>CM032669.1:27153910-27192839 GCA_019095985.1 Streblospio benedicti | reverse complement strand
CTCTACTGGAATATGTGGTTCAGGCATTACATAATTTGCTTTCAAATCGCCTTGTTTTCTGGAACTATCAGTCACTACCATGTATTCCATTTCCAGTACCTTCTTTCCATTTTTTTTCCTATTATTATTTTAATTATTATACATATACATACTTCTACCCCTAATTGCAACTTCATTCATTCAGCCAACCATATCATTTAATCTACCTTATCTCATCTTGATTAATCGTAGCAGATTTTCACCTTAACTGAAATTACTCTGACATTCACCCTCTTGTTAATTATTTTATCCTGCATCAACCAGGATTCTCAGTGAAATTATTACTGACATTATCTCCTAATTTTTTTTGAGCCACGTAGTCTGCTAGTCCGACATCACCACAGATTTAATCATTATTTCAATTTGAGTTTTAAGCTGCGCATGATCACCCTCTAAAAGTCCGATCGACTGGGGCACCTCCTTGCTTTCCTTTTACTTCACACAGTATATAGTCTCACTTTCATGGCCGTTTTGCAATTTTCACTGTCATTATTATCTATTGTTTTCTTAGTTCAGTTCTAAAGTCATCATTGTTGGGCGGAGTTAGAATTTGGATCACCTCCACTTGGCGACACGTCGGGTTCGACTCCACTGTGTGGGTTTGCGTGTTCTGCGATGAGAGACTAGTTCATTAAGTCGAACATGCTGGACTCGTCTATATTGAGAGCTAGTTTGCTCTGAACTTCCGTCAGTTCTCTGACCATCTCGTCCAGGTCGTTATAGTCGTCTCCTCTTTTTAACTCATGCAGCAAGTTGGTTAGACGATCTATCATACACTTTAACTCATGCAGCAAGTTGGTTGGACGATCTATCATACACTTTAACTCACAAAGCACTTCTATTGAGTGATCAAGGGACAAGTCCAGGTCGTCCAACAGGGAGTCAGACATGTTTAAATTGTATCTGATGATCATCTTATTTATTCCTATCACCTCTTCCATGTTGTCGAGCGTCACTTTCGAGATGTGGAATAGACGGTCCATTTCACCCAACACTTTCTCTATGCTGGCTTCCATTTTGTATTATCTAAAAGTAGAGACATAGTGTTCAAGGCGAGTTAGGCTTCTCTATCTTTCACGCTCACTTCACCATTCACTGCGAACTATTGAACATCCGTCCAGACATGATTCTTTCTAGCTCGCACCCCACTCCACTAACATTTAGCATGCACTATGTTCTGTTTATTTGCTCAGTGAAAACACGTATTCCTTTGTCATGGTTTTATTTTAATAACATTTCCAATTTGATAAGCTCCTTCACTAGCAGGCCCCTTAGAATCTTGTTTTTTCTTCTTCAATAAAGTGGAAAGGGGCCAGTTTAAAATTTTTTCAAAACACGTCAATTCTGTGGTCACCAAATAAAATTTTACTCACAACGGTTTTTAAAACTTGTCCTTGCGGCGTAATAATAAACATGATTGTCCAAGAAAAAGTGATGAGAAAAATGTTTACATGGTCTGAAGTTGTTCCATTAGCAGAAAAGTGATCTGAACACCACCTGATTGTGTTTCTTAGCGTTACCATGGTTACTCACCTAAAAGGACATTTGTACTACATATATTTTTTCCATTCATAAATACTGTAAAACTACACATTATAATATTAGAATTATGAAAATCTAAGGAGACAATCAACCCAACAAAACTTGTATGGTGATGCAAAACAAATGAATACTTATCTTTGAAATATATAGAAAAAACACTGTTATTCTTTTTTTATAAGCTGAACATTCGACCATAAACTATCACAACATATCCTTGACAAATAGAGCCATACATTATAGACTGGCATATATATGCTGGTTCATGTTGCCATATGCAACATATGTCATGTTACTCAAGATGCTATTGTTATTGAAAATGTATATGATGAACAATTTTCAAAAAGAACTTCAATGACAATTTTGAATTCTAAAACTGTAGTATGCTATGAACTTTTACAGCCACATTTTGCAAAAAGCATGTTTGTGAAAGGGTATTGTAACCAGCATTCGGTCCCTGTACATGTATAGAAAAATGCTATTGTTTTACATTCATTTAAACCTGGATTTGTACAGTAAATTGAATTATAATCTGTCAGCAACAGTCCTTCACAGTGATCTTACTTTAATATATGTTAACAAAGACCAGGACCACAACACGACAATTACACATATTCTGTGTAACGTCCGTGTCATTCAGAGCTAGAGTTGCCTTCCAGTTTTTGGCCCTGGTAAGTTTTAGTTTATGGCCTGAATTGAAATCATGTTTAAAAGGATTTTTGTCCAAAAGTGTGTTATGTTAGCTGTCACCAGGTGATCCCTGCAGACACAATTCAATAAAAACTTTCTCCGCCAGCAGTTTGGATTGTTTCATGGAACACATGAGTTTTTCTTCTCTATAGTGGAAATCACCAGTTTACAAATGAAGCAAAACAGTGTCTTCCTTCCTAGCAGCAGCCATTGGTTGAGTGATTTCATAAGTTAGTCCATCAATGGTGGCCTGGGAAAACTTGCAGGTGGAGATGGATGCGAAAAAGTGTTGTCAAAAAAAAGGCGATCCTGAAAATGTTTACAGGCTGGTCTTGCTGTCTTGTCACTTCGGTCAAGCACCGTTCCCATTCTTCCTGTTCTTGATCTAATTCGTTCAGCTGCTGCATCCATCAAGTGTAGCGCTCTAGCCGTTGCCACATTCGCTGTTGTTGTTGATAGGTTAAGAATATTAGTGTTTTGTATACAATGGGCTGCATGTCTCATAGTTTTCTATTACTCTTAACAAGCAGTTACCAAGACATAGTTCAATAAAAAAATCTTTGCAGAGTTTGGATTGTTTTGGAATCTTGTTTTTTTTCCAATAAATTGGAAAGGGGGCAGTTTAAAATTTCCTCAAAACACGTCGGGCAAATGTTTAGTTACATTGTTGCAGTAATATTTTTTATCTTTTTTTTTTTTTAAACTGATGAAATACTCAAATTTTTGCTTGAAACACAATGGGTGACACAGTTATCCTTCTATTAAAATGTACTTATATATCAATTATATGTGCACATGAGTACAAGCACTTTCTCTCCTATTTGCACATCACCCAAACAAATGGAGCACGTGACAGTGTCTTCCTTCCTAGCAGCAGCCATTGCTTGAGTGATTTCATAAGTGGGTAGTCCATCGATGGTGGCCTGGGAAACACCAGCAGGTGGAGATGGATGCGACAAAGTGTGGTCAAAAACAGGGACGATCCTGAAGCGCCGTGGACTAGGCTGGTCTTGCTGTCTTGTCACTTCGGTCAAGCGCCGTTCCCGTTCTTCCTGTTCTTGATCTGATTCGTTCAGCTGCTGCATCCATCAAGTGTAGCGCTCTAGCCGTTGCCACATTCACTGCTGTTGTTGATAGGTTAAGAATATTAGTGTTTTGTATACACAGAGAGCACAGTAATTCAAAATTGTAGCTTGCCCAACATGCAGGGACATAATTCAATAAAAAAATCTTTGGTCGTCCGGGTTTTGGAACCTTGGATTTTCTTGAAAATTAATTACAAACTATGAATAACAACACTGATTATATGAATTCAGGTATTTATTGTCACATACAACACAAATAACAACAACAACAACAACAACAACAACAAAACAACAACAACAAAAAGGCATGGGGACAGCATATTATGATAACTGTCATCAGTCACATTAGATTCATATACTTGAGCACATCCTCTTCACTCATCTCATTATCAAACTCATCATCGAAACCCTCATCATCAATATCCAGTTCATCCTCTTTGTCATCACCATCATTCACATAATTGATCTCGTCTTCATCTTCTTCCTCCACAATCACTGCATCTCCAGCTGCAAGGGCTTCATTGTTGCCATCATTGTCTTCATCTACCCGTGCTCTCATGGAAGGAGGGGGATGTCTGCCATCTTGGATCCTTCTGCCTGTCTTCGGAGCATCCATCCACAGTTTGATGGCATCCTCAGGATTGAATTCGCTTATCTACAAATTACAAAAATCAATTTTGTTTTTGTTTGTAAGCAGTTCCAAATGTCTTATTACAAGGACATATAATTGAACAATCAAACATACCTCAGGTGATGACATTCTTATTGACATCAACTCACTCAGTGTCTGAGTTTTCAAGTTTGTTCTCCTTTCAGTCTTGATTACTTTCATTATCGAGAAACCACGTTCATTCTCTGAGCTTGAGGCAGGCAAAGACAGCAGAAGGTCAATAACAGAGAGTATTGCCTCATGACCTTCAAGAAATGAACTGTTAACTGTGTCCCATGACACATTCAACTTGTTCTTGTACCTTAAATATGAAAAGAATCATAAAATGATAAATGCAATATTACAATTTGTATGTTAAAGTTTCATTGATATTCTAAAACCCTAAATTTACCTTGTGTATAAATCATTCTTGAGGCTTGCCCATTGAGCTAACAAATCATCAGCCTCAACATGCAAAATATTCTCAAAGTGGCAGGCTATCACTTTCACATGTTGATTTCCATACTCTAAAATGGTAACTAATCAGTCAATCAATTGAATCATAAATTTATTGTGACAAGCCTTAAATCATTCTTCAAAATGAGGGTGTGAACTATACCTCTTATTTCAGCTTTGCTGCTGTCATGAGGGGGCCAACGACAGAAGCTTGTAATTTCTGTGGCTTGCATGAGTCCCTCATCAATATCACAAAAGCGTTGGCATAGTGTGTTGATAATGTTGCCAGCGAACTTCACCCGATTAGCACCAAACGATACCGATGTCACTGGACTTTTAATTTTCATTGAATGAAACAAGCCATTCTCAGTTTTCTCAAAAAATCCATTCAAATGAGCACCATCACTGTAAAAAAAAATGGAAATTTAATCTGTCATCTAATCACAGTTTGTCAACTTAGAATGATTATTATAAATACCCTTTTGTTTATACCTTTCAGCCAAATCCTGCATAGAGGATTTAGTGGATGCCAGCTTCTCTGCTGCCTCAGCAACAGAAATATTGGCATCCTGCAACCCTTTACTGAGCTTCATGAGAGGCTCCAGGATGTCTTTTAGCAAGTGTAGAAATCCAAGGATATCTCCTCTTTCCATCATCCTCAGATAGCCTACGGCCTTCTGCTTGTTCTCAGTCTAATATAGTAGAGAATGATTATTGCATGAAATGATTATTGTATGTAACATAAAATACATGGCAACATATATTGTTAAATTTTTAAAGTTATCTGATAATCATTTATTAGTATGATTACACGTTTACCTTTATCTTGGAAGCTGCACAATCTTGCAGTTGTGTTCTGATAGCTTTGTATGACTTTAGAAATGTAGTCACAGCCTTGTGCAAATGAGACACCCATCTTGTACCACCAACCCTAGAAGGCACTAAGCTTGCCATCCCTAGTGCTGTGAAGGTCTCATTCAAAGATGCCCTCTGCTTAGGAGAGTCATGGTAAAAATAATAAATCCCAATAAGTATGCATAATGTGTCGTCCTACAACTTTCATTTTTTCACAGCATCTTTATAGCCTAGCTCAAGTCTGTGAGCCATGCAGTGAATGACTACCAAAGATGGTTGCTCTCTCTTTAACAATGCAGCAACGCCATTATTCTTTCCTTAAAGTAAAAATAATGAAGCAATTTATTAGCATGATGATATGGTTCACGGCTAACACAGCTTGCCATGTTTGTAATGCCGTAATTGTGATGTGCTTACTGAGATATGTATCATTCATTGAAAAAGGTAAGTGATATGTTGGCATTGTGTGTACCTATCATGAATGATGCTCCATCGCATCCGAAGCCAACAAGTTTCCTTTTCAGAGTGGCTTCATCTATTTGCAGCACCTTCAAGGCGCGCTGAGGGAAGTACGATATTATGAAAAAACACACGATGATTTCTGTCAAATTAGCGATAATGCGTCCCCAAAAACTAATTGTCAGCCCGTCCAGGCATCCATCCAGGTCGTATAGACAAAACGCCAGTCGATTCTAACGACCAAACGACTTATTATAGGTGTATTAGTCTTTTGTATACAATGGGCTGCATGTTGTCCCATAGTTTTCTATTACTCTTAACATGCAGTTACCAAGACATAGTTCAATAAAAAAATCTTTGCAGAGTTTGGATTGTTTTGGAATCATGTTTTTTTTTTCATCAATATAGTGGAAAGGGGCAGTTTAAAATTCCTCAAAACACTTTAATTCTATTCATCTTAGGTCACCAAATAAAATTTTACTCACAACCGTTTATAAAACTTGTCCATGCGGCGTAATAAAAAAACATGATTGTCCAAGAAAAAGTGATGATAAAAATGTTTACATGGTCTTTTTACATTAAAAAAGTGATGAAACCTACTCAAATTTTTTCATGGTTTTACACCTCAAAGGACCTTTGTACTACAAAAGGGTTAAGTATCAAGGAAAAAAAAAGATTTTTATCATATCGGATAACATTGTTCCATTCTTTTCCTTCTCATCTATCATCCACCAGTGTAAGGATTATTATTATTATTTTTTTTATTTAATTATAATAAGTATTTCCATTCATAAATACTGTAAAAGTACACATTATAATATTAGAATTATGAAAATCTAAGGAGACAATCAACCCAACGAAACTTGTATGGTGATGCAAAATGAATGAATACTTTATTTTTTAAATATATAGAAAAAACACTGTTATTCTTTTTTATAAGCTGAACATTTGACCATCATATTTGCACATCACCCAAACAAATGAAGCACGTGACAGTGTCTTCCTTCCTAGCAGCAGCCATTTCTTGAGTGATTTCATAAGTGGGTAGTCCATCGATGGTGGCCTGGGAAACACCAGCAGGTGGAGATGGAGGCGACAAAGTGTGGTCAAAAACAGGGACGATCCTGAAGAGCCGCGGACGAGGCTGGTCTTGCTGTCTTGTCACTTCGGTCAAACGCCATTCCCGTTCTTCCTGTTCTTGATCTAATTCGTTCAGCTGCTGCATCCATCCAGTGTAGCGCTCTAGCTGTTGCCACATTTGCTGTTGTTGATAGGTTAAGAATATTAGTGTTTTGTATACAATGGGCTACATATCCCATAGTTTTCTATTACTCTTAACATGCAGTTACCAAGACATAATTCAATAAAAAAATCTTTGCAGAGTTTGGATTGTTTTGGAACCTTGTTTTTTTTTCTTCAATATAGTGGAAAGGGGGCAGTTTAAAATGTCCTCAAAACACTTTAATTCTATTCATCTTAGGTCACCAAATAAAATTTTACTCACAACGGTTTATAAAACTTGTCCTTGCGGCGTAATAAAAAACATGATTGTCCAAGAAAAAGTGATGATAAAAATGTTTACATGGTCTGAAGTTGTTACATTAGCAGAAAAGTGATCGGAGCACCACCTGACTCTCTTTCTTAGCGTTACCATGGTTACTTACCTCAAAGGACCTTTGTACTACAAAGGGTTAAGTATCAAGGAAAAATAAAGATTTTTATCACATCGGATAACATCTGTTCCATTCTTTTCCTTCTCGCATCTACATGCGACCAACCCAATCATCCACGTACTGTGTGAGGATTATTATTATTATTTTTTTTTATTTAATTATAATAAGTATTTCCATTCATAAATACTGTAAAAGTACACATTATAATATTAGAATTATGAAAATCTAAGGAGACAATCAACCCAACGAAACTTGTATGGTGATGCAAAATGAATGAATACTTTATTTTTTAAATATATAGAAAAAACACTGTTATTCTTTTTTATAAGCTGAACATTTGACCATCATATTTGCACATCACCCAAACAAATGAAGCACGTGACAGTGTCTTCCTTCCTAGCAGCAGCCATTTCTTGAGTGTTTTCATAAGTGGGTAGTCCATCGATGGTGGCCTGGGAAACACCAGCAGGTGGAGATGGAGGCGACAAAGTGTGGTCAAAAACAGGGACGATCCTGAAGAGCCGCGGACGAGGCTGGTCTTGCTGTCTTGTCACTTCGGTCAAGCGCCATTCCCGTTCTTCCTGTTCTTGATCTAATTCGTTCAGCTGCTGCATCCATCCAGTGTAGCGCTCTAGCTGTTGCCACATTTGCTGTTGTTGATAGGTTAAGAATATTAGTGTTTTGTATACAATGGGCTACATATCCCATAGTTTTCTATTACTCCTAACATGCAGTTACCAAGATATAATTCAATAAAAAAAATCTTTGCAGAGTTTGGATTGTTTTGGAACCTTGTTTTTTTGTCTTCAATATAGTGGAAAGGGGGCGGTTAAAAATTTCCTCAAAACACTTTTAATTCTATTCATCTTAGGTCACCAAATAAAATTTTACTCACACCGGTTTATAAAACTTGTCCTTGCGGTGTAATAAAAAAAATGATTGTCTAAGAAAAAGTGATGATAAAAATGTTTACATGGTCTGAAGTTGTTACATTAGCAGAAAAGTGATCGGAGCGCCACCTGACTCTCTTTCTTAGCGTTACCATGGTTACTTACCTCAAAGGACCTTTGTACTACAAAGGGTTAAGTATCAAGGAAAAATAAAGATTTTTATCACATCGGATAACATCTGTTCCATTCTTTTCCTTCTCGCATCTACATGCGACCAACCCAATCATCCACGTACTGTGTGAGGATTATTATTTATTTATTTATTTTTTATTTAATTATAATAACACGTATTTCCATTCATAAATACTGTAAAAGTACACATTATAATATTAGAATTATGAAAATCTAAGGAGACAATCAACCCAACGAAACTTGTATGGTGATGCAAAATGAATGAATACTTTATTTTTTAAATATATAGAAAAAACACTGTTATTCTTTTTTATAAGCTGAACATTTGACCATCATATTTGCACATCACCCAAACAAATGAAGCACGTGACAGTGTCTTCCTTCCTAGCAGCAGCCATTGCTTGAGTGTTTTCATAAATGGGTAGTCCATCAATGGTGGCCTGGGAATTACCAGCAGGTGGAGATGGTCTCGACAAAGTGTGGTCAAAAACAGGGACGATCCTGAAGAGCCGCAGACGAGGCTGGTCTTGCTGTCTTGTCACTTCGGTCAAGCGCCATTCCCGTTCTTCCTGTTCTTGATCTAATTCGTTCAGCTGCTGCATCCATCCAGTGTAGCGCTCTAGCTGTTGCCACATTTGCTGTTGTTGATAGGTTAAGAATATTAGTGTTTTGTATACAATGGGCTACATATCCCATAGTTTTCTATTACTCTTAACATGCAGTTACCAAGACATAATTCAATAAAAAAATCTTTACAGAGTTTGGATTGTTTTGGAACCTTGTTTTTTTTTCTTCAATATAGTGGAAAGGGGGCAGTTTAAAATGTCCTCAAAACACTTTAATTCTATTCATCTTAGGTCACCAAATAAAATTTTACTCACAACGGTTTATAAAACTTGTCCTTGCGGCGTAATAAAAAACATGATTGTCCAAGAAAAAGTGATGATAAAAATGTTTACATGGTCTGAAGTTGTTACATTAGCAGAAAAGTGATCGGAGCACCACCTGACTCTCTTTCTTAGCGTTACCATGGTTACTTACCTCAAAGGACCTTTGTACTACAAAGGGTTAAGTATCAAGGAAAAATAAAGATTTTTATCACATCAGATAACATCTGTTCCATTCTTTTCCTTCTCGCATCTACATGCGACCAACCCAATCATCCACGTACTGTGTGAGGATTATTATTTATTTATTTATTTTTTATTTAATTATAATAACACGTATTTCCATTCATAAATACTGTAAAAGTACACATTATAATATTAGAATTATGAAAATCTAAGGAGACAATCAACCCAACGAAACTTGTATGGTGATGCAAAATGAATGAATACTTCATTTTTGAAATATATAGAAAAAACACTGTTATTCTTTTTTATAAGCTGAACATTTGACCATCATATTTGCACATCACCCAAACAAATGAAGCACGTGACAGTGTCTTCCTTCCTAGCAGCAGCCATTTCTTGAGTGTTTTCATAAGTGGGTAGTCCATCAATGGTGGCCTGGGAAACACCAGCAGGTGGAGATGGAGGCGACAAAGTGTGGTCAAAAACAGGGACGATCCTGAAGAGCCGCGGACGAGGCTGGTCTTGCTGTCTTGTCACTTCGGTCAAGCGTCGTTCCCGTTCTTCCTGTTCTTGATCTAATTCGTTCAGCTGCTGCATCCATCCAGTGTAGCACTCTAGCTGTTGCCACATTTGCTGTTGTTGATAGGTTAAGAATATTAGTGTTTTGTATACAATGGGCTACATATCCCATAGTTTTCTATTACTCCTAACATGCAGTTACCAAGACATAATTCAATAAAAAAATCTTTGCAGAGTTTGGATTGTTTTGGAACCTTGTTTTTTTCTTCAATATAGTGGAAAGGGGGCAGTTTAAAATGTCCTCAAAACACTTTAATTCTATTCATCTTAGGTCACCAAATAAAATTTTACTCACAACCGTTTATAAAACTTGTCCTTGCGGCGTAATAAAAAACATGATTGTCCAAGAAAAAGTGATGATAAAAATGTTTACATGGTCTGAAGTTGTTACATTAGCAGAAAAGTGATCGGAGCACCACCTGACTCTCTTTCTTAGCGTTACCATGGTTACTTACCTCAAAGGACCTTTGTACTACAAAGGGTTAAGTATCAAGGAAAAATAAAGATTTTTATCACATCGGATAACATCTGTTCCATTCTTTTCCTTCTCGCATCTACATGCGACCAACCCAATCATCCACGTACTGTGTGAGGATTATTATTATTATTTTTTTTATTTAATTATAATAAGTATTTCCATTCATAAATACTGTAAAAGTACACATTATAATATTAGAATTATGAAAATCTAAGGAGACAATCAACCCAACGAAACTTGTATGGTGATGCAAAATGAATGAATACTTTATTTTTTTTAAATATATAGAAAAAACACTGTTATTCTTTCTCAACATTAATTATCTTTCATGCAAAACGGTCTTTGCTGTATATTTTGGACGTGTGCCGTACATTCACATCACACAATGTCATTGATTTTCAGATTTTATTGTCGTAAATACTGCGAGTTCGACAGGTATACTGAAGAGTCCGAAGAGTATTATACTTACACAGGAGACATGAAATGCGATGCAGATTCTTATTCTCACACTTACAACACATATTATTATACATTTTGAACGAAATATTAATTGTAACCACCAGAGATTTCGCTCCTCGATTCAAAACATTGCCATTTGACAGGCCTAGGTGATCCGATGTTATGGTATGAAAGCAAGGTGTTTTGTAACATATAACCTACCATTCTCTGCAGAATGGCATACTACATGCTGTTAAATTGATAATATTAATATCAGACATACATTATATTCACAAAATAAGAGATTACAGTCCTGTTGCCTTGCCAGCGTGTCCATTGTCGAGTGATCATGCATTTGCTGCCAAATCTCCCCCTATTGCGATATGTAGACTAATCGCACATTCCTGACACTTTCCTTGTGTATTCTATATCGTGTCCGTCAAACACTGGTGGATATTAAATATGCCTCCATTTCATCATTATCGTTGAAATCTACATTTTACAGAGAAATATTTTCAGTCTATGTTCCTTCCATGCTTACCTCCATGTTAGCTGTCAATTTCGTCAACGGAAATGCTTGTGATTGGCTGAAACAGTAGCCTTGCCCCAGCATGCGTGTTATGCAATGCTGCTATGCTTGTTAAACACTGTTGGCAGAGGCTACAGCCTCGGAAATGGTCGTAAATACGCAGCTCGACCAATCAGCGTGGGTTATTGGCAGTGATTTTTGCAAGGAATGATAGAATTCACAATATTGGCTGTTGTGAAACCTGTTCTTTCCACTGGGACCGGCATAATGTTGGATAGACATAAAAAAACGTGATGTTGTAAATCAAGGATTCGCCAAACTTTTCACTGAGTCTCTGAAGAAAGTCCTGTATAGTTCAGATATTTGATCCTGGGTTTGTATCCTTGCTGTTGTTGTGTGTATTGCAATCCGTGTGAGTTATATTCAAGAACTTACAGCTGTACAAAATTTTGCAAACGATGGAATATAGCTTCCCCATCAGTCACATTCACGAACAGGTAATGACACACGCCAATCTAACTACTCGTGCATCCTCCAAACTTTCCTCCCTGTTTCTCCAACTATTTATGGTCACATTGGCATTTATTGTGAAATGATATAGTCTATCTTATAAACAGAAAAATTAGAAAATATGCAGCTTGTCAACTATTCTGTATATAGAAATTTTCCAAGATGGAGGAAGACGCCAAGCTATCGTAGTCTCTTATCACATTCTCTTGCTACGGTGATGGCGTGAACGGAGTCAGCAGGCGGCTGTTTATAGAGGCTAAGCCAAGCTGAAGAGCAATTTCTCATTATTGGTGCTAGGTCGTGGCTGTTCAGACAATCAACCGGCACAACCGGTTCAAGGATTGACCTAACTCCATGACGTAATTTACTGTCATAAGTATCCTGTCGGCAGGAATGTCTTTAAGTTCTTGAATTTGTATTTTTTACAGAGCCTATTATCAATAATCTTGCTGAGGTTTAGACATGTATACGACTAAACAACGGCGATATTAGCGATAAACTTGCGTTGCCACCATATGGACCTATCCGACCTATTACGCATGAGTGGTATATAAACAAACCTTGATGTTAATAAAAATCTACAATAAACTTGTGGTAACTTGGGTCATAAGGCTCCTCCCACCTGCCACTTCCAGCCCCCAGCGCTTGGAGCTGACGGCAGCCAATGAGGTAATCCTCCTCGACAACCTTGACGTGTTCCGTGCCAATGGTTTCGAATTCCACGTGGAAGAGGACGCAGTGCCAACAGAGCGCGTTAGACTCATCTCCATGCCCGTCAGCAAAAACTGGACTTTTGGCAAGGAAGGTCAGTGGACTACATAGTGGGCAGCCAACATACAGTTGGAGCCATTTTTACTCATACTTGACATTATTAGTTTTCACAGTAGATTACTGTAGAAGTTTGTCTTTTCAATTGTTCTATTTGAGCTGTGTTATAATGTGTCTTTATTATATTTTTTTTCTTTCATTTTTATAATCCTATTTGTATGTAGTATGTGTGCTGTGCCCGAGCAGAAAGGGAGTGAGGCTCATGACCAGAAGGTCATTGGTCAATTCCCGGTCGGTACTGGTGGTAGGTTTTAAGCAAACTGATGCCTAAGCAGTTGCAAACTACTCCGTAGCACTTATAGATTAATAAGGTACAATTGTTTAGCTACAATTGTTTAGCTCATGAGCCCCCAGATGGAACACCCAGATCATGGAACACACCATGTGCTTCCGTTGCCGAGTGGATAGGGAGTTGAACTTGTGACCAGAAGGTCATGGGTCGATTCCTGGTCGGGTCTGATGGTGGGTGTTGAGCAAACCTACCTCTAACAGGTTGCACACTGCTCCGTGGTACCTACACGTTAAATTGGTACAGGTCAGGTGAGTGAACGCTAATGTGAGTGATTAACACGTCTGCGCTACTGTAGCGATGTGCTGTATGCTCCCCGGGGAGTTAAGAAGGATATAGTGTGACAAGGATGCCAATGACCTGGTGTAAATATGTAAAGTCGCTAAAGCACGATAACAGTGAATTGCGATTGTAAATAACCACATTTACATTTACTTTTACCATCATAAAATATCAAACTTTTAAGTAGATTTGGCAAGTATTATGTCTAAGGATATGATCCCAGATAGTTCAGTCTATGTTGATTCATTGATAAAACTTAGCTGATTTCTTTTTCTGTGTCAGATGGTTATTCTTAAAACCCGCTTTACACTAGAGCGATCATGAGCGAACCCGTGCAACGCATCTGCACATATTCTGTCAAGTCGTCAACTTGGGCGTATTGTGGCTGCATTGAACATAGTAAAAATGCATGGTACGACAAGTTGCTGAGGCAAACAAAGTGTTACTTGTATGTGCGAATGTTCTGCGATCTGTAGACGCAGCATAACTATTTAAAGCAAACTTTAACCAAACTAAAAGTTCCTTCAAAATTTTGAACATGTTCAAAATTTCCTGACGAATTCGCCAGTTCGCCAGTGCACGTAGAGCTACGTAGGTGGAATTCGCTATAGTGTAAAGCGGGTTTAAGGGATTAAGTTATCACTTGATGATTTAGTGACTTTGATAAATAGTTATTATGACTAAGACTAAATAGAGGATTGACTGAATAATAATTAATTTAAGTGAAACAAAGTTGAGTTTTAAGGTATTTCATTATAAATATTGAGAGAAAAATTGTCCTTATTGTATTACATATAAGATTTGATTAATTCAATTATTACACTCAATTATTTTAACTACAAGAATATTGCAATTGGAGTATTTATAAAGAGTTTTAGAACTAGTAGAATATAAATATCGTAATTTTTAGTAATTTTTAGTAAAGTTCAGTAGTCTTAAACCCTATTCTGATAACATAGTCGAATTTTATCACTCACAAATTTATCTATACAGTAGATAAAAGGTACTAATCAACCTAAGATGCTAACTATCAAATCAGCATCAACTCAAATTAACTCTAGAATTTGTAATCATAGAATTGCCATGATGAATTTAAAGAAAACTCAGCAATAACAAATTTATTTTGGTGATGAATGATCAAACAGGCTAAAGCAATAATACAGTGTGGTCGGACTAATTACGTCCGACTGTTGCTAATCAAATCAGTAATACTTAGCTAAATGAAACTTGTATGCATGAATTATCGTACCCCAGGGTGGCAAATTGACCCCCCCTTCCCCAACCCCCCCCCCCCCAAAAAAAACAAAAAACAAAAAAACAAAAAAAAAAACTAAACAAACTTGTATGGCTGTCTCGTCATCACATAATATTGGAATCATGACCCTGGGTGTAAAATTAAACCTTTCCAGGGGTGCATTTAAAACATTATGTATGAACTGAAAATTTCATTTTTCACCTGGGCATCTCAAACTTAATTTTAAAGCCCAATTTATACATGCAGTTGAGTGATATTCAGGACCATGGATAAGTACCCGTCATATCGTCCCAGACGGGTCTTTGTGTTGTCAAGACTAGTAAAATTTTTTAGTTACTTGTCCTATGGACAAGTGTTCTCAGTCACCCCAGAATTTACATGGAGTATGTTGATTTGGACATGTAAAGTTAAGTTAGTACGGGTATATTTCTCAGGATATCTGTCCTATGGACAACTATGATTTTTCTCCAATTTGCGGCCCTGGATATAGGACCCTTATGGTCCTCTTGTTATTACATACTATACTAATATTGTACTAATTAATAATCCATTTATACTATTATTTCCATTGTTGTTACATTGTACAGTGTGCATTCTAATTTTGTAAAACACAATGTATTACAATGTATAACGTGAAACCAATAAATGTTATTTGAATTAATATGTGGAGAAAAAACATTACAATTTTATTAAGATTTTTGTCCAAAAATTAAGATTTTTCAAGACTCTGATTAAGATTTTTCGCAGTCACAGGTTTATATCTTGCATTTATTAGTCTATTTAGTATTTCTTTTTCAGATGTCGATGAACTGATCTTTATGCTTAGTGATTCTCCGGTGAGTTTTATTCTAAAATATCTGCCATCACTTCTTGTTGATTAAATATATTGTTAATATTACATTTCTAGATTTCATACTTTTAACAAGGTTATCAATTTGCAAATAGGCTTGGTAACCATAATGCAAACAGAAATGTAGAAATCTTTGAAAGCAACTGATTTGTGTAACTTTGATTTCACTAATAGAAATTACAAAGGCATAAACCAGCTAATGTACATGTTAGCAATTTAGATAGTTTTAATGAGATATAGAGATAGTATGTTTATAGCTTCCATAAAAGTGATAACATTCCAGTCAAATCTAATATTTTTAGTGAAATTTTCATTTATAAAAGTCCAATGAACTTGAATTGGTTAGATGTTTGAAATGATTTACATATTCATTTGTCATTTAAACTTGGATTGTATGAAATTGTAACATATTAAACTTGGATTGTATGAAATTGTAACATATTTAACAAGAAATTAATAGCAGATACAATTAATATGAATAATCCCACTGAAGGAAGAAAGTAATACTAAAGCTGGTATAATGTACATGTACATGACACTAAAGACAATGTATTTCATAGGATTTGTTGTCTTTTTCAGCACACAATGTGCCGCCCTTCCCGTATCCGTATGATGTTTGCGTCTAGAGCATGTAGGAAGTCTGTGATGGTTGGCACTGCTTTAAGCATGAGTCAAATGCGAAAGGTGAGTTGATCTTGCCCATCACAGTTATTTACAAAAAAATAAGCTCATTTACATACTCAAAATTTTCACACTTAAGTGCATGTCAAACGTTACAATGAGTTAGGTGGCTAGCATGTGTATTCTAGCCCATGGAGATGTTGGAAGGTGTCGTTATGAAAATGGAAGAAAATAAAGGATGGTCGGTGTTGGTGGGATAGGGTATAAATTATTTGCATAAATTGTTGAAGGGTCATTTTGTAAATATGTTATGCTATCATATCTTAATGAAATATGTTGATACATATTAGTTTAACAGCTTGAATACTTGAATTTGTTAACATTATAGTTCCAATATATGTGAAATTCAAGTGTTCGAATTGCAATTTGGCTATATCAACGTATCAGATCTTTACATCACAAAATGAAGTTCTAATCTATTTTTAACCCTTTATATATTAATGACGGCCCATGTGAAATGCCATCACTCTTAGGCGCCAGATGCATCCCCGAGGGCGCATAAAACTACTAAAAAAGGACACAACTTCTAGCCATCTTTTCATAGTAAAACTCTGGCGACCTTGACACCATAATGATATGCGAGAACTGAAAGAGCATAAACACACTCCGATGTAAATTTTGAGGCAAATATGAAGTAAATTACTATTATTTGATTATCCATTGGGCAATTTGGCTATATCAACGTATCAGATCTTTACATCACAAAATGAAGTTCTAATCTATTTTTAACCCTTTATATATTAATGACGGCCCATGTGAAATGCCATCACTCTTAGGCGCCAGATGCATCCCCGAGGGTGCATAAAACTACTAAAAAAGGACACAACTTCTAGCCATCTTTTCATAGTAAAACTCTGGCGACCTTGACACCATAATGATATGCGAGAACTGAAAGAGCATAAACACACTCCGATGTAAATTTTGAGGCAAATATGAAGTAAATTACTATTATTTGATTATCCATTGGGAGAACAATTTTTTACACATCTAACAGCCATTTAGGACGCTTATATTCTGACCCAAAATACTCGTATTTCTACGATATTCACCCTGACAAATTATATACCATTCTAATCAGGAAAGCCTTTGCTCTCACATGGAGACAAGTAAGGTTTAATTTTTTAATGACGTCATTAGCAAATAAAGCTAAAGAAATCCCAGAAATCAGCCTTGATAACAAGTGGTATGTGTGCAGAATACATCGTTGAGTCTTTTTCTATTGCCGCTAAAAAATTAGTCTAGATCATCAATTATTTTTAATCGATGTGAAAAGGTGCGCATTTGATATCGGCTAAATTCCCAAGCACGTGTCATTATTTACGGCTGCTTGGCGCCAATTGGCTGACCAACATATCCTTGACCAATGAGACCGCAGCCCGCTCAAATGCAAAGATGGCATAGGTAGAAAGCTTGCGAAAGTAAAATATTTTTGTAAGCAATTGATTTTCGTGGATATAATAAGCTAACTAACACAAATTCACACAGCGGATACCACATGAACCGATTTCAGAAGGATCTACCAAAGCACAGTTCTGCCGGCACCGTGTATCACGCAAAATCGCAAAATCGCACGTAATATACAGTCATCGAAATTATGTTTTTGTACGTTTAGGAATGTCAACATATGAAATTAAAAGTTGGAAGCCAGTTCTATATTGGATATCATGAATGTGAGCGTTATAATATATATTTTTGTTTGATTTATGGTGTTTTTGATTGCCTGATGCAATGGCATTTTGTACGATGGTGGGAAGTGACAGAAAAACATCTTTATAATTGTGAACTCCAAGCTGTCATTTTTGAACCGAGAGCTTGACAAGCTCGATGTTACGAACAAATTCTAGAAAAATAAAACCATAATACTCTTCCTATGTACTAAAAATAAGAAAGCATATACGATTCTGAATACACCTGTGAATTTATGTACAGAAATAACCATTTTTCATGGCTCCAGAAAAAGTTTTTGTCTAGCGCGTCATGCTGTCAAAACCATTGTTCGTCGGTGTTTTTATTTTGTAATTTCATTTCCCGTACGCCGACATAGAACGTACGCGCCCTAGAGGGCGCATCCGACGGCAAAGTATTAAGAATTATTAATGAATTTGATGAATATTATAATATCTTAGTTGTTATGCTTAGTTTACAGTGTCCATGAATGTCATATTGCTTATTTGTTGCTCTTGTACAGTGTTCAATCTAGCTTTGCATTGGAGGGGGCCCTACGGGCTCATTGACCTTCAAAGAGAGGGCCATTTTAAAAATTAGGGGGCCCAAGTAAAAAAACAACCCAAAAAGTAGACAGGATGCTTACTGCATTATGTCAGGTTTTTGGGGTAATACCAAAATTCGACACGAATTGATGAAGTTATAACTATATTTCTTGGTATACATTATTTAGTTCATCTTAACACAACACAATCACAATTTACCGTTGACAGTTTCGGCAACTACTGTTGCCATTTTCAAAACATCTCTGTGCATGTCAAGGTGAATTTCGCTATTTCACCGGACAAAATTCCAGTGGAGGAATTCGTAGTGGCCGCTGAGAAAGCATGCAGATTGTTGACTGATTTCAGTGAAAAAGACCAGATGAGAGCAGAAATTACGGGTTTCTTGAAGAATGTTCCACCTCCCCCATCCAATATATCCAAGAGTGAGAGAAGAGCATTAATAGAGCTTAGAAAATGTTGTGAGATTACTATTTTACCAGCGGATAAGGGCAAGGCTACTGTGGTAATGAATGTGTCTGACTATGAGGATAAGGTTACTGAAATGTTAAGTGACGCTAGGACATATGAAAAATTAAAAAAAGACCCCACCCAATCTTACAAAAATAAACTCATAGCGATTTTAACACGATTCAAAAGAGAAGATAAAATTACAGAAACTCAATACAGACATTTATATCCTACATCAGAGACCGTCCCCAGAATGTATTGCACTCCCAAGATCCACAAAGAAGGAAACGCACTACGTCCTATAGTTGATTACACTGGTTCGATAGGATACAACAGCTCAAGAGCCTTAGCGGATCTTCTAGGCCCAATGGTAGGACTGACACAACACCATGTGAAGAACTCTAAAGACTTGGCCAAAACGATGAGTACCATAATGATTCAGGATGATGAAGTGTTTGCTTCCCACGATGTAGTGTCGCTATTTACAAACACGCCCATAGACCGAGCATTAGACATCATCCGCGACAGACTCAGTAAGGATACAACACTGAAAAAAGAACACGTTTGACACCAAATGATGTTATGGAACTATGCAAGTTCATTTTGACCACCACATATTTTCAGTTCAGGGGCACTATCTACCAACAAAAGTTTGGCACAGCCATGGGTAGTCCAGTGTCACCCATTGTCGCGAACCTGTTTATGGAGTGGCTGGAACAAGAAGCTATTGCCACTTCACCAATCACATGCAGACCGCAGTTGTGGAAAAGATACGTAGACGATGTATTGGAAAAGATCAAAGAAGGGGAAACACAGAACTTGACTGACCATCTCAATACAGTAGATACCACAGGAAGCATCAAGTTCACTCATGAAGAGGAGAAAGATGGCACCATTCCGTTCCTAGACACTTTGTTAGTTAGGAAAGCAGATAATACTGTGAAGCTACTTGTATATAGGAAAAAGACCCACACAGACCAGTACCTACATTTCTCGTCTCACCACCCATTGCAACACAAGCTAGGTGTGATCCGGACCCTACTCGACAGGTGCAATGACATAGTGACAGAGACAGGAGATAGACAGAAAGAGGAAGAACACATAGTAGGAGCTCTAACTAAATGTGGTTACCCAAGATGGTCTTTTTTTATTCTGTGAAAGCACAGATAGAAAAGAAGAAGGAAGGAGGAAAGGACAAGAGAAAAAAAAAAAGAATAAGGACTCAGCAGGCTCCAAAGGATTAGTCATCTTACCTTACGTAAAAGGGGTAACAGAGGGTATTTCACGTATCCTCAATAAGCACCAAGTGTCTACAGCGGTGAAGCCCCTACAGACCATCAGGAACATTCTCGTTCACCCTAAGGACAAACAGGATAAGCTAGAGAAATGTGAAGTGGTGTACAAAATTCCCTGTAAGTCTTGCCAGAGTGTGTATGTTGGGGAAACTGGCAGAAAACTGGGCACCCGTGTAAAAGAACACATGAAGGATGTGGAGCAGAACAGTGGGGGATCTTTCACCAGAGCAGCGAGGAAAGAATCCCTAACCCAAATCAACAAGAGTGCGATCACAGACCATGTAAAACAGAACAATCATGAGATAGACTGGGAGGAAGTGAGTGTACTGGATAGGGAGGGGGATTGGAGAACAAGAACCATCAGGGAGGCGATAAAGATACGAGGACAAAAGCAGGTCATGAACCGAGACGAGGGGGCCTTTCATCTCTCTCACGTGTACGACCCGATTTTCGGCATCGGAAGTCGTGCTGAGTGACCTTGACATGCGGAGAGATGTTTTGAAAATGGCAACTGTAGTTGCCGAAACTGTCAACGGTAAATTGTGATTGTGTAGTGTTAAGATGAACTGAATAATGTATATATATATATATGTATTCCAACACGATGAACTCGTTCAAGTATATTTCTTGGTATTTTTTCATATTTGGAGTAGACAAGCATTTATGATTTAACCCATGTTAGATCTTGTCACAGGTTTCATCACGTAAGTCCGTCAAATGACTTTTAAAAGCAGTGTCATCGGGATTAAAAGTAGATAACTTTATGTAAAACCTCAGTAGGAATAATCGTACTTAATTCATTTTAATGTTACTTTAATATCTTAGGCATATAACAAGAAATTTCAATACATTGACATCTGTTTCCTTATGGTAGTCATACTAGTGCCCGATACGACGCAACATGCATTTATCACAACGCAAATACAGCAGCGCACAGAGACGTTTTTCCCGCGCTACCGGCGTGAACTAGTTGAAATTATTTCAGTGGATTGCCGGTGGCGCTCTTAATGTAAACAAATATGGCTGCACCTATGAAACTAACGCAGATGTGACTGGAAACTAGTTTTCTTTGGCGAATATTTTATTAAAAATGTTACAAAAATTTGGCAAAATATTCATAGTGCGCCAGACGGGCCCATGGTATGATTGGGATTGCGCCATTCGGTATGTTACGCGGCCAGAGGCGCAATGGCGCAGCCAAGATCGAACACTGCTTGTATAATCTTTATTTCCATCATAATATTTGGATGATTCAATCTTGAGGTCCAAACGGCTTCAAAGATCCAATCACGAGAACATTATGATTTGTGGCATAGTCAGCATTTGGAGCTTGGTGATCATTGACAACCTTCTCTATGCTCAGCCTCTCTTCTTCTTTCACTCCTCTGTTGAGCAAGATCTCCACCCACCTAAATCCTGTCTCTTTCGACCTTGTCAAGTCAAACTTGTAATGGACCTTGTGAGATTGTACATAGAGACCACTGTTACACAGCCAGTGTTCCACCTCCGCCTGAGGGATGAACGTTGTGACACCATCTGTTGAATCTTTCATGGCAGCTAGGGCTTTCATCATCGGGCTTCCGTCAATGGTCACCATGATTAGTCCATTTGAGGATAACCAGGGCACTATCTGAAATAGTTCAATTTATATGGAAAATATGACGCATGTGAAGCATTAATAGTTGGAAACATTTTTTAGTAATGTTAGTATATACTTGAGTGTATTTACATTTTGCATTCATTTTTCGAAGACATTAATTTATGAAATTTCAATTCAACACGCTATTGTAACTAAACTGGTTAGCTTTGCTAGGGCCTCCAATGCGCAGGTCTGTTGCAATATGAACGCAGAGTGTAAAGTAGGCATTAAAGTTGCACTGGACTAGATATACTTTTTAGGTTAGAAGCATGATGTTAGTATCTCTACCTATGTTTTTACGGTGTAGGAAATTGGTGGTGGCGTAAATTGTATTCTATATGCATTATGTATATTGGTCGTTCACACATATTTCGGTATACAAGAAATATTGTGTTTTTGCTTCACATGTCCAACATCCAGCATCCGTTGGTATTCCTGCTAAAACTATGTTTTACAACCTAAAATGCCCAAATAACCTACTTAACAAAAGGTTTCTCACAACTGTATGTCAGGAGAAAACATTTTTGAGTCGGCAATATTTCACCAACCGTCATGGCGTCCTTTGTTTACGTTTTACACAGTTCACATTTTTCTAGTCTAGCTAGGGAGCGCTGATTTTGTCATCTAATTCAAACTAAATTTTTAATTTGACTTCTGGCGATTATATGTAATCATTCAATGCTTGATACATTTACAAACACTAAACATAATTATTGGGGCCTAAATAAGCAATGAGAACAAAATAATACGTTTTAAAGAGTGACGACTTTCTTGACTCAAGACCAAAACAACGTATGCTCCTCAACCAATTCGTGCGTTAAACATGAAATCGAACGTAAATATAATAGAGTACGCTATAAAATCGATATGCATTTTTCTGCACTACAAGTTTACAAGGAAAACTCCCGTAGTAAAAATAAACATGTAAATAACAAAAGTATCACAATGGTCGAAGATTTGTATTGCATGCCTAATCATAGGTTGAAAAATGTAGATTCTGGATAACTACTCTTTATTACTGTGGTAGGTTTCAGAAATTAGTAAACTCGATTTTGCTTGTATACCGAAAAATATGTGAACGACCAGTACATGTAAATTGAATTTTATCAGAAAAAAACAATAATCTCTCCTGAAACGTAAAAATCTCCCATAGACTTTTTTAAATTACCTCAGATTTTTTTTTAAAAGACTCGCTAAAGGGTTAAGTAATCATACTTATTATAGCCCTTGCCATATAATGATAAACACAGAGCTAAAGCCAGCTGTTGAATCATAAGTAAGACCATGAAGGTGGATGATTGGTGACAGTGAAAAGGCCCTACTGATACATGCTCAAAAGGATTGATAGTCAGAGGTGGTCCATTGTTTCCCTTAAGATTAATTGTACTCCCACCTCCCAGTACACGTATAAATGAAGCATATTCGATAAACTGTCAGTACTTTTAAACTTTAGAGTCCTCAAAAATATTAATAAACACACTAAAATCATCTTTTTAAAATACATATTAAGGGAGGTATTGGAGATTGTTTCATTTCAGGGCGATCATTTTGTTTTTTGCCTGTAAAAGAATTTCCTCAAGGGTGCCAGATGGGGAGACATGCCAAAGTACAAGAATCAATCATAAAACATCATCAGTAGTTTTTCCATAGGGCACCACTTTTACTTTTACAAATAGTAGAGGCTTAGCGCCCAGGGGTTTGTGTGAATGACTCCAATCAAATCAAATCACACAATAATATACTACACAGTTTGCATTTATGTAATGCTTACCTTTTTTAGCACATCATCTTTGTTTTCTTTGAAGTAATACAAAGAATGGCACATGAAAATAATGTCCAATTTCTCCCCTGTGTGGTCGTAATCTTGCATTTCTTGCGAAAACGAATGCACTTGTACTTCAGCTGTGCATTCTGCAAGCTTTTCTTTGATATATTCAACACCTTTCTTCAAGAGATTTTCATCAGCTTCCACTAAGTACAAGTTACGAACTTGACCAATATGTTCATTAATCACTTGATACTCCAATTGACACTGGCCTGGCCCTATGCTTAAAATATTTTGCACAGAGTTGTTGCATAGTTTGTTAACTATGTAGTTTCTTATTTTACTCTGGTCACATCTGGCATCAAAATCCATCCAAACATCAAAATATCTATCCATATTGGTATGTCCATTCAAGTTCAACACTTATTCTACAGTATCGTCTGTGATATTGTTATGCATGTTTTCAACTAGATTCATGCAAACACATCAGGGAGGTTTCATGTATTAAGTGAGTGGGTGGTGGTAGATTATGAAACCAAATTTATTATTTTGGCCGTCCTTCTGATTTGACATGGAGATAATGTGCATGGTTTTTGTAGCTTTCATACACATTCGTTAACTATCAGTGATTGTTCACTGAGGAAACAGTTATTCTATGCTTGTACTAAAATTCTATTTTCTATCTTATTGCTTTAATTGTTACAAATTACACCTTGTTGTATAGATGATAATCTATGTAATAATATTATTATATAATCTAATTGATGGTCTGAAAATCATCAATGCCACCTAAAATTTACTAACACCCCCCCACCTAAGTAATGAACCTTCCTTTATGTGTAGTTACTATTTTTAACATGCTTAAGAGTAAGTCAAGTACATTTTTTAAATATCAAAGACAGCAATGATCTTGATTTGGTCGTTGATTTTGCAGCTTATCAACCACATGGGAGAGATAGAGCAGCCATGGGTAAGTCGGTTTTATTTTAATCAGTTAAAGTGTTGTACAAAGTAAGATATTGCATGCTTCATGTTTGGCTTTTTTTTAAATTATGCATAACTTTATGTACCATCAGATTATTTGAGTTAAAAAAATGGAAATGATAAAAAATATACAAGTGTAATATAAACCATATTCCTGCGCATCAAAGCCCATGGGCCTAACATCAAAGATGGGCTTAGTGTTCGAATATAAATCCATGGGCATGAATGGAATAAATTCATTGAGTTTCTTTTGTGCTATGACAACATTCATCTTTGATAAACCCAAACATTTTTTTACCATCAAAATTTTTTTTACCTTTGCAAATATTTTCGAACTTGTCTGTAAAACAGTCTTTTTCAAGCTGACGTCACACAGGATGACAGGATGAACCGAGATGAAGGTGTATACACCTTATCACACGCAAATGACACCCTACTGAAGCCCAGGCCTGCTCGCAGGAACAGCTGACCTACTTCCTGACGTCACATCCTGTCATCCTGTGTGACATCAGCTTGAAAAAGACTGTCTGACAGACAAGGTCAAAAATATTTGCAAAGGTAAAAAAATGTTTGGGTTCATCAAAGATCAATGTTGTCATAATATAAATCCATGGGCCATTAAATGAAAATAAGAATAAATTTCCTATCAAAAAAATTAACATTTACGTCCACCCTGAACTCCCACTAGTGACCAAAGACGCGAGAAAATAAAAAAATTCGTCTTAAGAAATCCTGTTCTAATGTGCGTACACATTCCATCGGCAAGCTTTGGCCGATATTAAAAGCTGTGACACATTTCACCTTTTTTCATCAATGATTTAGGCCTACTTCGAATGAAGTTATGATGTGTTTTAAAAACAAATTTTTACGAATTTGTGTTTATCTGTCTCCTGTGAACAGTTTATGACCTATCATCACCAAAATTTATGTTTTGTATGGCTATTTCACTCTCCTCACGTGATTTGATGTTTGAGTACTTTGGCCTTCTTTTGAAAAATGTATGGAATATTCGAATAAAACAATTGTTACCGCTGTACTGGGAAAAGTATTTGACCTATGGTCATTAAACTTTACAATTTTGTTCACGATACTAGTCTCGGCAGCTGAATTGATATTGGTGTACTTTGGCCTACTTTTGATGAACTTGTTAGCGATATGTGTTAATACCTCGTTACCACTCTACAGGGAGAAGTATTTGACCTATTATCACCAAATTTCATATTTAGCTACACTGTTCAGAGCTGATTAGATTTTGGTATACTTTGGCCTACTTTGAATGAAGTTATGATGTGTTTTAGAAACAACTTATTACGAATTTGTGTTTATCTGTCTCCAGGGAACAGTTTATTACCTATCATCACCAAACTTGACGTTTTGTATGGCTATATCACTCTCTTCACTTGATTTGATGTTTAAGTACTTTGGCCTACTTATGAAAAAAAATTTATGGAATACTCAAATAAAACAATTATTACAACTATACTGGGAAAAGTATTTCACCTATGGTCATTAAACTTTACAATTTTGTTCACTATACTAGTCTCCGCAGCTGAATTGATGTTGGTGTATTTTGACCTACTTTTGATGAACTTATGAGCGATATGTGTTAATACCTCGTTACCACTCTACAGGCAGAAGTATTTGACCTATTATCACCAAATTTCTAATTTAGCTTCATTGTTCTACACGTCAGAGCTAATTAGATTTTGGTGTACTTTGGCCTACTTTGGATGAAGTTACGATGTGTTTTAAAAACAAATTATTACGAATTTGTGTTTATCTGTCTCCTGGCAACAGTTTTAGACCTATCGTCACCAAACTTGACATTTTTTGTATGGCTATATCACTCTCTTCACGTGATTCGATGTTTGAGTACTTTGGTGTAATTTTGAAAAATTATGGACTATTCGAATAAAACAATTGCTACCACTCATCTGGGAAAAGTGTTTGACCTAAGGTCATTAAACTTTACAATTTTGTTTACTATACTAGTCTCCGCAGCTGAATTGATGTTGGTGTACTTTGGCCTACTTTTGATGAACTTATTAGCGATATTTGTTGATACCTCATTACCACTCTACAGGGAGATGTGTTGGATCTATTATCACCAAACTTCATATTTAACTTCATTGTACTACTCTCCAGAGCTAATGAGATTTTGGTGTACTTAAGCCTACTTTTGATGAAGTTACGATGTGTTTTTATTTTCTTTCTGATTAGATGTGTCGCCTTTCTATAATATTTTTTATACATGTATGTATTTGAATTTCTATTTTTAAAATTGATTGACCTAAAACGCCCTGATCTAGGAGGGCGAGATTTATCGCATTCCACACGACTACTTGTTATAAGCCCATGGCCTTTAATGCGCGGGAATACAGCAGCATTGAGATGTCATTATCATAAAATGTACATACAGGTATAATGTGCTGACAGCAAGTTCAGAACAATACATTTTCAATCATAACTAAAAAATGGTAATGAATATCAAAATAAAAATTATAGGTATGAAACGCTATTATTTGCCAGATCTACATCGCAATTTTTATTATTCTGATTGGTTTACATAATAGTGAACACTTACATGAAAATGGCATTTTTCCAGTGTCTGTGAGAGACAGAGTCAGACATTTTGAACAAGTCGAAATTTGGGATTAGGTACCATGATTGGAACAGCAATGTTTATATTTTTGATTTGCATACACATGGGTAGTCACATAATTGGCGATACATAAATGTGTATGCAAATCAAAAATATATACAAACTTGGCTGTTCCAATCATGGTACGTAATCCCCTATTTTGACTTGTTCAAAATGTCTGACTCTGTCTCTCACAGACACTGGAAAAATGCCATTTTCATGTAAGTGTTCACTATTATGTAAACCAATCAGAATAATCAAAATTGCAATGTAGATCTGGCAAAAAAAAATGTTTCATTCCTATAATTTTTATTTTGATATTCATTACCATATTTTAGTCATGATTGAAAATGTATCGTTATGAACTTGCTGTCAGCACATTAGTAATTGAAAATAATAGTTTATCGTATTTTCATATGATATTTTTTTAAATATAGATTTTCCTTTGAAAGATATTTCTTTTCTTCACTTTTGTGGACAAAATATCATAATGGCAGAGTAATGTTTAAGCTTTTAGGAATTATTGTATAGTTCATTATTAAATTTGAATATCAAGTAGTTTACTTTTTGTAAGTGGTTATATCTACTTGGAACTCTAAGCATTTTTACATAGAATTTGTGAACGTCAATGGAGTGATAAAACATTTTCATTAAACTTAATACATGCAAAGAATTGAAGTAATTTTACAAGTACTCAATAGGGAACTATTTACACACTTGAACTATTCAGCATGTTTTCATCCATTTGTGTCATGGTTAACAGAACTGTCCACATGGAAGGCCGACCATGCGCCACCTAATCAACCTGGATATGCTGCCTCGTTAGTGTTGATGATGATGATGTTGACAACAGACAAATGCAAACTAGTGCAGTTCATGGATTGACTGGTTATGGTTTTGATGGTTTCACGTCTGGAATTTTGAAGACTGTAGTGATAAAAGATAATCTTAAAATAAATATGATAGTGTGATAATCAGAATTGTATCAGAATGGATCTAATGATTTATTCAAAATGATTTATTTCAAAATTCCAAATTGTTTTCTCTATGTTAATGACAAATTATTGAAATAATGTAATGTAGGAGAATTGTTGTTTAGTTACAACGATATCTTATATCTGTTTTGGCGGTACTTGAATTGTGAGGATAATGATTCATATGATCATGATAACATTGATAAGCTTCAACAAGAAGTTCACACAATATGGTATAATGCGACTCGAGATGAATCCAGACCAAGTTTAATTGCTGCATGTCTGCTAAAATGCAGGCAAACTCTGTTTTGTATGTAAATGTTTTACATAATGCTATTATGCGGAATACGCGACATATTCAGAATATTTCTAGGTGAAGAACCTCATATCAGAATGACCGCATACATAAAAAAGCATGTGCGCAAAATACGTTCTTATTTCATCATCCTGGCCTCTTGAGGTGTCATTAGTAGTTGGTGAAGCTATTCATTATATATAGGTATGAATGTATGGATGTTCAATTAGCTATTCTTCTACTGCTCCACGTTAATCGGTTGCACACTGTTTACAGCAAAACAAAAGAAAAAAGCAGGCATTATGCTTTATAAATTATATTTGGATATTTGATGAAATGTAGATTTCTTTGTATTAATGTTCATTATAATCTGCTTGAAAGGTAAGTAGTGAACTATCTACAAAGTTGAGTTACACAAGCTCATTGTTGGACTTGATGTTAATTTTTGTAGCCTGTACATGAACAAATTTTCTTTTTCATTTACAATGAGTTTATACTATGCTCTCTCGCTCTTGAACTCTTGAACTCACAAGAAAGATTGGGGAAAACTCGTTAGAATGATTTAATGATATTTTATAAATTGAGTAATTGAAAAGTCGCCTATTAGAGCTTGAAAATGTTCATGAAATTGGTCAAAATTAGGTGAAAATTACTGGGCCAAGAGATATTATAATGTATGCTTAGGAATGCTTGTTACAAATAATGTGTTCAATATGCTTTTATATTCTTTATATTATTTCTGCATTTTGTAGCATAGGCGTTTATTGTTCTCAAAACATGTCTAGCATAGGCGTTTAAAGGTTATGCTCAGTGGCCGAACAACTATGTTTGCACAGTAGCAATATGATGTTTTGTGCATTCTGAAGCTCGCTAGAAACTCATCAAAACACGTGTAGGGAAGAAATGAAAACCGAATGATTTTCGTCAGACGTAACTTTACGGTGCACGTAAAAAGTCACCTATTCCTCCAATGTTAAATGTGACGTCTGCTGTTAGAAATGCACAGTACGTGTGGCAAAAATCATTCGATTATGCATCCTCACGTGACCTGGTGTTTTAGCTAACAAGACAGAAGGGTGTTTTTATAGATGTAATGAATACTAAACGTGAATAATACGGTGTCTTATTTTTCTTCCACTTGCAATGAAAAATACATCGTTTCCTGCATTTGATAGAACATATTTATTTTTGACTGAGCATTATCTTTAAATGAGGGAGGCGTCTATATGAAGGAAGCGAATCCAAACCGAGTCTATCAACTTAGACACACTATACTCACTCAAGTAACTTCAGATAAACACTGCCACTTGGTCTCAAGTGTATACAATTACAGGTATTAGTGTGTGATTACACTCTTAAGATAATAAATATTATTTATTTTTGGCAACTATATAAATATTTATTTAATGCTGTTGATAGTCATATCCTCAATATTCTTAGCTTTAAAATGATATGTTAACTGTCAAAATAGGATTGTAATAACGAAGTTACAAGCAAAATAACACATCAGTTAGCTAACATACATGTATTACTCAACTTGCTGAGCACTGGCGGTATTCTCTTTGATAAAAGCCGCCCTCAAATAGATATTAATAAAAGCGAGGTGTTTATTGATTTAAAATTGTGTCTAACGTGGTATCTATTTGAGTGGAGACTGCAATTTGGCCGAGGCAACAAAATGCGGAAATACAGTATATTTTTTGTCATATTTGTTTTGTTTTATATTTTTAAACATACCTACCACGCCTTTGTGCATGAATAAGCTTTAGATTTTATGTCAAATATTTTATGATAAAGGATGTTATTTCATTACTTTGTAATTTGAATGTTTTTTGTTTTTTTTTTGTTTTTTTCCTTCACAAATTCAAATTATAGGCTTTCAAAGTACATGTATATTATGACCTTGAATTTATAGTAATTAAAAACTAAATTAGACACAAGAAAACATATTAACAAGAAACAAATGTCAAATGTTAAACTTCATGAGACAGAAAACATCAACTGCATGAGAATTATTATTAAACAAAGCTCAACTTTTGTTTTGTTTTACTTATGTATTATTATTGAATCTAAATGTTGTCATTTGCGCTATCATTTTCTGGGTTTTTTCTTCTAACACATCTAAAAAATATTACAAAATAATTATCACCAATCTTGATATGCGTGTGAGCAAAGCTAGAGTAGATGCTCTAGGCGGGTGGACTTAAGCGTCTACCTCAATTACTAAGGCAATTAGTAAAGTATGATTGCCCAGGGCCTAGTTAGGTTAGGTCCCCTCGCTTATGCTCTTCGTACGTGACATCACCACAAGTTCTACGAATAATGAAGCTACGTTTAAGAACAAGTCACCGCATAACAATTGTGTTGTCAGTTCAGCTTTGGCTAGATAGTGGATACTTCGTACTAAAGTTCGTAGGGAACCATCACCCCCAAATCTCTTGATTTGGGGCCCCACTGTCTGTCTAAACTCTACCCATTTAAGGTAGACATGCTTGCGTAAGTTTGGGTGGGGGTAGGGGGGATTGTATAAAGAAGCCTGTTTAAGGCTTGTTGCTACCAGCATCAGTGCACACGGTGGCCATCAAACTGACCTGGTAGGTGGTCTTGTGAACACTTCAGACTTAAATCTATACGATCACATCATTGTAGAGGTCCATAAGTACCTCCGTAGTCTACGTACTAACCATTTTTTCTTACATGCGCACTGAACACACAGTCACTATTCATTTAAGATGTATATGGTATATGATGACTAGAGGCCCAGAATAATGATTGCTCTGTATGGCTATCATTTCCCAAATCTTAATGGAAGTGTATTTTTAGCTGATATTATTGCAATGTGAGTACCATCTGTTTCCTTTCAAAGCCATAAATGGTTTCTCTTGACAATGCATGAATTGGTGAAAACGATGCTAGTGCAGAATGAAAAGGAAGGAGATAGTTGTCATATTAACCAGTGGTCATTAGTTTGTGAGCATTAATGTAACTTATGCTATATCATTTATTACCTGGTATTGAGAAACACCAACTGAAGTTGTTGTCATGGTTTTATGCAAATGGAATTATTTCACTCTAAAATACAAGACAAACAGCACAATTTGTTTGTCAATATGAACCTGCTTAAAAAGACTGCATTTTAAAATAAGAATATACATTGAATCTTGCATATTGTTTTCCTTGGGTTTGACTGCAAATCTCTTTTTGCATCCAATTATTATTCATATCCAACTAGATTGTTCTTAATTAAATCATGCCCTTCTTATTGCATATCCTGTCCAGTGGTCATCATACCCTTTCCATCCCACAAGTAAAATTATCCTATTGTTGTGCTTATCTACCAAAGGCCAAGAGAAAGTCCTCTATGGGCAATTCAATGTGCTATCGTTTCATAATGTCCTTAGAGGACTGTTCTACCTACCTGATGAAGGGTGACCATATTGTGAGTGAAGCTTGAAAAGAGCAATTTCCTGTGGTTTAAATGCACGTACATCAACTCGTGCTACAAACCTGTCTTGTGGGACCGCTCAATGAATATACAATGTCAGCAGGGGACTTCAGTCTCCATACTGGGCAATATGAACTTGGCCACAAAGGTAAAAGTTTTGCTGAAATACAGTATGGGTAAAGTGATGTTGATTGATGAGAAATAGCTGTAATAGAAGAGGAAAATCATGGTAGGTTTTTAGATTATAACTCAAGTTATATTCTATAAGAGATAAAAAGCTATAAAAAAATAGTTTAGTTTTTCGGGCTTCTCCCCATGTAGATTTTTTCATAATAAACCGTTATAAATAAAAGTTCGTAATATTAATATGTGCACTATAGCATGTATAGTCGTCAGCACCATCAAGTGTTTTAAGCAGCTTGTTTCCCTCTTGCCGTATACAATCAGGAATAGTTGCTATATGCATACATAGTTCTCTACACAAAGCCTACATATCTGGTTCCTAATTGTTCAAATCACTCTTGATAACAGTGCTGTATTTGTACTATTGTTAGTGCTTGAATAGTGGCGAGTTTCATACATCATGATCAAGTGAGGCATTATGGATGCCCCTGGGGGTACAAGTCACCACCAGCAGCAGTCAACCATGGTCACAGATAAGTGGCTATATCATAATGCTGTTCTTGTGAGAAATATTATATTTGTGTTCGAACTTTTAGACAAATTTACTATACATCATGTTTTTAAAGTCCATAGTGAAGATAGTATGTTCACAATGTTGTATCCGTATAGTAGAGAATATTGTGTATTTTAGAAAGAGCTCATGAGTAAGACATTCAAACAATGCACATGAAAATTTGACAATTGATTTTAATGATAGGGCAAGGTAGCTTGATTCTATGGTTGACGGGGGAGCCGATGCATCAAAACATGAATGAATAATGTGTTAAATTGCATGTATTTTTATATTCGCAGATGATTCAGGTAGAAGATTCATTATTTTATTAATCCATCAGCCGATGAAGCGGCACATTTGCTAGTAGTGATATCACGTTACTAAGGATGCAAATACGGTTTCGGTTTACCAGCAGGTGCGTGGGACATTTGAACTATTGCGCATTTATATGGAAGTGTGCATGTTTCCTCTAAAAATAAGTAAGTTTTTTTTTCTATTATCTGGCAAGCGTTCTTAATAGATTTGATGATAAACATTACTAATTTCATCTATTTACATCAGACAAGTGGTTATACTGTCGATATCTTAAAATAGAAAAACCATAGGACAAAAGTATAGAATAAAATAATATGTAGTATTAATTGATATAAGGATTTAAATTACAATTATTACAGTTAATTCACACTATTAAAAGTTGTACAAAATATTATTCCATTTGTTCGTAATTATAGAACCATATATATTCAAAACATAAGATAAAACTGCCTGTGTCAAAATATTATTAGAATCAACTAATTTCTTATGCAAACAGGCAGCACTTTTATGTCCAACTAGCTGTCTACCCGGCGCTGCTCAGGTTGAAATAGATGATATCCGGATCACATCCCTCCTCCTCCTTCCCTCTGTCCCCCATCCCGTACAACAGCTCCCGTCAGTATACAGGTCTGGGACGGATTAAATACACCTCTATCACCTTCCTCCCATGTAACAGGCATATACACACTACATGCATGGCAACGATTGATCCCTCAAATATCTCTCAACCCAGCTACTGCTACCCCTGGTAAACATGTGCAGAATAGACCAATTCTTCCACCCTCCCCTACCTTTCCTTCCGCCTTCACCCATCCCTCTCTACCTTATCCCCCTCTAAACAGGTCCAGAACAGACTAAATGCATCTCCATCACCTCCCTTCCTGTCTACTGCTTCGGTTGAAACGGATGAGATCTGGAACAAATTAAATGCTCTCTCCCTTCCCCTCACTTCCTCACCACCAACCATACCCACCCTCCCCATATGAACACACACTCCCTTTCTTCACCACCCCTCCACAAAACAGGTTCGGAACCTCATATCAGAGTCGTCTGTGACAATACGTGTGAAGTGCAACACGCGTGACATGTAACGTATACATAAACGTTTATCGTATTACGTACGTTTTACTTACATGTGAACTGGAAAGAGCATAATAAATATGCTTTAAAATACTTGAATTTTCTATTTTAATAGTGACAAAGAATAGATTTGGTTTGAAATGTAGACTTAAATGACCACCAAGTTATCCTGATTATACATACATAATTTGGAGTGTGTACATCTTGTTAAAAAGCCTTTTGGGACAAAAAAAATCGCTTCTTACTTTATATATATAGAGAGAGAGATGACAGTTAAAGAATCAACATTGGCATTAACAAATGCTGCAGACATAATAATAATGATAATATGAACACTTATATAGCGCCGAATACCAAAGGCTCTTAAGACGCTCAACAATAAAATAGAATAAAATAAGACATACCATGAACAATAAAATGCTTTACAAAATATAAAACACGAGGTAAACAATGACAAAATGCCTAAAATTACTGAAAAGCCAGTCTGAACAAATATGTCTTGAGTCTGCACTTGGATATGCTAACACTATCCGAGCACTTAATCTTCTGAGGCAGTGGGTTCCAAAGTGCAGGAGCAGCTTTGCTAAAACCACGATTTCCGTATGTAGCACTAATTGAGCATGGTGTTTCAAGAAGGCATTTAGAATTGAATCGGAGTGTTCTGGTTTTTGAGACAATTTTCAACAAGTCAGACAGATATTTTGGGGCAAGTTCATTTAAAGCTTTGTAGGTGAAGAGCAAGATTTTATATTTGATACAATAGTATATGGGTAGCCAGTGTAAGGATTTGAGCATAGGCGTTATGTGTTCCCTCTTTCGAGTGCCAGTCAGCATTCTTGCTTCCGCCTGGACCCTTTGCAATTTATCCAAATGAACCAACGGTGTGTCATACAAGATGCAGTTAATGAAATCAAGTCTGGAGGTAAAAAAGGCCATGTACGATTTTTCACAAGATTCTTTGGAAAGGTATTCACGGATTAGATTGATTTTTCAAAGTAGAAACCATGCACCTTTGCACGTGTGATTAATATGCCCTTGCATGTTCATTGTGCTATCCAACATTGCACCGATGTATTTGACTTGAGTTGTGAACTGTATAGTATGATTCCCGATGGTTAGAGATACAGAACTGACTTTGCTGAGGAAAATTTTGAACCCAAGAGCATCACCTCAGTTTTCTCATCGTTCAGACAAAGGTAGTTAGCAGCCATCCAGCTTCTTATATCTTCAATACAGGCTTCGATCTTACCAGTACACCTTTCTAGATCAGTACTGTCACAGGTAAGATATATCTTGATGTCATCTGCGTACAGGTGATAGCCCATGTTGTGTTTACGCAGAATGTTACCCAGTGGTAAGGTGTAGATGGTGAAGAGAATAGGGCCACGCACAGACCCTTGTGGAACCCCAAAGAGGAGCTCCCAGATCTTGGATTCAGTTCAATTATCGACACAGACTGTAGACACTCAGAATGGTAGTTTCTGAACCAATCAAGTGCTCTTCCCTGTAATCCAATCCTTTTTTGAAGCCGCTCAATAAGAATAGAATGGTCCACAGTGTCGAAAGCAGCGGAAAGATGAAGCAAAACTAGCACAACCTTGTATCCAATACATGTATGATATCATCCTGCACTTTGAGAATAGCAGACGCAATGCTGTGTACTAGTGTGTAGAGCCTTATATGCGGACTGGAGGATCACATTCAGGAAGTTCATGTCCATGTGGTCCTTCAGCCTGGATGCCACAACCCTTTAAATGATCTTATAGATGTAAGCAAGATTGGAAATGGATCTAAAGTTCTTGAAAATTTCTTTGTCAAGACAGATTTTCTTAAGAAGAGGAAGAACAGTGGCTTTTTTCAAATCGCTTGGCATGGAGGAGCATTCAAGTGACAAGTTAACAATTTTTGTAATGGCAGGTGCAAGAGTATCAATGCAGGACTTCAGGAGATATGTTGGAATGGGGTCGCTATCACAAGATGAGGATTTTGTAGACATGATAATTTTTCTTACTTCATCAATGGAGGCAGGCTTAAAAGAATCAATTTCTGGGGCAGGGTTCAGAATGAGCTCTTCATTACATGATGTTTGAAGGCTGGATAAGTGATCTCTGATTTTTGTGATTTTCTGGGCAAAGAAGTCACTGAAGTCATTTGCGAGCTTCTCATCAGATTCAGTTAAAAAGATGAAGAAGTTTGTGACATCAATGAGTCTATAAGCTTGAAAAGATCTTTTGAATTTGAAACATTTTCAATCTTGTCAGAATAATGAGATGTCTTAGCCTTAACAATAAACCTGTTGACAGAATCTCTAGCTTCAATATATAGCTCTCGATGTATGAAAAGCTTAGACTTGCGCCGTCTTCTTTCAGCTTTCCGACGACTCTCTTGGCCTCTGCAATCTCTGAATTGTACCAGGGAGAATTAGGATGAAGTCTTATAAAAGAGTCTTAGACTTCTCAGGAGCAAATTTATCTAACAACTGAGCTAGCACACTGTTATAAGTCATTACCATCTCAGCCACAGAGTCAAAGGCATCAGGATTCCCAAGGGGTGATTCATCAATTTCCTTCATGAACTTTGAAATATCAATGTCTTTGATTATTTGGCACCGTATCTCTTTGGTAGGCAGAGGAGGTTTACTGATCTTGAGTGTGCTATTGATGTAGTAGTGATCAAGTAGACCCTGGAAACTTGTGTCATCAACTATTACGTCGCCAATGATATCATATCAGATCTTGTGAGCATGAGGTCTAAGGTATGACCTTTTTATGAGTGTTAATTACAACATACAAATGCACCAGCATCTCTGTCGTTTGCGTCATCAACGTGGACGTTAAAAGCCCCTAGTATGAGTAATTTTTCCTTACCTAACAATACTGTATCTGTGAACAAATTGAGTCAGACGCTTCCAGACCCCTCGCGGGAGAACGGTCATGTTTGTGGACACGGCCACCCGGCTCGCGGATGGACGTGCCTCACCTGACTGGGGCTTGTCCCCAACCCCCACGTACTCCTCGTGCTGTTGAACTGGTTCTGTGTGCAACCCCACGCCCAATACGACATTGGACGCCTATGACCACCAGGTTTCACTAAGGGCCTTGATCTGTACAAGGACTTCGCACTGGTGTTGACACGCACTAACGTCACAGGTGCTCCGAGGGATTCCATACCATGCTCGAACTAGGGGGGACGCTGCTGGAGACTTTACTCCGTCCGGGAGCAGTGGCATGAATGCCCTCCGCTCCCAACTAAGGGGTGAGCCTCTTGAAGGGGGAGACTAACAGCGTACAACGCCTGAAAGACCATCGAGTGCAACCCACAGTGGTTATTAACTACTGGGTCACAAAATGGCACATCCAAACGTGCACGGAGGTTAGTCCCCAGAGGAAGATATGTGATGAGGGCCTATTCCCCAAAAGGAATAGGTTGCCAGCCCACTGCCCGACCAGTGTCTAAGGTAGAAGTGCTGCCCTAATGGCAAACCCAGTACTTCAGTGTACTGGTTCCCTAATCCTATTGCGGCCTTAATATTGAAATGAACAACTCTACAAGGTATTTGTAACAGAGGGAAACTGAACCTAATCCAGTGCAACTCAATATTGCCTACTTTAAACTTACAGGAATGCTACAATTCCTGTACTCTGGATGACTTACATTATTAACTTAGTTTTGTTACACACTCCCCCAGATCACATGAGACTGCATCACTCCACTTTTTAGGGGGTGACACATTCGCATGGGAACTTATATTACAAAACATTAAAAGGAATATCCAAAGTGAGATGACTTCGTGGGCGGCACTCGCGACGGGTTCGGCTTCGCGGGATGCGCACGGCATGCACCTGGACGTAACAACTTGCCTCGACTGCTATGCGGGAAGTCCGTGAGCTGACGACTCTCCCCCACCATCCACCTGGTTTTAAGTTGTTAAACAACATCTGTAATATTTTGTTAATGAGAAGCAATCACATGCCTTAGGTTGTTGTAAGGGCGGCAAAACGCCTCGTGGACACCGTTAGAAATAAAGTGAGGAAATGTTCTCCCGCGGCCTGGATATTACAAACTATTATAAAGTTATTACATTTACAAAAAGGGTAGCAGAGGTGGCAAGCCACCCCCTTATCGTTTACAGAAAGAGACGGGAAATGGAGGGATGATGATGCTTGCGGCTACGAGTTCGGGTGACATGGTGAGCTTTCGTGATCACCTTTCATTCGTCGTCTACGTCTGTCGTCCAACGGTCCCGTCAACAAATTCATATTTGCACAATAGTTCCTTTATTTTTCATTCAATTGTCATTACACTTTCACAGAAGCTGTATGCCTATATGATCATCATTCCATAGTTCATACATGTCCCTGTGGGTAAAATTGACCTAGCCCCAGGGGTCCATCAAACCTTTTTAGTACAAAAACATTCACAACAACCTTATGGGACAGTCAGTCTGTTAGTCAATTCCTCTAGCAACCTCAAGCATAATGCAAACTACATTCATTTTAAACTTGTCACAGTGCAACCTCGTGCTAGTTTAGGGCCAATTTTCTCGTCGTCCATAGAATCAAGTTACACTGGCGTAATGTTTTCCAATAAGCTTCTGTTGCATATGATAATGTTTTTAGGCATCTCCTTGCTATTATAAAAGAATAAATAAATAAAATGTATAAAACATATGATTAACTTGTGTGTATATTCTACAAAGTTTCCATTAAATATCTAAAAGAGATGACCGCCTTTCCATAATATTAGAAATAATTTCCCTATTAAAATCAGCCTGTATATTTGTATTGGTCATCAAGGGGAACAAAACTGATCTTTAAGACACA
>CM032669.1:27098910-27148910 GCA_019095985.1 Streblospio benedicti | reverse complement strand
TAATGTGCTATCATGCTTCCTGATACAATAATCAATTTAGATCTCCGTAAAATAACATGCAATCACTATGTTCGTTTAGCAAGCGTTATGCAAAAACTGAAGGCTAATGATTGATGCGCATGCCTTTTAGTCTGGAGGATCTTGATTTTGGTCAGTGTTTTTCTGATGTTACTCATGTGTGCTCACCTAGCAAATAATGGTATTTCAGGCTTATTCAATTCACAAGTTATTTAGAATTTAACATCTCATTCAGGCCTATGTTGCATTATTACATTATTATCAAGGTGGCTTAATTATACAGATGGTCTTAAGTGAAGGTGAGTCTGCACCATTATTCCCAGTTTCAGTTTGTTGCCCCTTTTTGTTGTCAGAAGAATTCTTTTAACATGTGTGATGACATCATGCTTTATATGATACTCGGCATGCAATGAGCTCTGATAAAACTGTTCAGTTTTAGTTGAAAATCACATACTACATAGCTTTCTCTTCTGTCTCTCAGAAATGGTGTGTTTTCTTGTCTAAGATTGATGTTATTACGTCATGAAAGACACCATATTGATGATGTTCGTGTTTTAAAACAATCAAAAGATTGCCGTAATGTGCAAGAATTGTAATATTGCAGTTGAGCTCTATTGAAAGTTGTTATTGCGTCGCTTCACTAAGCCTTGTGTTTGTTGCATCACTTCAGTTGATGAAGCAAAGCCTTGTGTTTCGTTCATCTGTAACTAACTAGCTATGTATGTATGTTTGTCTCCGGACAAGCTAGAGCGTTTGTCGATGAATCGATTTATTTCAAACTTTACACAGCTATGAGGTATGAAGCGACACAGAAGTGATTCGATTTTGGGCACTTTGCCAAATAAAGTGTGCTTTCCACAGGGCCATTTATGGCCCATTTTCGTCGTTCTTACTAGTACTGATTGCACAATGAAAATCAATTTTACAGCAACAGCAAATGTCTACTTGGTGCTTTTTATACTAAGCTGCTGCTGCTGACGGAGCCACTATATTAGACAGGGGGCGGACAGATTATTTGGATGTATGTATGTATCTGGACAAGCTAGAGCTTTTACCAATGAACCGATTTTGTCCAAACTTTACACAACTATGTGGTATGACACGACACCAAAGTGATTTGATTTTAGGCAATTTGCCAATTAAAGTGTGCTTTCCACAGAGCCATGCTTGGTCCATTTTCAACATTTTCTGAAATAACTTTGCTAATGATAGTAAGAAAACGTTCAAACTTGGTACAATGTGTACATGCCTACTGACCAATAACTGTGTTTAATGTTGGCACTTTGCTATAAAGTTTACCATCCAGAGAGCCATTTTAATTATTTAATATTTTTATCTTTCCACTGTAGTTTCAATACTGTTTGAAACATGATCATCAAATTGGCATAATGTTCAAATTATATTAAAAGTGCTCAGAGAGTGCAGCATCACCATATTAATGTCAACTCATGGGCAAGAGATATTTACTTGTGCCATGTTTAGAAAGCACTTGCAATCCAATGCCAAGAACATAGGGTGAATTACGCATCAAAAAAGACTTTTCTGCTATAATGGGTTGAGTGTAAAGTAAACATCTTTATTGCCCATTAGTCAACGTTGTTCTAGCGACACTGTGCTCTCTGAGCACTTGATCTAGCTGTGTACTTTTAATCAAGATTTCCATAACATTTTACTAAACATCTTTGTTGCCCTTAAGTCAACATTATCCTAGCGACGCTGTGCTCTCTGAGCACTTTCGATCTAGTTTCATTTCATCTCTTTAAACCAATTTTGTTTACATATTTGACAATCCCATTAAAATATTTTTCTTGTTAATCTATTCTCTGTCATATTAACAAACCTATTCCAGTCTTATAGGACATATACATCTACTTAGTTTTGGACTAATCCAACCCACATCACCAGTCAATACTAGATTAGGTGAAAACTTGTGCACTCCTAAATAATATCAAAGAGCTCTAAATTGAAGATTATCAATACAACAACCTGATATATGACCCCAAACACCACTGTCATATTCTAATACTGGTTTGACACCAGAATTAAACATTTTTTCAACAGTTTTAAACCCAACATTTTTTAATGATTTAAATTTACTAATAATTGCACCAAGTGCAGACCACCTGAGTCTGGAAGAGTTCTGGCACAAATATCAAATTTAAGGTTATCATCCGTTATGATACCAAGATATTTGTAAGAGGTTACTTTCTTCAGTGTACAATCTCTGTATTCAAATGTGTGCTCTGTAATAGGTATTTTACTTTTTCTAAAGTGTACAGTTTTATTTTTAGACTCATTTACTTTCAGTTTCCATTGAAAACATCAGTTATGTATAAAGCTCATCAAGTGATAGCTGCAAACTTTGCTCATTTTCTGCAATCAGCACCATGTCATTAGCATACAGGAAACAGTTTATGCTTGCATCACCAAAATATAGAACAGGACATGGTCTTTTAAACAACCCACCAGATCATTAATGAATATATTAAATAATCTTGGGGAGATATTATCTCCTTGACGTACGCCTAAGTTGTTAGAAAACCAGCCCGTTTGAATCTAATCAGTTAACTGTTTACATGATGCATTTGTATTTGACAAAACAGATTTTAGAGCAAAATAAATTTTTTTCATCAATGTTATTTCTTAATGATTAAAATAACAATAGATCTCGATTTAACAAATCGAAAGCTTTCTCTAAATCAATAAAAGCACAGAATGTAGACTTATCATTATTCAGTCTAATCCTAATGATGCAAGACATTGAAAAAATATGATCTTCACATGACCTGTTGTTTCTAAAACCGTTTTGCTCATCTGCAAAGATATTTTGTTGATTACAATACCTAACAATTCTATTGTTTAACACAGCAGCATAAACTTAAGCAATGTAAGATATGAGGCTGATACCTCTATATTTCAATGGCAAGTATGGATCTTTATCAGAACCTTTACGTATCTGCTTAGTAATAGACTTTCCCCACATTGATGGTACACTACTATTTTGAAAGCATGCATTAAAGAGTTTACATAGAAATAACCTTTTTAGCACAAAAGCAAGTAGTAATACTCAAATAGTGAATTAGATCTTGTGCAGATGAGCATTCAGTATAGAAATAACCTGATTTCTTCACATTTAAAAGCTTTGTTTGGTACACAATCATAACCTGTAGCCTTTCTAGATTTTAACTTTGCTAAATACATTTTGAACCTCATCTACGGATATGATACCATTTATAGCAAAATTTGACACATAGTTATTATCTAGCATACGTGTACCTCTTTCTATTCGATCTGTGCTTAAATGAATATGATTAAGAAAGTTATTGTCAAATGTACAGTTTTGACCAGTTTTGATATTATTGGCATTGGATTGCAGGAGTTTACTAAACATGGCTAAAGTAAACATCTATTGACCATGAGTCAACAATAATATGGTAACACTGTGCTCTCTAAAATTACAGTGGGAAAATAAAATAAGAAATAATTAAATTGGCTCGCTGGAAGGTAAACTTTAATTGGCAAAGTGCTAAAATTGGACACTGTAGATGTTCAGTAGGGATGTAAGCATTCTATCAAGTTTCAATGTTTTTCTACAAGCAATAGCAAAGCTATTGAAGAAAATGTTGAACATGAATCAATAAATGCCCCTGTGGAAAGCACACTTTAATTGGCAAAGTGCCAAAAATTGAATCACTTCGGTGTTGCATCATACCTCATAGTTGTGTAAAGTTGAACGAAATTGGTTCATCAATAAACACTAGCTTGTCCGGAGACATACATACATAGATACATCCATACATACATAAGTACTGCGGTAGTTGGAAACGAAGTGAACACAAGACTTTGCTTCAGCTACTGGACCGACGCAATAATTCCAGCTAAATGACTGATTGAGTAAGTGCTAAATAGGGTCTTACTGTATTCTAGTCACCAGAAGGCAATGGACTCTTACAATTAACGTAATATACTATCTTAGCTGATTAGTACGTGTTGTTGGCCTGTTCATAGTCTTTGAGCACCCTTTAGTGCTAGTCACTCATGTACATGTATAGAGATTGTTGATCGGGGCAAATGAATTTGATCATGAACCTTATTATCAATAATGTGGTCTAGGCTGATATATTTATGGTGAAAGCTTTATACATTTTTACACAATGGTAAAATTTATAATGTATGATGATAAATTCTTTAAACACAATCACATTCATGTATATTTATTTGGGCACATTGAGTTCAAATGTCTAGTTGTATTCTGAATATACAAAATTTGTTAGCTCTTTTTATAAAATTTTACAGTACCCAAAGTAAATACGCAAATGCAGCAAATTTTATTGTAACTAGATCAAAAGTGTTCAAAGAACATGGCGTCACTAGAACAACATTGATTCATGGGCAATTAAGATATATACTGAAACAATGTAGGAATTGACCACGAGATTGGAGTGTCAATCGTGAAATTGACCATGCTGACTGTCACAGGTTTGCCCAAGGCAGTTCCCAGGTAAAAAAAGTAGAATACAAAAAGAGCTAATTTAATAACTTTATAACTAATCAAAAAGTATATATAGATATTATATAGAACGTATATACATGAATTATATATTCAGTGTAACATTCACCATTTACGAGTCCCATCCACACATCCAGTGTCCTCCAGTGTCATGTACGCTTTTCCTTCAGTGTCCTCCAATATCAAGAATGCTTTTCCCCTTCCAATACTTCCACTTCCAATATCAAGTATGCTTTCCCCAGTGTCCTCCAATATCAAAAATGCTTTCCACTTCCAATACTTCCACTTCCAGTATTTCTCTACTTCTTGGTCCTATCGTGGATCTATGTATAATTTATTGTGAACGTTTTATTGTGAACAACGTTTCAGTGTGACCTTCTCTCCCAAAAACAAAAACTGACTAACTAAAAACAGGCCATCAGGAAAATACATTTACAAAAACAAATACTAACACAACAACTAGGTTACAGTATCATACTTTACAGTACACCTTGTACCAACTGCCCTGTTTATACTTTGCAAAAACACGATAATACTTTACATATTGTGACACTGACGTCTGATTTACCCGAACGAATTTCACGATTGACACGACAATCGAGTGGTCAATCACCATTCTATAATGACTAAAATCCATTTTATTTTAAAATAAATCATATTATAACATTCTCATTGCAAGTCAATTTCGTTTGTTTTGAGCGCGCGGAGACCACTACTGCGGCGTTAGTCTAAACTTCTGCTCTCCGCTACACGGAACACGCCTTGCGACGTCAGCGGCTGTATTGATAATGTGGGGAGTGTAGACTAGCGCCGTAGTAGTAGTCTGGAGCGTGTTTTCCATCGCAAAATTGAGCACGCTGATTGACCAATCAGTGTGGGTTATTGGCGGAGATTTTTGCATGGAATGATAGAATGTAGGAATTGACCACGAGATTGGAGTGTCAATCGCAAAATTAAGCATGCTGACGTCTGATTTACCCTCACTTAGTTCGGGTAAATCAGGCGTCCAGCATGCTCAATTTTGCGATTGACTGACTGTCAGTGGTCAATCATCATTCTATCATGACTAAAATCCATTTCATTTTAAAATAAATCATATTATAACATTCAACATTCAAGTCAATTTCGTTTGTTTTGAGCGCGGAGCGTCAATTCCTACAGTTTTTGAGCGCGCGAGGCGTTAGTCTAAACTGTTGCGCTCCGTTTTGCCTTTCACAGCGCCTTGCTGTCGTCAGCGGCTGTATTGATATTGTGAGGAGATTAGACTAGCGCCGTGGTTTTTTTTGGGAGTGTGTTTTCCATCGCAAAATTGAGCACGGAGATTGACCAATCAGCGTGGGTTATTGGCGGTGATTTTTGCACGGAATGATAGAATGTATACTTTACAATTAAGAACTTTATGAATTTGAGGAGAAAACCTCAATGAATTTATAGCAGTGATCAATATCCAGAAAAACATATTGCTCTTTGTGTTGCAATAGTACTAATAACAGATAATTATCAATAATAGTTTCAAAGCCTAATAACCAATATTATTTAACACAGTGATAACACAGTGATATACTGTAAAACTAGAAATGTTTGCACCAAAATGGCAAAATTGAATAGTCATAAAATACTTTTAGATGAAAATCGCAAAATTTAATAGCCAAAAAAATATTCTAGTTTTACAGTACATGTTCAATAAAAGCTTATAGAAAATCTTTCATAAATTGGAAAGCCCACGTTAATTAGAAACTGCCCACAATCGAATAACTTCGGTGTCACCTCATACCTTATGTAGTTGGAAAGTTTGAATGAAATCGGTTCATCAATAAACAATAACTCAGAGACATACATACTTAGTTAGAAAAGAAACTAACACTAGGTTTTTGCTTTAGCTACTGAAGCAACGCAAATGAAACAGGTTCTCTTAAAGAAATGAATTTCCCAACTTATGATAATGTCCCTTCTTCGATGGCCGCTGGGCATTATTTCAACATCACTAGCAGTAGTCTAGAGGTTTGCTGTGTTACCGAATTGAGAATGCCATCGACCCATATGCTCATCTTGCTGGTATCCAAATTATCACCTTGTTGGATAAGTGAGCTAATGATAGTGATTTAATCACATGTGGTGGTAAATTTGTTTACTTCATCACCTTGTGAACTTGATGTCACACATCATTGATTCTATTGCTTAAAATTTTAACAAAGTGCTTAGTGGTCCGTGTGTGCAACTCTCTTACATAATTATATAGACTAGCAGGCCCGCGTCCTACGGACACAACAACCACCAAATAAATGCAGTGATATAACGATGCACAGACACCCGTTTGATTTGCTGGGCAAAAAGCTTTCCATTTTAGAAGTCCGATGTTCACTTATTACAAATCTCTGACATTACTACTTTTAGTTTAGAATCTTGCAATTGTATTATGTATTAGTGTGTGATCGGGATGGTTTATGTTGTGTATTTAAGTATATTAAATAAACAAAATATCCTCAACTAAACTTGTGAGACAAATATAATATAAAACACCATGCACACCATTTTTTCATTCTGATTTCAAATATGTTATAGAAATTATTCTAGCTCTAATACTTTTGTAGCTCTTCACCAAAAGCGATCGGCGACCATGGCCATATTAACCTGTAAGAGGTGCTTTACAGAGAGGCCCAGTTGCTTTACAACATTGAGACCTGCAAGGCAGCTTTGGCATCCAGTGTCGGCTATGCATTCTATGTTTGTAATGCCGTTGCTGATGTCATGCTGATTGCCGATTATTTCCACATAGTCCTTTTTATTAATGCTAATGCATGGTTGTATGGTGGGCTGTGGCATCGACGGGCGCTTCTGCAAAGTGTCTGTCAGGTTATCATGTATGTGATGATCCAATGTCATGGAGTGGCCATGTGTTACTTCATTCTGGATGGTGCACAGATGGTTGGTTGACGTAAGATCTACTGCATTTGCCATTTCATCATCTCTGTCGTTTTCAACAGACTTTTCACTTCTGCACACAGATACATAATGATTTTTAATTTTGCATGTTTCACATATGTGGTTGAATGCTGGGCATGATTTTTGCCAAATCCTCATGTGTGCTTTATTACCATGACCTAGCTGACCGCACACTTGTCATTATATTGATGTGCTGAGGCGTCAGGTTTGTTATTTTCCTGTTTCTTCTTACGATAGGAGCTGCATGCGGCGATAGGGTGTTGGTCCTGATAGCCAGTTGGCTGATCTTTTCCCCGACTCTTTTTTTCTCTAAAAATTGTAGTCTCTTCCAGTAAAGGGATTTGGTTGTCGCTACCAAATGGTTCTAATTGAATTTCCTTGTCCGCCAATCCTTGACTGATGACGTCCCTTATCATATGATCAGTGTAGTTTACCTCATGTGAGCAGTTTTTACACTTAATTGTATACTTACACACATTTGCTTGTCCTTGTACCCTGGCACCAAATACCCGTACTGCTTCATCGTGTCCTTGTATCATTGAATGGAGTTCTGCACATGCCACCATTGGTATTTCCTCACAGACTGCAAGATGTTTCATGCTGTCTAGTAATTCTTGCTCATTCTTGCTTGTGAGGGTTCCTGTCACAGTTCGTGTGAGGTCCTGTCTCAGCTCCTCGTCACAACATTCAATGAGTTGTATAATGCGTGTTTTGCCAGGGATATTAATTGCTTCCATTATTTATTTGTACCGTCCACCTTGTTTGAAAATAGTCCCAGTCAGCTGCAGAAGTTCCTGCAATAATGAAGGCTCTGTGGACTTTTTCAACTTCAGCTGCATTTTGTGAAGCTACATGTGACAAGCCGTGAATCTTGAGCAGCTCTACAACTATTGCGGTGTCCACGTCCCCAGTAGTAAATGTACACCCGGTGAAGGGGCAGGGAGTCACAGGCATGTTGTCACAGTTGATTGCTGTTGTAGGCCAGAGTATATGTGTGTCATAGACAATAACCCCTAGGCATTTCTTGATTTATTTATATCACAGAATGACACTACAGTAAAGAATACACAACTTAAGATATATAATAATAATAAGGATTCTTATACAATAGTAATGTGCAAACTAAAGAATTATACCTTCCACCTATTATATACTCGCGTGTCCTCATGATCAAAGTGACATTCATGGTCATGTGAAGTTTAACAAACAGTTCAACAAATACGATATTATACTCTGCAACAGATCTGCACATACATACATTGTGCACAATATTCTCTAATCACAAACATGGATTGGAGAAGAATCCTGCTTCTATAATGTTTGATGACAAATCAAATTTGAAGTGTTGTGTTCTTATGACTTTGATTATATAACTTGGAACATGTCTAATTTTGTTGCCTACCAGAGTAATGCATGCGTCACTGAGGAAACTCAAATCTAAAGAATGAGTGCGTCCGTACTTCATGATTTTCAGAACATCATCATCTGTACAATTAAGACCAGACATCTTCAGCCTACGTAGAGAATTTCTAGTCATATTGAGAGAGTTGATAATGAAGTCAATGTTTTCAGTTGTGCATAGTGGTATTATTAATACATCAAGACATGTAAAATTTTCATATCCTTTACGTCATCTCCCTTTTACAATACGAACAGGACAGTGGAGATTTTCTTCACTGCAAAGATATATTTTATTCATATCTGATATTGGTTGGAAGCAAAAAAGTTGCCGCGATGGGAACACCTGTGATGAAACAAAATATTCCAAATATAATAGCATGAAATATTCGAAGACACTTTGCTTGAATAGAGTGTTACACAGACCGCAACCCATTTCAGAAGTGGCAGGATGTAGTGTATTGTACTTAGAGATTAGTACTTTACTTTCTGCAGTAAAGGTTTTTATCACTCGGTTTTGGTGCTTTGTAATTGACTGGGTTTTTTTTGTTCTTACTGGAGCTGTTGTTTTTTTGTTTACTTTATCTTAATATCCATCATGTAGTTTAACCCTAATCAGTACATTAGGGGTCCGTTCGGACCCCAGGGATGTACTTTTCGTGATATCTTTTTATTCGTTTGGAATTTTTTCTTTCCCTTTTAAGTAGTTGTCACCTTATATCTTGCCTTTGTCAGGACTGACGATTATTTGATTTGGTTAAATACTAGGACGTATATAAAAAATATTTTATTGGGGTCCACATGGACCCCACACCTGTTGAGAACAGAAAATGCAGGGTGCACTGAAAAAATATTTGATTGAAGAGGGGTCATTGAAGTCCTTTTATGAAGTTGTCAGCTCATATTAGCAAGGGTGAAATTTATTTTATCTGGTTAAGCATAAGGAACAATAGGAAAGCAATTTTATTGGGGTCCACATGGAACCCAGACAAAATGAGTACAGAAAACATTGGGTTGTTCGATAATTTATGAATTAAAAAGAAAATTACATGAAATGATTGGGGTTCAATTGGACCCCTTTTGTACTGATTAAGGTGTTTTGGTTGTACTAATGAGGGTTAAAGAATTCAAGAATTAATGAATTTTTATTTTATAGACATATAATAAAACAAGACTATATCCTTGAATGTGTTCGTGTTGGAATACATGTATATTTACAAAGTTTAAAGTATTCTAGTAATTTGGTAGACAGCATATGGATTCATGTTAGTTTGTATCTTTCATTTTCTTGCTGTTAACTATCCTAAATGACAAAGTTCATATTCCGCAACACAATGCCAACCACAGTTATTGAAAAGATACGTGGACGATGTTCTAGAAAAGATTAGAGAAGGGGAGACACAGAACTTGACAGACCACAGGAAGTATCAAGTTCACCCATGAAGAGGAGAAAGATGGTACCATTCCATTCCAAGACACTCTAATAGTGAGAAAAACGGATAACACGGTGAAACTACTGGTATATAGAAAAAAAGACTCATACAGACCAGTACCTACATTTTTCGTCTCACCATCCATTACAGCATAAACTAGATGTGATCCGTACCCTACTCAACAGATGAAATGACATAGTAACAGAGACAGATGACAGAAAGAAAGAGGAAGAACTCATAGTGCAGGCACTGACTAAGTGCGGTTATCCAAGATGGTCTTTTGAGAAAGTGAAAGCCCAGAGAGAGATAAAGAAAGGAGGGTAGAAAGAAGAAGTGCTCAGGAGGTTCCAAAGATTTAGTTATCTTACCTTACGTCAAAGGGGTCACAGAAGGCATATCACGTATCCTCAACAAACACCAAGTGTCCACAGCGGTGAAACCTCTACAAACTATTAGGAACATTCTGGTTCACCTGAAGAATAAACAAGAATGCTTGAGAAATACAGGTAGTGTACAAGATTCCGTGTAAGTCCTGTAAGAGTGTGTACGTCGAGAAAACAGGCAGGAAACTGGGTACACATGAAGGATGTTACTCAGAACACTATTAAAGGGATCTTTCACCATAGCGCCAAGAACAGAATCCCTACGCAAATCAACAAGAGTGCGATCACAGATCATGTGAATCAGGGAAACCATAAGATAGACTTGGAGGAAGTATGTGTAGTGGACAGAGAAATTGATTGGAGAACAAGAACCATCAAGGAGGCGATAAAGATACGAGGACAGAGGCAGGTCATGAACAGAGACGAGGAGGCCTACCAACTCTCACAATACCCAATTTTCAGCATCACAAAGTCGTGCTGACTGGTCTGTCATGCGAATAGAAACATTTTGAAATGGCAGCAGCTAGTTGGCGAAACTGTCAACAATGTAAGAAATATTGTGTTGTGGAAGATGAACTTTGTAAATATAAAACAAGAATATGCTGTCATATTCAAACAATGTAAAGCCATACATGAATGGAAAGATTTTGTTACATAAAATGAGGGGATATGAAGATTATTTATCTTTAAATTAACCTCAAGTCATAGGTTCCTTAATATGGTGCTTCAAACAACTTGTCACAACTATATGATAAAGAAAAGTGCTGAGAGATTTACTACAAAGTAATGAAGCTAAATTTATCGAAAGTTTGCAATCCCGAGCATCCATATTTCATACTCATTTTTGTATAGTTGATATGTTATGTGTGGTAAAATAAGACATCACAATGGTATTATCCTGTATAATTGCTTCAGTATAAAACTAGCAGTTACAGCATTTTGTATTAGGTACTACAGTGTATACTAGTAATTGCATATTTGAATATTGTTTACATTAGTCAGTTGTGCATAGGATGTGAATAAAGACGGACCTATATTTTTAAGCTATTAAATTGATGAAGAGGAGTAAATAAACATGGGAGAATTCACCAATCTGGTAGACGTAAGAATTCCCAGCTTTGAATCCGGTAAAGACATAGAAGAAACAGCCGATTTATGTGGGAAATGGGTGAAACGTTTTGTAAGAAAAATAGAAAATTTCAGAGTCAGTAGTGAAGATTGGTTGATGGCATTGTAAATCTATGGAGGAGCCATAATTGACAGACTTGTAGAGACATTAGATGATCCTGCTGATTCTGAAGTAGTCAGTCTACCTAGAGAATGGAGAATACTGAGATTTAAGGACAATGGTGAGGCAGATGAATCGATTTGTACAAAATCAACAAACACCTTGCCATCACCACAAACAAACATCATGCATGAAGAAAATTTGAAACCATAAGTAAGCAGACTGACAAATGTGCTTTTGCAGACAAAGATAATGCAGTTAGAACAAGAATTTTGCAGACAATGCAGCTGAGATAAGGAGAGAAACAATGACAAAAGAATATACTCCATTGAATTACTGAAACATGCGCCACGGAGATAAATATATGGAAAGAAATAGAGTTGGACATAACCCGATTGTTGAAGATTTTACATATAAATTTCACAACTGTCTAATATTCTTTATTTTTTGCTGCCAATAAACCACTCTATCTTGCGTTTGTCGATCTAGAGGAAGCTTTTGACTGTATACCAATTAATGTCCTGTGGTGGCTACTGAGGAGTATAGGGGTGAAGGAATGGGCAGTTTGTGTAATTCAGGGCATGTATTCCAATGCCAGAATAGAGTGCTGGTTAACGAACATTACACTGAGCAGTTTGGAGTGGATGTCGGTGTGCATCAGGGCTCTGTCTTTAGCCTTCTGCTATTTATAATTATGCTAGAGGCCTCATTATATATGTTCCGTTCTGGTGTGCTATCGGAGCTACTGTATGTGGATGACCTGGTGGTCACAGCCCACTCACAGGATAAGTGTATTACTAAACTGAAAGCCTAGAAGGAAAACATGGAGCAAAAAGGTAAAAAAAATGATGATGGGCATACCTAGAATAGTGGAAAGTGATGGGGGACCACCATTCAAGTCATAGGAGTTTGCTGACTTTGCAAAAGAAATTGGATTTGACCATCGTATTGTTACACCGGATCATACCCAAGCATATGGTATATGTGTAGTATTCTGCAAATTCCAAATTGGACATCAAGCAAAAGTGAGACCACGTGGTGTTGGTTAATGGACCTCCAGAGGCAGGCTAGGTAACCAACTGAGCCTCCAGGTGGAGGGATCACACTAGCTATTGTTTTCAAACTAGGTGAGCTCTTTTGTGTGCAGAGGGGTGACTGTCCTCTGTAGGGGACACGCCTTTTTACAAGGCTTCTGATCCTCTTGGTGTTGCCACCATCTAGTAATATACTCTACAGTGGCAACATACTCAGGATTAGCAATGCAGTGACAGACGTATGACGTAAGTGTTTAGTGACACAAAGTCTGCTGTGAATGGGCTGCAAACTCATGACGTCGGCAAATATCGTATGAAAGCCAGACCCCGGGAGCCAGCACTACCAAGGACCATAAAGGTGTTGAACAAGACAAGACAGATAGCTCATTTACAGGGTAGTGGTAGACTTGCAGTATGGAACATGTTGATGGGATACAGAGACACTCCACACCCAGCAACTACAGTAACACCATTTTAGGCTTTGATGGGAAGAAAAATAAGAACAAAGCTAGGGGTGAATGCAGGAGATAATAGAATGCATAATGAAATAGACTTGATGATTGACAGCAAAGATCGCAAATATAAGAGAAAGTTAAAAAGCTATGCAGAGAAAAAGAACACAAAAGAACATTATTTCATAGTATGTGATTATGTACTGATTGTGCAGAAAAAGATAAAAAAGATAAGGGCGTTAACAGTGTACAGATGAGAGAGGAAGTAATTGACAATGAGTACTTAGAGCCATTCACGGAGAGAGGTAAGACAGGACGAAACAGTGACCGTGCAACGAGAGATGCAGCAGATGGAAACAGAAATCAATGATCAAGAAAAATGTGCCCCTGGAGACGTAATACAGTAGGATCTACCTAATGAAACTGTGGTTGTGAACGAAAGGACCTAAGAGACAAACCAGTCAAACAGCGTATTTACAAGACTATATATGTAACTAACATGTGACTTATGGTTATGATTGTTGTAAATACTAGAAAGATGTAAATATTTGTAAATAAGGATTTATCTTTTTTTTAGGAAATGAGAAATGTAATTTCCTGTATAATTGGTGAGTATAAAACTAGCAGTTACAGCCTATTGTATAATGTATAATTCCATATTTGAATTGTTTACATTAGTCAGTTGTGCATAGCATGTGAATAAAGACGGAACTTTGTATATATAGATCTATTCATGCTATTAAAACAAGACACGAGACATTTTTTAAGCCTGAAAGTAACTCAATCTAAACCCGTCAATGAAGATGATATATTTAGGATCATTTTGCCTAGCAACATTTTAGAACACTTTTTGCCTCCGTATGGGTAACTCAAATAAGAAATGAGTGCCCTTCATATATATTCCATTGAAGGTAAACACATAAATATTTTATTTCATATATTGCATCCCTTCTGAAAAAAAGTCCAAGAGAGACAGTGCACTCATTAGAACCCCTTACAGCCTGTCGCTCAAATAGGAAGAGTGCTCAGCCACGCTGTAAAAGGTGTGTAGACTAAGTGAGGGCCGATAGTGGTGCTTGGCACATGTCATGCTCAGTATAGAAAGTTGATAGTGAGGATGCAAACACCCCCTGATAATTTCCTTCATGTGATTGAAGATTGCTGGATGCGATATTTGTGTGTCTGTGCTGCTACTATCACTGGTGATATTTATATTCAGTTGGACCCGTTTATCTTGTTATGTGCTTGTGAGCCGCATTTATGGATAACTAGGGCTATGTTACGTTACTATATAAGTTATTGTGATAAATCGAAATTACTGATAACTCGACTTTGCTACTTTGTATTCACTTCAGATTTCAGTTAAATAGGTCCTACTGTACAAAGTGCAGGAAGTAAGTTAAGAGAGACTTAACATGATTTTGTGATCAGTAGGATTGAAAAACAAGATGTGTTATCTTATTGTGAAGAAAAAAAACAACAATTTAGTGTGCTCATCTTTTGACAAAAGGGTATATGGAAGAATTTAATTTTGGGGAAATTTCAATACATGCTCATGGATAAAGTTTAGAGTCAAATCTGCTATTCATTAAATGATTGAAGATAGTAGAATTAGTGAAGGAGCACACATAAATTGACTAATTAATTCAACACTTAATTAAACAGTAAAAATAATGGATCAATTTAAAGGTTCAGTGTTATGGCAGGTTGAGTTTGAAAACAGCAGATACTGAGGCATTTGTATTGGGCACTTTTCATTATGTGATATCTAAAGTGTCATTTTTATAATTTTCCTTCTTGTTATGCAGCTTTACTGCAGTAGTTATAGCAAAACTGTTGTTATACTTCCCTCCACTATATTCATTTCAATTAAATCTCTAACCTTTCACTTTTAAAAATCCCTTGTATAATTTTGAAGTTACACTTCTAAATATGCCTGAATTTGCACCAAAAAACGTCATTTTAATTTTTTTTTAAAGGCTTGTTAATTCGAATTTTATAAAAGAAAACATAAAATAGTGGTTCAATCTGAAACTACTGACTTCTAGCAGTGTGTTTTAAGAAGACTTAATTATTGTATTTGGGACCAAAGAGTTGGAAAAGCCTTCCCCCAAAAAATTGAAATTCAGTACTTGATTATGCTTTTTTGAAAGAATTGAAAATGATACATATGATTTGCTTTAAGTTACATAATTTATATAACATTAAATTTGTACCAGTTACATTGATAGTGCAAGATTCATCATGCTGCAGTGCATCTGAGGTGTGTTTGTAAGTTTTTAGAAATATAACAGACTAATTGTGTTAAATCATTGTATGTATTATTGAATCCGCAAAGAAGATAGCAATGAATGTGGGAGTTTGACTTTTGTTGAAATCTTTACCAGTACACCCAACCAAAAGTGCGATTGTCATATCAGTTTGTTGCTCTAGTATAAAAAGTTCTTGGAGCTGCTTGTACCATATTATATTAAAACAGAACAAATTATGAAGTCCAAACGGTACTAGATTTGATTAAAATCACAAATTTTCGCACCTTCAATTCTTTATCAAGTGAAAAATGTTATTTTAAAAATAAAAATAACATTTTTCATTTGATAAAGCATTGAAGATGTGAAAATTTGTGATTTTAATAAAATTTAGTACCTTTTGGACTTCATAATTTGTTCTGTTTCAGTTTGTTGCATACTAAATAAATATAAATGGCATAGTAGTCTGGGGTGGACAAGTAAGAATGACTTAGATGTCTTCACCCCGTGACTTGTTGGAAATTCTTTTTTTGTATATGCTGATTGACTAGTAAACGAGAAGCATGGAAATTGAAATATGTATTTTAGAATGATCATACACCATGACCTGATATTGTGAGAAGTCATCTTTTGAAATTGGTATTTCAATGGCACGGATGCTAAAAACAATGGATATGAAGTCAGCCCTGCGAAACTTGACCCTCAGGATATTGCACAGCCTGGCGTTGGGCGTTGTTGTGACTGCTGCCAACCCGCTGACCACACCAACAACCAGCCCGACAGAGAGCCACTTGGTGAATGTTACCACGTCCACACTGTTACCATGGAGGAGCCCGAAGCACATGTTGGACCACATAAGGGTGAGATTCTTCAATGTTTTGGTAGGAATTGTGTTATTTGTTTGGGTTTGTTTTTTGTTTTTATTTAGTTTTTTGTTGTTGTTGAAAATCACCATAGCGGCCTATAAGCCAGTTGAGACCTTTAAATGGGATAGAAATGACGAGATTGTTTTTGAGACATTTTTGCGATAAAGTGACACACTTGAAAATTCTTATTAAGACACAAATGACTCACTCACATTTCTTCTATATAGGTACAATTTAAAAACTGACACAGGAATGCTTTGAAAAATCTTAAATTGACACAAGGACCCCACTTAAAAATTGACACAAGGACACGATACATGTACTTTGTTTTCAGACTCCATGTATGGGCCTCGATTGGCAATCACTGTCACATATAGTCAAAACAAGTAACCAAACTGCAAAATTTACACATTTGAATGCAATATGCATGTATACAACATGTAGATGTCAAATGTAACATTAGAATCTATGTGGTGCTTGATTGGATTTGTAGCTGTTTCTAATTGCTCAGTATATGTACACAGTTTATTAAAATAGTTCTCTCTCTAAAAGCATTCTAAAACATGTTCATTCTAAATGAGCAATAGGATCCTTGTTGATTACTATGTCTGATTACTTCAATGTTACATCCATTTGTAAAAGAAAAGAATATTTAAAAGCACATTGTTATACTGGATCTTTTGCAGATTTACATTCTGATATTAATGTAAAAACTCCTTTTAATTTCTTCAAACGTTCTTTTGAAATGTAAGTTTTTAATCCAACCTTTGATCCCAAAATGTTTACTATCTCACATCTTGTAATTACCAGACCAGTTCTGTGAAGTTGAAGAACAATCTGAATATCTTGTGTTGCACTTTTAATTCATGGCCTTTGGCCTACTGTGATCATCAAACTGTGCTTATCAAACAAAGCACCTCTGTATGACACAGACAATATCCAGATAGCTGCCTTGTGCTCATCTGATCTGGCATACCCTTCCTGAACTTTATGTCATTTATACCAACATCTAAGTTTGTAAATCATACAGTGCACCTTTGAAAGGGATGATTATCAATAAAGTGTGGGTCCACTATAGCCCTTGTGATCCTATGCAACTATCCACAATCTAGAGCCTGTCTTTATACTGACTTATCCCAACATCAAAGTATGTATATCAAACAATACACCTATTAAAGAGACTAAAGCCCCTCATCTGATCTCGTGGACTCACCCACCCTCTAAGCCTGGTCTTTATAAGCCTTATCTGGGTGGTGCATTTGCGATTGTCCTCCACTTGCTAACCCACTCTAATTGAATTGTCCCTCGTACTGAAGGGCTGGTTCAGTGCACGTGTGAGAGAAATAAAATGGAGACAAAATTGCGCCTGCCGTTTGAAGCTCCACTGGCTTTCATCTAATGCTATAGGTCTTAAGGGTGTCATCCATGATTTATACAACTATTTGTGGCCTTTAGAACATTATGACATTGTAAGTTTGAAAACATTTTTTTTCTGACTTCTTATTAATGACGTTTATGAGAAATAATATGGAAGCATGCAAATTTTAGTGGAAAAGTGCTAAATATAATGATAAGACATGCTTTATTTAATACACTATCCATAGGAAAATATGCATAAAGATAGATCAACACAATAGAAAATAAGAACTTAGTAACATTTAGCACACAACCGTTAATTGTTAATGGTAGAATCATTTGTCCCACCTTATAGACTGTATAAGTAGGAAGTAGAATGCTGTGGATGCTGCATGCAATGACATATGTCAGAAAGCATTGCATTAGTTATATTGCGTTAGTTGTGCATGCAATAAGAAAGACAATGGCGCCATAAAGATTGACATTCTCATCTGCTGTGGGTGGCAGGTGGTTTTTCGAAACACCAACCATTTCCTGTTCCCTTGTCTCAACAAAATCCACCTGTCTCGTCGCGGAAATAAGGCCAACTGTGACATCCACATATGTGCACAGTTATAATGAACACAGCACTTTCACAAGCTCATGGCTAGTAGTGGAGATTTTGAGTTTTGTCCCATGGCTTGCAAGCCTGAAAGTATGCAGCAGATATGTGGCATACAAGTTAATTTATATTTTATGAGCCTCACCCACCGATTACCCTCAGTAAGCTTACCGGTATATCAATAAATAAAGACGCAAGAAAGCATCTGTTTCAGCTGATCTGTTTTATGGAAAAGCGACACCCCCACCCACAGTATGGGGATCAAACTGGAGAGGGTGTCCTGAATGATTGCCTGCCTATTTTATTGTGGTCTGGAGCACAAGATTAGCAGGTGTGCCATGCTAGTGGGCAAGAGGAGGATCAAAAGACATCACCGAGTGACCCCTCGGTCATCTAGCTCACTCATTCTTCAAATCATAGACAGCATCATGATTTGCACTTTTTATGGCATGCAACAAACATGACTGGGTATAAATTACGAAGCCCTTCATGTATTATCCTTCTTTATCCTCCTTTATCATAGTATAATTCTTTTCACACGTCCAACTCTTTGTAGTATTCTTGGTTAACATGAATCTTGTCCACATTGCACATATGTATAGTTTCGATATCTACAGTTATTTACATTACTTTTAAGAACTTGTGTATTGAATAACTAGTTGCAAATATATGAGGATGCCCTTTCAGTCATGTGTTTTTTCAGTAGATTTTGAAATACTGCAGATATTTTGTGTGAACAAGAAACACATAAAATGATGATGATTTTGTAATACAGTAGAGTCATTATCTTGAAGCTATGACAGGAACATTAGTAAAACGCTCAAGATAGCCAATATTCGAGATAACTAAGTGACATCGGTACATAATGAAGTTGAAAGAAAATGTAACTAAGCTAGAAAACGAAAATTCCAGACAAGTAATATCGAGATAATGAACTTCTACTGTAACATGTACATGATAGTTGGTGACTACTAGCAATGTCACATTTGTACAGATCGAATGCAGTTATATCCGATGAGTCAGATATGACTATTGCATGAGCCCTACATAAATATGACGTTTTTAGCATGAATATGGTACATTGTATTTTATTTATCACATGGTGTTTAGTCTACTAATAAATTATCAATAGCCTATTATTTTATGATCAAATGCACAAAACTATATTGTTTACAATTATATTCTTATCTCTCTCTTCTATGGCAAGCAAGCTCCTACCCACTATATTGACATAGCTGAAAACATCTGCTTCCATTTGACTATATCAAGTGGTCCAGATGGGACTCAGACTCAAGACCTCAAGGTTGTGAGACCAGAATGATTCCATCATCCCAAGCAGCGGCCTGTTAAAAGGTTACACGGACAAACCGTTGTCTCTGTAACCGCCAGCCTACATACTTGGTCAGTTATCATCTCACTTTAGTTCTGACATCTACAACAGTAATCAATTGAAAATAATTTTGGAAAAGTGAACATCATACATTATGCACTGGTAAAGGCATATTCAATTCCTAGAAATCCATATATCCGTATTTCCATGTTTTGTAGCCTCTGCCCAAATCGTTGCCTCCCCTCAATTAGATGCCGGGTTGGACACAATTTTAAATCAATAAACGGTTGCCTCGTCGTAATGCCCCATGCACACCCTTCAAGCAAGTTTGTTTTTAATAATTTCGAGAACTGTTCTTTGGATATTGATTATTGCTGGGAATAACAATGTTGTACGTAGTTGGTTGTATGATTTTACTGCAGGTAAAATGAATAGTATAGGAATAATTGGTTGCTATGTAACAGGATCCCAGTTTTGTGTTAATTGATGCCTCCTTCAAAACAGAAATAGAATAGGGTCAGTTTGTAGAGGTATGATACCATTTATGGGTTATCGGGCAGTTATAGAGCATGATAAACCATGAACTTACATGTCAATGTGTGATAATATTGTGCTTTCAGTGGGCAGGCGGTGGCTCCACCAACCTGTCGCGCGTCACCTTCACGGATGGCAATCGGAGCAATAGCGCCGCCAAACACCTGAGCAGCATCAGCAGTCTAGGTGCAGCGGCTGGCAACACGATGCCTGCGGAGGAGTCGTACACGGTCCCTGGGTGCCAGCGGCTCGACCCCGTGTCTTTCTGTGACCCACATCACATGCTGGAAGAAAAGCAGGGTAGGTTACACAGACTGCACACAGTTCCTATATTAAAAATTCTGTAAACAAAGTGAAACAGGGCACACGACCTTCCGTCAGGTAGCGTACACTCGACGTGATAAGCGAGTTTCAGAGACATGCACAATGCATCCTGCCGAGAGTACAACGTGCCCGACGCGAATTGCGTGATGTGGGTACAAAGGCTAGTACTATAAATAGCCTAATGTGTCAGACAGTTGGCGGCGGTGCACGGCAGCATATAGGCGAAGTCGAAGTGTGTGTACCTCGTCAGGGAAGATTAGCTCAGTCGGTAGAGCAACCGCCCATGACATATGACCGGTCTGAATCATGGAAGGGAGACCGTGAGTTTGAATCCACGATCTTCCAAATAACTTTACCTTGTCTCTGGAATTTCGTTACATATGGTGGATGAAGATGGACCCGGGTGCTTCAAGTGAAGCCACCGGGTAGCTCCCGTTAGTGCCCAGTGAAACTGAATCCCTGTGAACAGATAGTGGATAGTGGGGGAGGGGGCTACCGCCCGGGTAATTTCGAACTCAAAAAGATAGTTGGGTATGTGTGATCTGACGGGTGGTTGTAGCCAGATTTGTGAATTCCTACGGGTCTCTCGGTCACCGAAAGGTGACTATGGGACGCCCTTGCCCCGGGAGAATTCCTGATCTGAGACTAGTCGTGAGTCGTACTCGTGACCCTGGTACACTGAGGGTATAGAACTCCCTATCTCTCTCTCCAAGCTGACAGGCACCAGTTGTCCTTCGGGAATTGAGCGAATGCTCAAATTAGTCCCGCTCGTGGCCAACTGGTTGTCGGGGAGATGGGAGTTGGGGGAGTCTGTAAACAAAGTGAAACAGGGCACACGACCTTTCGTCAGGTAGCGTACACTCGACGTGATAAGCGAGTTTCAGAGACATGCACAATGCATCCTGCCGAGAGTACAACGTGCCCGACGCGAATTGCGCGATGTGGGTACAAAGGCTAGTACTATAAATAGCCTAATGTGTCAGACAGTTGGCGGCGCTGCACGGCAGCATATAGGCGAAGTCGAAGTGTGTGTACCTCGTCAGGGAAGATTAGCTCAGTCGGTAGAGCAACCGCCCATGACATATGACCGGTCTGAATCATGGACGGGAGACCGTGAGTTCGAATCCACGATCTTCCAAATAACTTTACCATGTCTCTGGAATTTCGTTACAATTGCAGCTTCAAATATTTTACTACTCTCACTTATAAAGATTCTCTCCACGTTTCTCCTTTCTTGCTTGTAATCTCTCGCGGCAATGGAAACTGTGCTGTTTTTATGAATGCGGGGAGCCTAAGTGTATTGATGAAAATTGGCAAGATTACATTTTCAGACTGTCCATATGACTCTTACCAAAATGGCTATTTTATATCAATGATTGGAACAGCTGTGTTTATGTGCTTTTTGAAATATTTAAATAATCTCAATATTAGGTCAAGATTTCACATCCAATCATTGCATAAAGATCTTATCAGTTGTGTTGTATAACGTCCTATGCATTTGCATATTATTGAATAATGGAAGTTATGCTTTCCATCACTGATTTAGGTCAGTGGCTGTCCCAACTATACAAATTGCTCTTACATTTTAATTTGGTTTTACCTAGTTAAAATGTGTATTTGCAAATTTAAAGTTTGAAAATGCTGAAATTTCTGTAAGTACATGCATATCTTTCAAGGGTATTTAGAAGCATGAAACTTTTAAAATAAGTGTCTTAGGAAAAGTTTTCTTATCTGGCAAAAATTAGTGGAATAAAATTGGTTTCAGTATATTAATCTTATCAGAAGAAAATATGACACCCAAGAAGATTACAGCTGAAACCGCCAAACCCCCACTGAAAATGGGCCTGACTCCTTAAGTCCTGAAGAGGACGATTAACTTTAAAAAATTTTTTTTTACTAAACTTTGATTTTCTCTCTTATTATTACTTCAAATTTTACAAATTACTCCTTGTTGTGTAGGTAATAATCTTATCTAATGATATAACATGGTTTGAAATATATAGATCAATGAAAAATTTTGTTATGAACCAATTAATGAAAATTTTACAACTTTACTTGTGTGCCATATAACTGAAAGTTAACATCGGAATGAATAAAACACTATTTAATAACAGAATTCATATAATTATCAAGAAAAGTATGGGCAAATTTTTTTATATCTGTTCTGTTGTTCATTTTACATGCATTTAAAACCCACTTTACACATGAGTGATCGTAGGCGAACCCTTTCAACTCATCAACACGTATTATGTCAAGTTCCCACTTTGGGAGTAGCCTGTTGTGGCGACATTGAACATAGTAAAAATGCATGTTGCAACGAGTTCCTGAGCCAAACGAATGTTATAATTGTGAAAGTTCTGCGATTACTAAACTCAGCATAACTGTTTGTAGTGAATTTTAACCAAACTGCAAAATTGTCCAAAAATTTCGAATATGTTCAAAATTTCATGACAAACTTGCAAATGTTTAAAGCAAGCTTTAAGTTTGAAAACCACAGATTTCCCAAAATTTCTTTCCCCTCAATACAAAATATGTTGATAATTCATCAATAAGATAAAAAGATTAATATCCCTAGTAAGGTTTTTCTCAGAAGGCACATATCTTCAAGTATATCGACATTTGTGAATATTCGATTTCATGCATAAATAGAAATTTGGCACAAAACATAATTTAGTTTTATTTTATTTTTTTTTAAATTTAGTTTTGAGAGATTGGCCTGTAAAATGTATCATAATAGGAAAGTTATTGATGAGAAAGGGTTCGATTTAAAAGTATGTAATTCTTTGTTATTTATAATATAATAAAGGCCAATAAATTTAAAAAATATGACATTTGATTATGAATCCCATATAACGTCATAGGCCGACAAAGAAAGACTCACTATTTGTTCCTATGGGTTTGTGTTCACAAAATGTGTTGCAAAATGTGTTATGATAGGAACACTGTTAGTGATAAAAGGTTAATTTCAAAACATGTTTTTTTTTTTTTTCATTTTTACAGTATAATAAACATAAAAAAGCTGAAAATCGTTTATTTTAAGCTCAATGATAATAATGCTATGCAGGTTTTGTACACCGCTGCAAAGCTTTTCTTTAACTTTCTACAATAATTCGTCCATTTCTTCCCATGCCTTAAACCTGAACGTAGACTGGTACAGGCAGTGTAAACCTATGAAACTGACGATTAGATTAGCTTTAATTTATTTCAGTGCATGCTTTAAAAGGGAAGTCAAAAGTCTTTAAAAATGCATTGCAATTGTCCAATAATGGAGTTCTATATTTTTAAGTAATATTTCTAGTGATGCTGAAAATACATGCCTAAAGCAATTATCTAATATTGTGACTGAAAAAAAAATATTGTGACTTTGTAAATTTTGTAAGCAACTTACTTATATTGAGCTGAGGACTAATGCTGCTTCAGTGAGAAAACTAAGATTTATATTCACGCTGACATTGTAATTTAGGTCCTAATCGGTTCGTGCCATAGCAGACTCGGACAAAATGAGAATTACACACGTAAGGCTAGTAATTGACAATCACAAATCAAATGACAGGTCTCCAATGCACAAGGGGCTCTGCTATTCGTTAACTGGTGGAATTAGTTTGAACTTCAATTAATTAACAAGATATTGTGTTTTTTATATATAAAAGATAAATTGATGATAGAAAAACACAATAAACAGCTCGCTGTTTGGTATCAACCACCAGGTTCCTTTCAGGGCTCTTGATATACTTTAGTCAAATGAAAGATATGTCTATTAATTTATTAAATGGAACCAACAACTTTAGAACACAATTGCGTTTTCGTGTTTAACCACATCATCAGTTTGTAAAACCATAAAATGAATGAAATATACTCTGTAGTAGTTATATGGAATATAAACATTTTACAATATTAATCCAGTAGGTATGTAGCACAAGACAAATGTTATTATAATCTGCGAGAACAGAACTATTACACTGTCAACAACTTAATAGTAAGTTCCCTGTCTATTGTCTATTGGTTGGAACTTGATTGAGTGTATGAAAATATATTTAAAGCTATTAATTTGAATTATTCTATTAGTCTTATCCTGCATCATATCATGCTCTTATGAATGGCTAAATAAATTAAAGGCTAGTATGGATATATAAAATGAGAACTTATACAGATATTTGTAAATCCATGTTTGACTTGGGCTGAAGGTTTTAATTAACCATGGATCCCAGCATCATGGGAGGGCTTGTGTGTGGTATGTATACGACTAATTTACAAACTGTCCCATACTTATTACTACTATTATATAGAATCTTCCTGAAGGGTATCTAATGATTTTATCCTGCACTTATTAACATCTTTTTACCTGTTGTCTTTTACCTACCTAACCCTTCTCTTACTTGTAATCTTTTCACACTCTTGCACACAGCCTATAAGCATCTTAATGATGGCAGGCTTGAAAATTTGAAATCAGAAATCTAATTGGTGCAGAGACCTAGGAGTCAGGACATCCGTTTTAGCCTTGATTTATGCTCTAGTATGATGTACTTTATCACTTCACATTATTGAAATAAGCTGACACAGTCCAGGAAGTAGTTTTTGATTGGCTGGATTAAAATTGATTTGCATTGTGGATAATTTTTTATTTCATTTAATTTTATATGTTTTATTACTGTGATATGGTATAAAAAACAATACAAGTAGGATATTAGTAGATGATATACAGGTCCTATTGAAACGAAAGTCAGTGATGTATGTCAGTGATATATACCTGTAAAGGTATTTGGAAGGTCATGGATTCGAACTCACGATCTGTCGCTCATACCAGACCAGTCTATGTGTATGGAGCCGGCTGTGCTGCCAATTGCACCAACCCTCCTTACGCCTATCAACTGAATTCACAAGCTACCTCAATGTCTATTGCGCGACCACCTGTCTGACACTTGGCACTATATATAGCCTGTCAGCCTCGCAGCCTTAATACAGCATACACCCACTGAATTCGCGTCGGACACGTTGTAATCAATGCAGGATGCAATGTGTGTTCCTGGACCACTTTCTTTACAGACTCCCCCAACTCCCTTCTCTACAACCAGCCACAAGGCCTGGTGACGATCTCACTTGCACAACAGCCCCGAGATCGGGTACCGTATTCAAGTTATCCCCAAAGGATCCAGGCACCACCCGGAGTTGCCATCACCTCGCTAATGGCTGCTTGGAGAGCGAGCTAGGGAGTTCTATACTACGTCAGCGTGCCAGGTACACAGGGTTATCAGATCAGGAATTCTCCCGGGGTATCCACGTCCCATAGCCAACTTCCATTGACCGAGGGACCCGAAAGAATCCAGGATCTAACTTCCATCACCCGTCACACATACCCAACTATCTGAGTTCGAAATTACCTGGGCGGTAGCTCCCTCCCCCACTATCTTGCATACAGGGCCAGCCAACTGGACTAATGGACAATTTCACAGGGAACTACCCGGTGGCTTCACTGAAGCACCCGGCTCCGTGATCTTCCACCAATTGAAACGAAAGTCACTGATGTATGTCAGTGATATATACCTGTAAAGGTATTTGGAAGGTCGTGGATTCGAACTCACGATCTGTCGCTCATACCAGACCAGTCTATGTGTATGGAGCCGGCTGTGCTGGCAATTGCACCAACCCTCCTTACGCCTATCAACTGAATTCACAAGCTACCTGAATGTCTATTGCGCGACCACCTGTCTGATTCTTGGCACTATATATAGCCTGTCAGCCTCGCAGCCTTGCTACAGCATACACCCACTAAATTCGCGTCGGGCACGTTGTAATCAATGCAGAATGCATTGTGTGTTCCTGGACCACTTTCTTTACACTATCAGTCACCTTTACAAATACTAAACAAAGTCTGACTTAGTCTTTATGGTAATGCAAACTTAACTGGCCAATCAAATCAAATCTTAATCCAGCCAATCAAAAACAAATTCCTGATTATGTTACTACAGAATGAGGCTATGGAAAATTGGTAAAACGTATTTAAATTGGAATTGCTTAAGGACTTTGTTAGCTTATTTCGATAGTGTGAAGTGATAAAGTAATACTAGAGCATAGATCAAGACTAAAACGAACGCCCTGGCTACGAGGTCTCTATGCCTATTAGACACCCTTCTATATAGTAGTTGTAATGTGTATGGTATAGTGTTTGTAAACCATAGTAGTATTAGCTAGTATTCATACTACACACACCCTCCTATGATGCTGGGCCCATGTAATCATCTTTATAACTTTCACCATCAAACCAATGATATTTTCTAATGTGCCATGAGCTTCAAATCTGTTTATTTATTTTTTTTAATCTTATTAAGGAGAGCATTCTTCAAGTAAGCTTTGGTTGAAATATGTTTTATTTAGAATGTGAAAAAGGGTTAGGCATCACATAAAGCTGTCTCCATAATTAAGCTTTGTGTTGGATGTGCATGAGGCAATTCAAAAACCTCTATCATAAGATCTGAACACGAATTGCAGTAACGACAAAAAGCTCAACGAACGGTTACAATTGAATTTATACAGATAAAGCTCGATGATGCATGCATTGCGTCGTGTTAGGTGCTGGACGTTACTCAGTGTGGAAACAATCAAATTTAATATGCATTTGTTTTGCTCACAAATCTTTCAGAATAGACAGGGAGCACGGCCCAAAGTTCTCTGTGAAGGAAGGAAGAGATATCCTCCTGACAATGTTTTGAGTGGTGGTTGAATTGAACAAGCTTTATTTGGTTTGCAAATATTTTTTGAATTGAAATAATGTGATTAGTGTGCAATCAGGATAGTGTTAAGCTAAGAAAGGAAGAGATTGGACATGTCGCAATCTAAAGACTGTTCGATCAACTATGTATGATTATATAAATATAAAAATTGTGAAGTTATCGCACGATTCTATTTCAAAGTGGAGTTTCTATCAGCATCTAAGAATACAAGGGCGATTTATACTTTGTCCTTCATATGAAAGTATCGTGCTTTTAAGGCTGGTACCTCAATCTTTTTGAAAAATTGTAGTCACAGTTACATCAGTCGTGTAATCGTTAAAGTATTGTTTTCTCTACCCAGCTTTGCCTGAAATTCCTAAATCCTATTTTTTGACTAAAGAATTCTTAGTTTCCTAAGGTACTTTTAACTTGATACCCTGGTAACAGATGGATTTCTGCTTCATTCATGACTTTGGGACTATTAGGGTTAAGCTGACACGGGTATGATATAGTTAATCATGTCCATTAGAGCATAACGATTGGCAAATGCACAGCCGAAATGGCTATCAATTATTTATGAATAGCGCTGTGTGTAATAATGACAAGCGTATTAGGCCTCAATAAAAACACGACATTGTATATTAGTGTTGGGATTGATGCCCATTATGACTATGGTGTTGTGTACGATGAATGCTAAGTGTGTTTGCTATGGAGTAAAACAAATAGCATACCATTGCCCAAGAATAGATGTTAATAATCATAGTATTATGAATATTTGCAATCATATATATAATTATGAACTGATAAAGAGCGTTAATTAGTTTCCCTGTTTTGATACACACATAATTGAGGCCTGGGATGTGTGATGTTGCATTGATAATGTTGTCGGACTTATGCTCATTGATTATGAAGAATACCATGGGGTTTCACAGTTATTACAAATCGCTAGAGTCTGCTTACCTATTCTTTCATAACACACACTATTATTTCCCTAATTAATTCAGTGTCCAAGCACTACTCATTTTCACAGAATTGTTTTAAAATTGCTTTGACCGCAAATGTTGTTTACGGGAAATGGTAGAATGAGGATACACATGAGGCATTCATATTACACTCACCACAGTGACCCCTATAAAAGTAACTTCCCTATTGTAACCCTCACCTCAGGTGAACGTGACGAAATTTCTCATCCTGGGCAGTTTTTTTAAACCTTGGAAGAAAATTGATAAGGTAAAATGTTGAGTGTGTAAGCATTTAAATCTCATTAATACAAAAAATGAAATGACATTGAGTATGCAGATGTGAATTTTGCCTGAGCTGCCAATTGGAAGTGATATCTGCCAGTTGAAAGCGACAGTAACTGGTTATATGGATCATATATTCACAATCGTCTGAAAACCACCAAAGATGAGCCACTGGAATGTTTAACGTTTGGTCAAAAATGACGCAATTTTGCTGTGGTTTATATGGTACATATGTGCGGAGTTTTCACAATTGCCAAAGTGTAAACCAGATTTTAGCACTGTAACCCTTAGTAGTGTGACCTTTAGAAAGGTAACGAGCTGTATGTGTAGAAGTCATCATGTGAACGCTCTGTGATATTTGACTTTTGAATTTACTGTTTATTATTTAAACATGCTCATATATCGGGGAAATAAGGTTGCTATGCTTCATGCAATATTCACTTGGTGTATGTAAATTGTAAAGAAAATCCTTGACACTAGTGGACCCCCAATCTCAATTGAAGGACAAAGGTGTTTTAGGGAAATGCATGCCAAATTTCGTTTAAGAAATGGAATCTTTGTGGAAAAAGTTTACTCAGTTTCATCATTCATGTGTACAGTTATGAAACTACTTAAAAGTATTAACATTTAATATGATTAAATGATAAATTGACAAATGCAACTCTCAACAGGGTCCAAAAACAAGTGCTCTTTCCCTTTCTTGGACATTTAATGGTCATGTCGTGTCACTTTTAGAATTGTATCCATTCCATATTAGACATGTAAAATATGTCTTACATCTATAGTTATTGAATTGTGTTATTTGAGATGGGTAGGACTAGGACTAATTACAGATAACTTGGCAGGTTCGTGATTTGAACACAATTTAAAACAAATTGAAAAAAATATGTTTAACATAGTGAATGACCCATATTTGAGTAACATTATATTGGACAAACTTGCCAAGTTGAGTCTCAGGGTCAGCATCTTACTATTCATCTACTTTTTGGATTTGAAGAAATGTAAGAACCCTACATGGGATCATAATATAAGTGCTATGTCCCTTTTAAAAGACATTTCTCGTATTACATTCACAAAAAATAAATTCCTAAGCAAGAAGATTTTGAAAGTGTGTATCCCTAGACAAGGAGTCTAAAAATGTGGTTTCAAAGATTAAAAAAGCTTGTGTATTGGCTAACTCATGTGTATAAATGTCTGTCACGTCAATTTTCGTCCATTTAGAGGCCTGTAAAGACCATGAGCAGGTATAATATGGATGCTGTAAATCGTAATAGTTTACCTAATGCAAATTTCTTTGTTTTGCTAATTGAAAAAACATGTATTGTAACTGCAGATGATTGTAAAATGAATATGAAAGTGCACCAAGTTATAGGAATTCACAACAATTAAGTGACAAAATCATCATGTGGTATAAAGTGCATGCTTATGGCATACACAGGAAATTCCTCATACATAGTTCTTGCTTTTGTATTTGTTTTGTAAAGCTGCCTCTTTGTCTTGGCACCTCTCATTTGAGCACTTTTATTATATTTCATGATAATAATAATATGTATAGTATAATAATGAGAAATGTAAAGTAAAAGAAAAATATCTACGATGAACTGTACATGCTAGTAAAAATAATGGTTTTTGGGCTGTAGTTGAATTATAGGGCTTAAGAAATATGTTTAGTGGATGGTAGAAGAGAATAACCATCACACTATGGGGTGGTGTACACAGAGGGTGTAGTTTTGAGATTAGCAACCTATCTGTGGGTAAACAGCTGGATCACTTGAGAAACCTGGGACTCAGGAGTATCTGTAAGATCTCCTCATCGGACTGTGGGGGTGGTTCAATGGCCTTCTGTATCCTTCTAAAGAGGGGCTGAAGAAGTAAACATCGTGTATGATTCAGTACAGGACATCTCACCAGTACGTGGGCGATATCTTCCTCTTCCTGGAGGCAGAGTCTAGGTGATCTTCGCTGTAAAATTTGGCTGTGTGTTTTTGGAGGGTGATAGTGTCAGTGAGGAGTCTAGCTTGGAGCCTTGCTCTGGTAACAGCTCGGTGGTTCAAGTCCACATCTTCCCAAGTGGGCCTTTCTTGTGAGATGCGGATTATGGTGGCTTTCTTTGCTGCTGATCTCTCTAGTCTTTCTATCCAGAAAGCTTTGACTCTCTTCTTTACCATTTTCTTCCAAGCTGTAGTCTTCAGATGGGGGTCATCATGAAGGAATGGGTTGTAGGCAGCCCATACTTATATGTGAGTTTGGTAACTGCGATGAACCAGCTATTGGATGTCATTGACTTTGTTGCCAATTGGCGGCAGCAAACCTGGTGGAGGATGGATGATGGGTCATTCATGATTCTTCCAAAGAAGTTCAGTGTGTTGATGTCTAGGGTTGCCTTAGCAGGTAGGCAGCCTAGGAGAAGGTATGGTGTTATAAGTTGCCACCATGTTAAACGTGTGAAGTGATCCTGACGTGTTAACTGCGGAGTGTTAACTATCCTTTAACTTCCAATGTCTTTATTGTTCACTTGTATTCTTCATTCATACATCAATCACATACATACATACATATAACAGACAATAGCTACATCAGCCTATCATAATGAAACTGCTGTGTATTCTATACCTCGGACATAGTTACAATTAGTACTAGACGCATTGTTAATGTTGTGTGGTGGTTATATACAGACACCAGACATGCTGACATGCCTGTCTGCATGTTCACCCTGAACCATATGATCACAGAACGTGACTTACATACATGCTTCATGATTAAGTACGTTTCACCTTGATCTACATACTGAGGCTAACAACATGTCCTATGACTGGACACAAGTGTACACAGCTGTACGAGGTGCGTTACCAATCGAACTGCGTAACATATGGTGCCTCTTTAGCAGTCATAGTTGGGAGCGCTTGGATGCGTTTAAGGAGGTCTCTGAAGTACACGTGGAGCATTTCCTTCTGTTTGTCTTTTACCACGAGTGATTCTAGGACATAAAGGAGCCTGGGTAGGATGTAAGCCTCGACCATTCTGTACATACATGAGTTTGTTACACCACCTATGCCGTGGAAACCTGCCCCCATAAGGCTGTAGGCTGTCCTTCTGCCTGAGGATATTCTGTCATGGATGATTTCATCGCTGGTAATTGATGATCCATATCTGTTGATGTCAAGATGAGTAAGGAAGGGAGATGGCGTCACCTCAGTTTCACCCAATTTCCAGATGTGTAGATTTTGTGGACCTTTATAGTTGTATACAACTATTTTGGTTTTCTGTGGGTGGATGTTGAAACGCTCCTGTTTTGAGAACTCATAAGCTATGGACATCAAGACTTGCAAATCCTCCATTGAGTTGGAAATAAGGAGGACATCAGCACAGGTTGGTGTAGCTACATAGAAGATGCCAATGTAGCAGCCTGCTTGGCTTCGTCGTCCGGTTGTGAGTACTGGCTCTATGTAGTCCTTGTAGTTTTTAGTGCTGAGGATTTTACCTTGGCCAACCCCTTGGTTTACGGGGAATGGTTCACTGTATTCTCCGTTTAAATTTACTTGTAGCTTGGAGTATTCTAGAAGCTTGGTGTGGGCAAGCCAGTATTCAATAGGCTTTTTCACATAGATGCGAACAGCTAGCGAGTCCTGCCAGACCACATCAAATGCTTTTTGTGAATCGAGTGAAGCGATGAATATGGACTTGCCCTCATCAAGGGAATCGGCGATAGCCTCAGTGGTGATCAAGGAAGCCATTGTAGGTGAATGGCCCTTTGAAAGCCAAATTGTAGTGGGTCAGGTCTGTCGTCTTCTGCCTCTCGATGATCTATGATGTGTTCATAGACTTTGGCCAGAATTGGGTAGATATTCCTCTGCTATTATTAGGATCAGTGGTGTCTTTGCCCTTTTTGCCTACTGGAGTGTGTGAGTCTGTAGTAAAGCTGGCTAGCTGTATGCCTTGGTGTAGTGCTGCAGTGTACAAGGAAGCTAGCGGAGTTGCTGTATGTGGTAATGCTTGCTTCAAATGTTGGGCTGTTAAGCCTCTTTTGTCTGTTTTCTTGCCGTTGTTTAGCTTGCTAATGGCTTTCTCCACTTCTTTAATTGTAATGGCTGGTGCTCTTTGACAGTGCTTAGATTGGCTGATGAATGTTGATATGGATTTCTTTGTCTTTGTTATCCTCTTATAATGATTCTGATCAAATTTAGGGTTGTGTGTCTGGGTTCCGAGCCTGTGGAAATGAGAAGCCCAGGCTTGTAGGATGCCTTTGTTGTCATTGATGATATTACCATTGACATTGGCGTTTGGTTTTCCTCTGTTTGGCAATCAATCGATAGAATAGGACATCCTTGTCAGAGTCAGCTTTCATCAGATTGCAGTAAATCTGTTTTCTCTGGCGGGCATTCTGTACTCTGATAGCACGTCTCAGTGCCTTCTTTGCAGCTCTCATTTCTGAGGATTGTGATGGGTTGGATAAGCCTTTGATACTGCTGTAGGTGGCTCTGCATATTTGAAGTTTTTCTTTGATGACTGATGATAGTGGGATGTTTGATAGTCTTCTTCTGCCTGACTTTGGCTTGGTGGATGAGTGATCATCTGCCTCCAGGAGACAAGCAGTGATTTCCTCATGGAGAAGTTCTACATCAGGTGATATGATATTGATGTGGTTGATGGAGTTGCAGATGCTATCCTTATATCTGGGTATGTCTACTTTGTCCCACTTCAGTCTCCTCGATGCCATAGACGGATGCTTTTTTTCTTGAGGCAGACTAAAAGTAACATTTAAGATGGCTGGGACTGGCCAGTGTGCAGATGTATTTGAGGCTATTCAAAGAGGGTCTTTCACCTTAAGCATGTGTGGATGGGAATAGAAGATGTAGTAAAGGTGTCTTGCACTACCATTGTGTGAGAAGAATGTATTGCTGATTGGATAGTCCAGGGGGAGCTGTAAGTCCAAATCTTCTGTTGATTTTTTAAAGTGATTGTCATGAGGATATTTGAGTGCTGAGATTGATTAGTTGAAGTCTCCTGCCAAAATGATGATGTGGTCTTTAAATTTCTGTACAATTTCATAAAGTTGGTCTAGGTGACTGCCAAAGTTGAGCTTGAAGTATGTTGTGCCTTGTGGGGGCATGTATACATTTATGAGGCATATGGGTAATGGATAGCACTTGAAGGTGACAACATTAATTCTTTCTGATCCATCTGGGTATGCTTCTGCCAAGTGGGTGAGTGATTTCTTCCATAGGAATGCGATGCCTTCTCTACCTCTGAGTCGTACGTCGTTTGGAATATTTTCATTTTCATCGGCACACTTGATGGTATAGTCATAGTCTGGGAATAGCTCTCCAAGGGTGCCACTTCAAATCTCCACAGCCAATGCTCTTGGAGCATTATGATTTCCAAGTCCTCTTCTATGAGTGACAGGTAATTGCTCCATGCTGATTCTACATTGAAGGTGACAATCTGGATGTTTGATTTGCGTTGTCCGTTGGCTAGGTGTCCCTCATCTTGAGACTGGCTCCTGCTAAAAAAGCAGGGTTGCTTAGGAGACTTTGCCCATGTTTGTGGCCGTGGGTGGTACTTTTAAGTACCTCTCTTGCTCTTGGGCTAGATTTGTCATTGTTGAGTAGATTCACAGCTGGAGACTGAGATGTGTGTAATGGGGCTTGAAGCTCCATTAGTCCATTAGTTCTGCAATGTGGGTGGCCGCCAGGTCTTGGGGTTCATATGCTGACTTAGGATTCAGGTCAATCAGTCTTGCTGAGTGGTTGGGTATCTTCATAACTGGATATTGAGATGTAGAGGGTGGGGCTTGAAGCTCCAGGTCCATCAGCTCTGCAATGTGGGTGGTCACCAGGTCTTGGGGTTCATTTACTGATTTAAAGCTCATGTCAATCAGCCTTGCTGTGTGGTTGGTCAGAGGACTCAGGTCTATTAGATGTGCAGTCTGTGCCGGTGCTTGCTTCTGCAACGTCTTCCAGTGGGGCTTTCTCTTAGGTTGTCTTCGTACTTGTGTTTTAAGCTGAGAGGGCAGAGTGCTGCTTGGGAGGTTGTGAAGTAGATTAATAGGTGGATTAGGTAACAGTGGAGGTTGCCCTGATGTTGGATGTCGGTGATGCAGTGGCAAGTTCTGAATGAGGATGTGTGGATTTGTCATCAGTTGGGTAGAAGGGTCGGTACACCTGTGGAGGTATATTCCAGGTGTGGACTTTGTTGCTCACAATATTCTGTTGAAGAGATATCTCCAAGGTGTGTATTCTATTATCGAGCAGTTTGATGTGTACCTCGTGGTTAGTTGATGGGGCTTGCTGTTGTTGATGTTGCTGGAGCTCTAGAGCTCTGATTCTATCTTCAAAGAGTCGGATCTATATGTCGTTTAGTCGGTTTTGGAGCTGTTGCTGGGAAAGGTAAAGTGGAGACTGCTATAGAAGGAGTTTGCTGGAGAAGATAAGATTGAAATTGGGGTGCATCATCTCGCTGATGTACTGGCTGTTGCTGGTCCTGTTGTGCAGATTGTGGCTGTCGTGCAGCCATTCTTACTTGTAGGGATTCAATCACAGACTCATGGGTCCGGGCTCTCTCCTCAAGGGTACGGATGTACGCATCTTGTGAGGCCACTCGTTCCACGCTGTGTCTGAACTCAATCTCCTTTTGCTTATCTCTGTGTGCCAGGTTTTTTCCTGTTGTTTTAGCAGCTTCTCTCTCCTGTCCAAGGCATCCTTGGTGTCTTGCAAGTTCTGTGAGATTGCAGGTTGTGGTGTGGCTTGTAATATGGTGCTATTTGGTGTGATAGTTGGAGGGGGTTGGTGTAGTTTGACACTGTCTACTGGTGGCAGATGAACATGTGAAGGCTGGTAGAGTGCATAAGTTGATGGGGTCTTCAGTTCTGCTATTGTGCTCTTCTTCGGTTGACCTGTGCTAGAATTGTTTGGCTGTGAATGTAGTGCAGGGGTGCCATCTGCTGAGGTTGTCAGTTTAGGGAGACCAGGCATCAGCATGGTGGTTTTGGGTTCGGCTACCTGTGGTTGAGTCTCATCATCATGTGTGGCTTATAATATGAAGCTGGAGGAGGTTGGTATACTTTGACAATGTCAGCTGGTGGCAGGTGAACATGTGAGGGCTGGTGGAGTACATTAGTTGATGGAGTCTTCAATTCTGCTATTGGTTTCTCTTTCGGTCATTCTCTGTTAGGTTTGTTTCACTGTGGAGGTAGTGTAGGGGTACCATCTGCTGAGGTTGTCGGTATAGGGAGACCAGGAGGTGGGTCAGACATCGGCATGGTGGCTTTGGGTTCTGCTACCTGTGGGTGAGTCTCATCATCGTTTAGGATTTTGCATATGAGGCAATGATATAGGAGATTGACATTTTCAGGCTTGTTGTGCTGCTCATAGTGGTCATCAGTGATGTTGGGGTCACACTTCTTGTGGGTCTAGGCATGACAAGAAGAACATTGGAGAGAATCATGTTCATCCATGACTGCTTCTGAGCATGAGGTGCAGGGGTCCATTAGAGCCTCACTCAGGGACTCATCTTGGTCTTTTTCTAGATCTGAGGTTTCATATTCGATGGGTTGTCTGTCTGGGGCGGTTGGACTTGCTCTAAATGAAGGTTTATCTGTTTGTTCAGCTTGGCATTTTCATTCTGGTCAAGTTTGTCATAAATATGATTAAATACTTTATGGAAGCTTTTGTATTGGCTGCCGTTAACAATCACTCTGCAGGTGGTGCTATAGATGTTGATGGTAAATAGTCCATCCATGAAAATGGATATGTCTTGAATAGCACCCTTGCTGTCGTGGCTTTCTGCCATCGTGACCTCTTTTCTTCTCACTGCAGGGGAGTAGTAGTTGAGCAGTGCTGCCTTGAAGGATTCAAAGACTCCAGCGTTAAAGTTGAATTTGAGTTGGCGGGCAGCAGGGTTGTGTTCAACTGTCATGCATGCTGCATTTTTTTTCTTGCTCAGTGATCTGCCCAGGTCAAGGGGATAGTTCTTCCTCCTACTGACAAGTTTTGGGGTATTTGGGGTATTTGGTTGCTTATATTTAGGGTTGATGGCTCGGTTTCTCTCACTTCTGCGGAGGGGCAACATGATTGTTTGCTGTTGTAAGAACACCTTTGCAGAAAAGACTGTGTATACCATAGGGGGAATAGCTACAGATGAGAATGTGTTCTCTAAACTATGCAGTTTGACAAGAACTAATAACAGGGTAACGGGGTAATCTATTACATGGGGGGGTATTAATAACTACTATCTATATTCGGACAGCCCTATGACAGCATAAAAAATTAATTAATGTCTAAAAGGAAATAGGAAAGCCTTTGGGCTAGTTTATAACCGAGTATGAATATATACAGTTGATAGTAATAAAAGTGATAAAAGAAAATAGTGAATGAATTAAAAAGTGAATGATGTAAAAAGAGGTATAGGAGTAAATATTAAATACCGGAAGTTGGATATACAGGAATTTGAGGGCAAGTGTAGCGGAAAAAACCTACCCACGAGAACCTCTCATTAAATAGAAGGGGTGCGAGCTGAAAATTAGTTCAGACTATGTTCCATTCATACTAACTAAAAGTTACGATAAAATTTGAATGGATTTGTGCCCAATAAATAGATAAAAATCTCAATTTTTCATGCGCAAATCAAAGGTTTGTATCCTAGTCAACCGGAAGTCCAACATAGTCTAGTGCCGTCTTGAGAATACAAATTGCTGTTTCAGTCTGCAATTTCACTTTTGTTGGTTGCTTTGAAATTTTATAAAATTCATGGTATAAAATCATATACTTTTTTGACACTTACTATAACACAAATAACATCATAACATTATAACTATATATTGGTTTTAGTGTTCTCTTCATACATGTACTCACAAGAGCATATTACAGTGTATATTTGTATTTAGCTTTTATGACGTAATTTCAGTTTTCGGCCCGAAAACTGGTTACGTTACCCTATATGAAAATGAAAAAAAGTTATGGAGTAGTTTTTCCTTTGTACCTTTACCTTCATCGTCGGCTTTCACGGGTTGATCATTCACATTGCCTTTACAAGTCCTTGATCATATCATATATGCGTATATAGCCGTGATATATGACGATGCTTTACCTTGAATTCCTATATGATTATATTACTACTTAAAGGTTATGCTCAGTAGCCGAACGAGTATGTTATCATAGAAGCAAAGTGATCCAATAGAATATCTAAGGAGTACGTCAACAAAAATCATTTGATTATAGTATAAATTTCCATGTCCTAGTGTTTTCATAAACAAGATATTAGTATTTGGAAGAAAGCAATCTATTTTACCTTACTCTGGAAATGGAAAAGGTATCATTATTTTCTTTGTATATATCTGTCTACTGCTTAATATTCCAAAAACTGAAATGTACATAAATATATTTATTTAAATTTCGAAGCAATAGCTTCCTGTTCACAAATGAATGAATATTACATTACATTCAATACATTAAAATAGTATTGTCATACATGAAAAGGTATCGTTTATTATTTTACGTTTTTTTACAGGATAAATATTTTTTTAAAGATTATGCTGTCATAAAAAAGATATGTGTTTTGTAAAAACTAGTATCAATAAACAATGCCTTTGAATCTTAATTGCAAAGAAATCATGCATAGAATTCTCTCATGTACTACTTTCCAATCTCTAAAATAATGCCATGCCGTCTTGTTATGCTGTCTTTATTTGTTGTGTGACCAGCTTCGTCATTGTTTTCAGAACTCAAGTCGATTTCCTACTACCACTGTCTCGTCACAGTACCATATTTAACTATACATATTATACCATTACATTATAATCATTGTTTCCAGCTGCATTGATATACATGTATATTATATCTTAACGTTTCATCGTTATGCTCCCAGCTGCTTCTGTGCGTTCTGCGCTCGAGTCAATCTGTGTGGAGACAGAGTGTCCGTGTAGCGAGTGTGTCGCCTCGTGCCACGGCTATGCAGTCTCGGTCGTCCTCCTACACTCAGTGCCTTTCCTCAGGTAACACACGATCCACATATCAGGATTAGGGAAGCAACAAATAGATATAATTTAAAAAACCTCTTCGACTGAAGCTGCTATTTGAAAAATACCGGTACATGTCCATCAGGAGATCATGTAAGAGAGTCCAGATTACTTGGTTTGTTGGGGGTATGACCTGTTTCTTACTTAAAACTTAAATTTTTGCTTCTTTTACACACAAGATGTGAAATTACGATGACTGATGATTGACTATTTTTTACACTTGCATTCTCAACTCTTTATATAGGTAAACTAAAACAAAAACAAACAACATAAAAACATAGTAAATTATCAACTATGTTAAGGTAAAAAAATAGATAGATTAGACATAAGAATTTACTTACAACAAAGTGTGGTGGGTGACGATTGTACCAAACTATATTACCAAACTAAATTTCCACTGACTTCAATATGCATTTTTAATTAAATAGGTATAAAAAACAGCATCGTCATATCTCACAACTATATACACAACTGTATATAGCCGTGATACAACCATATCCAATTCTGTGGAACTTGCGCTCAGAATCCGACCAACCAGAAGGCCCACTGCCGAAATGTCCAGTGGGGAATTCAAACGTCAAACGTACAATCTCGCTATATAAGTAGGATGAGACGGAGTGTTGATTTTGTCTTTGACGTAACTCTAACCCCAAAATTATTTTCCCACATAAAGGATATAACTTGGGCCACGGGTTGACTTGGACTTGTAAAGGCAGTGTGAGTGATCTAGTCATGAAACCGACAATGAAAAAACAGTACATGTACCAAGTATCATGAAATAACTATTTTATACATTGCAATAAAAATGTGGTTAAATGACCTAGATGACTTAATTGTAACTTTTATATTTATACACTGCAATGTAAAATGTGACACATCACTTGACGTAGATTTCTACTCTAAGCACTTGTATTCAAAGTTAATTTACCTTTTATGGTTTAAGTTTAAGGTCATTTCCTATTTCAAACCTCAATGGAATCTTGTAAGATAACTATCAGGACAATATACTGTGAATGGACCAATTTGTGTGCATCAGGGCAGTCATGGTTGCATTATGTCAAATGTATGATGAGATTAGAGTGACTGGCAAGTTGATCCCGATATGCTGTTGATATCCTTTTTATCGCAAACAAGTCAAATTCATGGATATCTGGAGCAAATACCCATTAATTTTGTTCTTTATATTAACCATAACATTGGATTGTTTAACTTTAAAGTTGAAGTTATTTCAAACCTTTAGTTAATTTAGCGCAGTGAAGTGTAAAATATAAAGTGACATGTAAAATAGCTACCTATTTAGTTGCTTCATTCATAAATTTCATGAAGTTTGCCTTGATATCAGAATTTGAGATCAACTAAAAAGCACAGTTGAGCTGTAAAACTCCCATGTCAACTTTACTTTTACAATTTATCTCATATTTTACTTTTTTATAATGTGGTGACAAGTACCTAATATACTTAATGTTTGAAAATAACCAGAATAGTTGAAAATATTGACAAATAAAATTACATTTTAACACAATTATGCTGGTTCTTATACAGGGTAACATATTTTATTTATGTATTTGTTTCCTCATTAAGTGCAAGTTTAAAAACACTAACTACAGTTTTTAATTGTAGATAGTGCCTTTGTCAATATGATTTGTGGTCAGGACACCTTTAGTTACTAGAATCAACAATGAAATATCATACATACCACAAAACATCCATTTTGCATGAAATGCAAGGCGAAAAATCACAGTATTCTGTTCCAGAGATGTGCCTCTGGCCAACCACTCGTCGCTATGGCAGCAGGCACTTTCATCGTGGGCCAGCGAGCTGCGATCGCGGTCCACACTTGGAGCGTGCGGCGAGGATATTGTAGTTCTCTTCTCCATCAACAATGAGTTCCAGGTGAGCACATCAGCAACATTGGTGCTTCGTGGAGTTGTGGATTCTTGCAAGGACAGCACTTATTGAATTTTGAAAAGAGATTGACCAAACTGTGACAAAGAAAATGCAAAAAGTCACCCATAATTTTCACTCTAATTCTAATCTAATCAAATCTGTTAATTAACCATTTTGTCTGCGGTATTAAATATCAAGAAAATGTGAAGGCTTCTATGCACGGCAGAAGCTGGTGTGCTATTATTATAATCTAATCTATGATCAAATATTGTCATTTGGAAAGAATCGGTAAAATTAGGAATAGGAATGTGTGAGACCGAAGTTCTGTTGCACATTTTCTCAAATTTTTCTCTTTCTTTTGGCAATGAACATCACTGATTTGTGTTGTATCTCAAAAATGAGTAGATATGAAAAAGAAGAACTTTTGTCTCTGCTTTCTTAAATCTAAACAAATTTTTCATGAAAGTTACCTTATTTGTCCCTCACGTAGGAAATTTTATATAATGGGGTCACGGGGTCGTTATCATGAGCATGTTCTATTATTGACGAGCAGGCTTTAGAAATTTAGAATCTATTTCACAATTGAACCGTGACCCCATTATACGGTGTAAGTGGGGGACCATCTTTACCATATTACAGAATTTAATAGATACTTATAGGGGCCAAGTATCTGTCACGTTGGTGAGACTTTCGTTGTTGTCTCAACAACTTCATTGGGCTGAATGATAATCCTTACATTGTCACGTGACTGCGATGGTGGCGGCGATCACATAACAGCAGGAACAAGTAGACGGGGTGCAGGGCGTAGCCTGTATTGTGGTTCATCTCAGGGCGACTTATGCGGATCTCTACCAATTCTCTGATCTTTCTACGGAGTTCAACCTCCTCTCGTGCCACAATCTTAAAGTTCTTTGGGCTGATGGCGTGGCCCGGATGTGCTCTCCTATGCCGGTAGACACTCTCTTAGGGTTCAAGTGCTCCTTGATACGAGTGTTCAGAGTCCGTCCCATTTTGCCGATATAGGTGTACTTACAACTTGGGTATTGGACTTCATAAATGAGGCCAGATTTGGAGTCATACGGGGATTTATCCTTCGGAGAGGGCAGCATCGACTTAATGGTGTTATTCAATAATGAATAAATAAACAAATCTATACTGTTTATATAAAGCGCGTTTGTTCCAACATTTACACCAGCACCTGCTTCAAACGTAACTGTGTAAAAGTGAATGTAGAATGTTGTGACCAATTTCTAGAGATTAATAACAACATGATTGATACAGTGAGTATCAGGTCAGTTCACACAGGGGTGATACCATGTCTGGGTTATAGTGCACTTGCAGAGCATGATAATCTAAGAAATTATGCGTCAATTTATGATAAAACTCTTGTCCACCATGCTGTTTCAGATGTATACTTCTGCTGGTCACATCGCAGGCCGCAGACTCACACAGAAGTGTGCAGACCAGGTGAGAAACACTCAATACAGATGTCGACAGCCTCATTCAACCAGGCTCTCTATCGCATAGGAACCCACCAAGGCCGTTGAAGGCTTCATATGTTGATCAAGACATACTAAAAAGTATATTAATAGGATAGACTTATGTAAATATGCTTTTCATGCACATGCTTTTTTATGTCTAACATTGTGTTTCCAATATGGAAAATGTCTAAACGTATAGAGGAAGTGCTTAAGTTATTGCCACATCCTACGCATGGTTGAATATCACCTATAACTCCACAGGAATGTACATATTTGACGTAATAACAGCACATAGTAGGAGGAAACAACATATTTGCTCATGAACAATAGTTACTAAAATTCAGGAAAACTGCCAATGTGAAAGAGTCAACAGTTTGCCTGAGGCATAGTTACTGAGGTCATGATCAAATATGTATATTAAAACTTAGTTTTTCATGAAGTATTAAACATATAACAAATTAATCTTTAGATTGTTTCCTACTACTACGTGCTGTTATTACGTCAAACATGTCCGTTTCCGTGAAGATATAACATTGATTATTTTGATATTATCTGGGAAAATATTTCATATATTTCTATATTTTATGACCAAAATTACGTCACAATAACTTGAGCATTTCCTTTAATGTGTTTTGCTTCATTGAAAAGCAATTTCTTTTCAATTTTTGTGGCCATATGGTAAAGGGATATTTTTTTGTTTTATTTACATTTTTTACATTTATGGAAAACAGGCTTCATATGTTTTTGTGGGTTAGTGAACAATCTAACATGCTTGATATTGATAGAGGGATGTAGGTAAAAAGACAAAAATGGGGGATGTAGATAAAAAGACAAAAAGGTAAAAAGGTAAAAAGACAAAAATGGGGGATGTAGATACTGCATTCGTTCTTTTAAGCACACAGTGCGCTTATAAAAAACAAATTTTAACTGAAAACAATAACTAATAAGCGCACTCCAACAATTTTTCGAGGTTCACACATTTTTTCTTTTATCGCTGACTTCGAAAGATGAATGTCAACATGTATGAACAGCGAATATTGTTGCATGCATGCATGTATGTATGTGTCTGGACAAGGTAGAGCGTCTACCGATGAACTGATTTTATTTGAAATTTACACAAGTATGAGGTGTTAGGCGACACCAAAGTGATTTGATTTTGGGCACGTTGCCAATTAAAGTGTGCTTTCTACAGGGCTATTTATGGTCCAATTTAAACATTCTAACTAGTATTGAATGAACAATCATGGATCAATAATTTCATCAGCTGCAAAAGTCTACTTCGTTCTGTTTGCTTTTTGCTGCTGGCAAATCAATATTTAGGACGACAGAGCCAATTTAATATAGACTTTGACACTTGTGGCTGATTACATACATTGTATAATTGTGTACTTTTAAGAATGATTTTTATAGCATATTAGTAAACATCTTTGTTGCCCATAAGTCAACGTTGTTCAAGCAATGCTGTGCTCTCTGAGCACTTTTGATCTAGTTGCTCTCTGAGCACTTTTGATCTAGTTGTACCTGTAAATAAGCACAATTACATTTACATTATTTATTTGTAATTGAATTTTAAAAATATAATTGGCCCCAAGTCTGGTGCTTATATACTTTATATTAGATGTTAATGTCCTTTATATAAGGTGTAGGTGTACTTTGTTTTGGTACAGGTGTACCACGAACACCAACACATGCTGGAGGCGGGGCTTGTGGAGGAAGCCATCCTCGCTACACTTGCTTCATATAGGCAAGTCCAATGCTAAGACTTGATAAAACGTAGAATAATTTTTGTGGTTGATGCTTATCAGGTATTTTTTCTTTATCCGAGTCTTTGTTAGCTTTCTATATTCATCATTATGTAAATCGTCATATCTCACTGTTATTTACACAGTATATAATTGGGATTCAAACCCCTTAATATTTGTGGAAGTGGGTCATAAAATCAAACCAATCAAAAGCCCTACTGCCGAAATGTTCAGCGGCATTGAGATCAATAACAGTAATGGGATATTAATTTTTTGCACCACTGCAAAAACTTCCACAATAATCCATCCGTTTTTCCCATGGCTTGAAACTGAACATATACTGGTAAAGGCAGTAAAGTATAAAACCATGAAATTGATGATGAATAATCTCGTTCGCAATGACTGAAATTCGAAGTAGATAGAAATAGAATAAGAATTTTATAACAATGGGATTTGTGTCACAATGTTATGGCTTTTACATTTCATACTGAATGTGATTTGTAATGTTGAAAATTTGATCATAGAAATATAGGAAAGTACACAAGATTGTACATATAACATTAACTACAGATAATCAGGTCTTGGTTGCAATTTCCATCCAAGATAGTAGGACAGTACAATACAAACGTTTTCTCTCTCAGGTCCCTACTGTCCCCGTCCACTGTCGGCTGGCCGTGCAGCCGCCCAGAGTACGTCGTCATGACAACAGGCGTCAAGATCGCCATCATCTACGGCACGGTGAGTTGGATTGGTTGCTTTATTCATTTTTCTATTATAAAAAACTGTAATGTCTGGTAAAAAAGTCCTTTGAGAAGTATCCATGTATACAAGTTAAAATAAAATTAATTGTGCTGTCACTCGAGTATGCGCGCATTTCAATGTGCATTTTTCATGAGCTGTAGCTGTATGCTGTAGCATAGTTCAAAAGTGACGTCATGGTGTATATTTGCATATCTGAACGACTTACTTTTTAATTAATCTATCATATGAAAACTGGATTGATAAGAAATAAACTAAAATATGTTATTTGATATGTTAGTTTACAATACATAGGCAAAAGCTGAATCTGATCACTGCTTAATCTTCATATTCATCTCCCTTGCTGTGTTATCTCAAAGAACTTAAATAACTATGGTTATCTGCAGTTAAGCTGTGCGTTCTGCAAAATTATAATTTTAAAAAACAACAGATTCTTGTTTTTGCACATACTTCCCCTAATTAGTTGCATGATCTTTATCATTCTCAGGCTGTGTTTCTGCTATTGAGGTGTACATGCTGCAATACTATAATGAATTAAAAAAAAAGCAACATACATTCTCACGTTTCCGATATTTCCCCAGGTGTGCCTGCCTCTGATTGGCTGCGTGATCTTTATCTTCCTCGGTCCATGTTTCCGCGGCCGCGGATTCGGCGGCCGCACAGACAAGACAATGTTCCACTCGACGTACCGACGTCGGCAGCAGGTCGACTTGGATGACGATTGTGGGGGGGTCGGGGTCTCGTGTGGGGGTCGGCATAGCGCCGGCGGATACTCCAAGATCAGGGACACACGCTTGTGATGGGGTTTAGAGTGATATTGCAACTGTTGTTTCATGAATGTTATATTTGCTATTTGTTGTGTTTGTGATTCAATGAATAGCAAACATCTTGGAAAATTATGTCTGGCTTGAAAATGCTAGTTGTGAGCATTTTTGTACAAAAACTTTAGCATGCGTGTGAGAATTCTGCATAACATTGCCATGCCTCCAATTCGTACTCATCTACTTGTCAGAGACTAGCATCAATCAGACAGGATGAATGTGAATTACAACTGACTTGTCCTTCAGACGACAATGTTTTTATTGTTAGTAAATGTCAATATGGAGAGAACCTTCAAAGTTATGGTTATAGTGCTTACTTCAATTAAAGTGAAACTGTGTAAGACAATGCCGGATGATGATTGTGTTGTCATTGTCGTGTCATTAGATGACGTATTGGGCTTTGTATTCTAAATCTAAGTATATGTGTATAAGTACTGCAAGCTTGTATTGGGCTGACGTGAAGAACGTCATATATGGATATAGGGTAACGTAACCAGATTTCAGTCCTCCAAGGGCCATAACTGAAATCATGTCATAGAAGCTACATTCAAAGGATCTCTGAGAAGTTCTTTTCAGTATATTATCTTGACAGTAAAAATATATGTGTAATGCAATTTCTCAATATCAACACACAAAAATACTTTAATTCACAAAACTAAATACTTACTTACAGATTCTGTGTAAATTTCATTGTATAGCATCAAGGAAAAGTTTATGTGAGAATATATTATATTATGATATGTGTGAAGAGCTGCTCTTGGCAAATTATAATGGAACTTATTCTACATTTTTGTGTTACTTTAACGTTAAAAAAGTATAGTTTTTAATACAGCGACCAATTTCTGAGATGGACGAAAACTGGTTATGTTATCCTATACTGTACTTGTATTGGAGGTTTGTAGGGATTGGGCGGATGATGGGTAAGTCTTTAAAGATTTATTTTGGATTTTGATTCAAGAAATGGAGGTATAATATCTTGGATGGTGGAAGTGGCCATCTTGAACATTTGGGCCATCTCGTGAGGTTTTACATATGGATGTTATAAACTATTCTGTTTTTAGAGGTATAAATTAATGATAACTATGTTGTGACTGATACTTTTCATGCCCCTGTAAGGTCAATGAAACAAAATGAAGACTTGAAGTAAGAATCATAAGTTCATGCCACAAATCCATCAATGTGTCTATATGATGTCATGTTTGTTATTTTCAAGGTCAATAGGGCATAATGTGTTTGATTATTTCTTTTTGATTTGGTGGACAATGTAACATATTTATAGTAAATAATGTATTATAATTTGTTGCAATGTAATCTTGTGTTTTCTGATGGAAAAATGAATAGATTAAAAGAAAATAGGATCAGTCTTGTGTTGAATGCGGAGGTTGAATGTGTAGTCATGATTATTGCCGATGGAGCTAAACATTTGCTCATAGTATCCATTAAGAGTATATCGTATCATATTTATGACACATTGAGTTACAATTTCATAGGTTGTCATGTTCAAGGACTGACTTCTAAGCCAAGATCTGTATCAAGCACTGCTTTCATACAGCTTTCCAGGAATTGGACATGTAACTATGCTCTCTCTCCATTGACGATATACTGTAAAACTAGAAATTTTTGCCCACAATTTTATTTGTGAATTTCGTGGGTAGGTGCAAAAACGCAAACTTAGATAGTCAGCAAACATTAATGGCCTATGTAAAATAGGTCCAGGATAAACCAAAATCACAAAATTGAATAGTCACAAAATAATTTATAGATGAAAATCGCAAAATTTGATAGCCATGAAATATTCTAGTTTTACAGTATGTAAACAATTTAGTTGTGTGCATTTTGTAACAGAATGACATAATATTAAGATAATTTTAGTTGTCTACACACAGTGGCAATCAATGAAATTCCATATTTGTGGTTTTAGAAAGTCATATTTGTATACGGCTCATACAAGCAATTAGCTCATCAATGTTAGTGTGTTCAACGTATACAAATAGGATGTTTTCAAACTCATATGGTAGTGTATATGGCTATATTTATCAATTGTAACCTAGTGAAATAGCACAGGAATAAAATGTGTGAATATCTATTTGAGTTTAGTGTATATGACAAGGGTTACAGTTGGTGCGCTTTCCAAACGAACATATCACCTGTCTATCCATCTCCAACACAAATCAAAATAATGCCTCTGCACAACACTTGGCTAACTACCCATCAAAAGTATCATTTACAATGGATACAGTATGCGATGATGTCACCTGCCTAACCATATGGTTAAACATGTTGTTTTGAAAACACACATCAAACTGATATAAATACATACACAAATTATCATACACAAACACAGATTGCTTATTAACTGCTTGTTCATTAATTTGTCTTGGGATGACGAGTATAGTATAGTTTATTTAGTAATTTAGGCCCAAGACCTGTTACAAGTCATTACAAATAAACAAGTTGAAGTAAAATAAATTAAAAACAATTTAACAACACATTATAGTAATAAAAACTTAAATCCAGTGAAAATTTATCATTATTTCCTCACATTTAAAATCTATCACAGTTGCAAATTTAGCTACATACTACATATTAGCACTCGGTAGTCAAAAACTTAAAACCAGTAAAATTCCTCATTTAAATATTTCCTCACAGTGAAATATATCACAGTCGCATAATTCATATAAAAATCTATTAAAAATCTAATAATCTATACAGGTTATCATTTATCTCAATATTATCCCACAAAAATATATCATAGTTTCACTCTCATTACTATAAAGATTATATTAATCTCCAATTCTATCACAGTACAAACCTTCCTGATACATATTTCAAGACTATATATATGAACTAGACATAATTATTTCACACAGTCACTTGAAAGACAAGATTGCAGGACATCACCATTTGGACATTAACATGAAGATTATTATTATAGACAGTCAGGTGGTTACATATAATTCGAAATAAATAACATCACAATTTTTTGTCCAATACATTGAAATTTTCAGCACTTGTTTACTCTCTGACATTTATTTAATACTGTAATAAACTAGCATAAATTTCACAAAGGCAAAAAGAATGGTACATTTTCACGACTAGTTATGGTTTGATATCTTGATCAGAATGTGTACCAATCTGCCTGCATAAGTCTATCCAATCTAAAGTGTTAACAGTTTCAGAGACAACTACTTTGGATGGCAGACCATTCCAAGCATCAGTCACTCTAAGAGAAAAAAGTCTTTCCTAATATTCCTTTGATATATCTAAGTTAACATATTTTTAATTCATGACTATAGAAGCATATAATATAATTTTACAATAAATGGATGGCTAAAAATGCTTAACATAATTATCAGACATGAATTACAACGAAAGTTGCTGGGTCTGATCTATCATGATTCAAAATGGATATAAAACGTCATTAATACATGAAGATATGTTAACATGTTATACATAGCGTAAAGTCATATTTCCACTTAAATGAAGCCATCTGCTAAAAATAAACTACAGTATCTAGTCAAATCCTCTATGATATAACAACCCAACATCTTCCTATGATCGAGTAATGTAGACCGAGGCCCTCCCTGGATGTAACGGCCACACCCACCAAGTTATTCTGGTGACGAACGTGATGTCATAAAATACTTTACTTCAAAATGAAATAAACACAGTAAAACCTCCTTGCAGACTAGCATAAATTGGTCTCAATTGAGGTGGTCTCTTTATGGAGGTTCACGGTAGTATCTTTAGGAAAGTTTTGGACAATGATATATGATCTTATTATATAGGTGATATCTTTATCGACGGTGTTCTTCATCGGAGATTTTATTGTACGGGCCTGGTTATAGTCAATTACAATTTCAAACACAGCCCTATACAGCCTCCTGTAAACGAATATGGTGACCTGTTATGATAAAAATTATTTAACATCAAAATGCAATAAAAGCTCTTCATATAATTTACATTTTGTACTTGCAACTACAAATCTAAAACAAAGTACTACAGTTTCCTGTAGACAAATACGATGGCGTCGGGACCTCCCTCCGCCGTGAAGAAGAGAGTCTCGGGGCGCGCCACCTCCACCTTCTCCAGGACACGGTCAGTCTCCAGCTGCTGGAGAAGATCATCCAGCCAGGGCTCCTCGCCCTCGTTATGAAGAAGGTTCACGCGCCCCACCAGCACCAACAGGCCTCCTAGTTACCGATAACAAACATCCTAAATAATGATCTGAACATCCGCCCAAAGCAGGTGAGCATATTGTATAATATATGTAGGTTTAGCCGACCCAACAGCACCAGCACTCCTCCTGAACTATTATGATAGGAACCTCACTAAATGCTTGGCTAATGTGCCTACACTTTGAGTGTTAGTATGGGAAGTCATGAATTCGAATCAACGGCCATGGCTTCCCGGGAACCCGTTCTTGGCATGTAGAAGGTTCACCACCAGCGTCAACAGACCACCTAGACACAGAGAACAACATCCAATAAATTTGCTTTCAGTATCAGCCACAAATGGGCATACTGTATTACTAAGTATACAGTGTACACCAGGGATGGGCGCAATGCTTAAAAAAGTATTGAAATACTTTTGCAATACTTCTCATAAGTATTGCAATATTTTGCAATAAAGTTGGAATGACTTTTTCCCGTAAAAAATGTACCTATTACCAGAAAAAGTAGGCCCCC
>CM032669.1:27013736-27093499 GCA_019095985.1 Streblospio benedicti | reverse complement strand
TTGTACACAGCCGGCGTCAAATGGACTCAACAGAGGTGGTCATATAGAAAAGACGTTATTGGTGATATGCCCTAAATCTTGATTGGGAATTGTGAACTGTCTGCCTTTAACCATATGAACCTATTATTGGCGACTGGCGATCTGCTCATGATAAGGGAGCGTTCACAATTGACGTCAACCACATTTCAGCACTTTTCTGCCCCCCCGTCAACTTTTCGCCAACTTCATAATACCCCGCCCCGCCATTAAACTTGAGGACGCGCGCCCCCAAACGCCCCCATGCCCCCTGTCAACCATGGCAGTGATGTCAATTTCATGACATCCGAACCCGAACCCCTACCCGCTCAGTCTGATCTGGCCAATATTTAAGTATGATTATTGAAATTGAATCTGTGTGCACTTTTGTCAAGTCATGTCATACAACAGCTGTATTTCATGGATAATGTAAACAAAGTGAGTTCTGAACTGCCGATCTTGACTGGTGGTAGCCCCTGGAAGTGCTGTGGAAGAACTTGCCAGGACTCCTGCAAAAATCTGTGGGGCGGCGACACGAGTATCTCCAGGCCCAAGGCCCTCTAGAGATCTACCCCGTGTCCCCGCGACTGTGTACACGTCGTGTATGAACCACCCTGCGGGTCTTATACCCAAGTGGACACACCGTACGTGATCAGAACCCTCGTACGCTTCTCGTTGTGTATTAGGCTTTTATACCGTGAACAGCTGTCTAACCTTCAGTCCCGTCTAATGGGGGCAGAGTAGCTGGTGACACCCCGGGTTTCACGAAGGGCCTTCACAAGGGAAGGACTTCACACCGGTGCTGACACGCACTGTTTCAGGCATCCCCTACGCAGTGCAACACGGGGCCAGGACCACGTTGAGAGAGGCACCCATAGGGTTAACCTCCGTAGAATTGAGTAAAGAGGGCCTATTCCCGAGATCGAGAATAGGTTGCCGCCCTACCGCTTCCGACGAGCGCTAAAGGAGAACTGCCGCTAATCGGCTCAAAAACCAGTACCAGAGAGTACTGGCTCCCTAATCCTACTGTGGCCATAATAAAGGACAACAACAAAGCTTAACAAGGTGTGTGTAACGGGGAAAGCTATACCTAGTCCAGTGCAACTTCTATAACCAATTTTATACTACGCAAGAATGCCACAATTCTTGAGCACTGGAGACTACACGAAACGAGTTTTGTTACAGTAATATATATGATTACGTAATTTATAAACACACATTCCAACAAATACAAAGCATTTATTTTATCTCCATTCTTTATACTACAACCTTAAATATCAATTATCCTTAATGCATCCCACCCCCACGCTGACCCCGCGTTCCTTGGACGTTTTACATGCGCCGAACGGTCGCTGAAAGTCCGCTCCCAAAATATTAAAAACTGTACTCTAACATAGAATATCTTATCACTATACTTTTTTCTTGGGTATCATAGGTCAAATTAACTTGGAATTGCCAGTCGGCACAGCTGTAAAGGGGTTTCCATGATAATAGAAGCCGAGGGATATATCCAGGTAGGCAGACACTTGCTAGGTGGTTCCGGAGGCATGCTCCCCGGGAAAGATTTTGATATTCTATGTGCTCACATGTGCATTCTGTGACATTTTTCAGAATTCACTTTTCATATAAAAGTGTCTTGTATTTCAATCCTACAATTGTTTTACTATTTAGAAACTAAACAAGGGGCTGGTGGGTAGCCTTTACCCTCCAAACCGCCTCACATCTTCGTAACGAGCAAAAACAAAACACCTTTAATAGATCTGCTACTGCCTGGTGGGGGTTCAGTGACATGCCTCCCACCTTGCAATGCTTTAAAAATCGGGATACAAAATTGTAGTCTTTACTGGATACTAATGATGATATATCATGAATATGTTATTGTCTACTACCAACAATTACTCAACCGTCCTACAAACTACCAAGTAGTACACAGCGCATAATTAATTTACATCATCGCCGATTTTAGGTGGGACTAAAAAGTACCCATGCATTATGTATATTCACTTTAATTCTGATCATGCCATCAATTAATGCGTTGCATCCTAATCAGTTCAGGGTTTTTAATCAATAAACAAGTTATTGAGAATAACCATTGTAGGACTGCTGCTCATAGGCAGTGTTAAAGATGTTGCCGTGAACCGACGATGCCATAATGTAAAGTTGTAAGAAATTTTAAAGTATCACATCATTTTTGTTATTGTGCAAGTACATTGTTCAGGTTGATATCCATAATGCTTCTATTTTCATTGTACACTGAACGCCTTTAAAGCATTACCTTCTAAGCTTTCAATGCAAAGCCCTTCTAAATGGCAATAGAACCAATAACAAACTTAAGAGAGCGTCAGCCACAAAGTATTTAGAGAGAACTCATAGATAGATTAATCCATTTAAAGAGAAACAAATCTATAGACAACATTACCAAGGAGAAATTGTATCCCACCATATGTGCACTTCCAAGATTTCATGGATTACCTAAAATACACAAGAAAGACATATTCATAAGAGAGACATAAGCATAATTGTACCACTGATTGGAAAAACACAGGACAAAATTACACTACTATCTGATGTGACTGCATTCGTCACAAGTGTGCCCACCAGTAAGGGAATACTAGAACCTGTACAAGAGAACAACTTAGACGGCAAGTAAAATTAGTGAATTGGTGAAAATCGTCCTAGCTGGGATGCACATATTTCTTGTACAATGGAGAGTTTTACCAGCAAATACATGGTATGGTGATGGAGTCAGCTGTGTCCATGATTGTCTGCCACGTGCTGATGGAAGATATCGCGCAGAAAGCAGTGGCAACAGCACCACATCCCCCATATTGGTGGTATAAATGTGTGGACAATACGCACACTAAGCTCGACACCTTCCATGCAGTTCTCACATTTGACAGTTATGACATTTATGACATTTGACTATACGGAGACAGTGTGGCCTATCACAGAAAGATCAAGGTGGCCACCGACATAGCCGATTGAAACGAGACTCAACAAGAACGTTAGGGCTCTTGAACAAGTCGAACTGTCCTCGCTGACATCACAATAGCACCTCGTGATGGTTGAGGAAGAATTGGTGACAAACCAAAAGTTTCCAAGGCACAGTTTTTCAATGTTCAGTGTACAGTCAAAAGATCTTATATTATTTATATCTTAAAAATATAATCTTTGTGAATTTATTCATTTGTCTTCATTCAACAAGAATAAGATCATGCAAAGTTTTGATATAGGCTTCATGAGGAAAGAATAGGCCTTACAAGCCTATGTTATTATCCAGGACATGCCCAGGAACCTAAGAAATATGATAGCAAAATTCAGAAGTGGAAATTTACCATTATCACAAAGAATTTGTAAGTTTTGCTGAAAGGGAAACACTGAATATGAGATCCATGTCGTTCTTGGTATCATAGAAGTTGCACCGGACTAGTTTAATATTTCTCTGTTACACACGCATTGTTAAGCCTTTGTTGTTCTTTATTATGGTCACTAAAGGATTAGGGAACCGGTACACGTCTTGTACTGGGGTTGAGCCGAATAGCGACAGTTCTTCTTTAGCGCTTGTATAATGCTTACATATATGGTGATCACCACCTGTGTACAGTTTTGCCACTTAGGCAATTTAAGTGTGATTTCCAAAAGCTTAAGGCTTATTCATGGTCTTTTTGCCATTTCTGCATAAAAATCAATGCAGCTAGAAACATGACCTCCAAATTGTATTCGTGACCATAAATAGAAAACGTCACATGTGTAAGATTTTGGCACTTTGGCAAATAAAGTGTGCCCTCCGAAAAGCCGTTTTAGGGGGTGAGTCATTATTTAAGGCGTGGGGGGTTAGAAGTTTTTTGAGACGGCGGCGTCATGAACTTCTGACCCCCCCATGGGTTTGCAAATCTAACATACAACCCCCCACGGGTTCGCAAATCTAACATACGACCACCCCCACCATTTCCAAGAATGCCTGAAATATGAATTTCCGACGCCCCACTTGTATATAATATGTGACAAACAAAGCTAAATACCCCACAACCACTCAACACATAATTTCCCAAAAATGTTTTTTTATGTCCTGGTAGCTATAGAATGATACAACTTATGTAGCAATATGAGGAAATCCAGATTTAATGCGTATAAGAAAATCTAATTTAAATAGATTCTCTGCAGCATATGAAGCAAATAGAAAGTGTGATTCGTAATCGGTTGGAGTAACTCGTTGGATGGTGATGGGGTGGGCGCCACATTTTTAAAGGAAGAGTTTATTTAGGCATTACTATAAGAGCCCATGTACTCCAACACCACCCCTCCTGGTAAGTGACGTCATCTTTGCCTCAACCCCACCCCCAACCCGCTGCATGACATTTAGTATTAATTCAACTGTGCCGCTATATAATACATTTGAATATGTGTGTCCATAATTCAGACATAATTTTAGAAATGTATTTAGGACATACAGCAAAAATGGCAGTGTGATTTCAACTAGTAGATATATCACAACTCACTTAACATGTCAGGAAGTAAGTTCAAATACTGTTAAATAACAACATTTTTTTTCTTCAAAAGGTGACATCACCTAAGTGCTAGACCCCCCCTGTCAACTTTTGTCATCTTTTGCTACACCTCCCCCCTCCCTGGCATATTGCCACAGCAAGGTATTATCTATCAAATGTTATAGATATAGTTCTGAAGAACCCCGAATTGGTGAATATGCCTGCCGGGTGACGTCATTTGTGAACGATCCCTAACCGTCATCATTAAATTAGATTGGGTTTTGGGCATTTGTGCCCACACCCGCTGTTAAGTGAAATCCACGCAGGAATGTGCTCAATCACATGGGAGCACGTCAATAAAAATTCTCCTTTGTATTCAACATATTTAATTTATCTATACACTATTCGGTTTTTTTATGGAGAGTCTGTTCTGTTTTCAGTAGATATAAAATAATGGTACAATGTGACCATGTTTGATCAGCCTGTTCGCTCATGTTATTTTATCAAATTTGTAAGTTGCACATTCATAATGCCCTATAAATTATGTACTACTGTAGATTTAGGTGGAGATGCTCTGCACACAGAAAAACTCTTTTGACCAAGTATACTGAGAGAGTTGAGTAGAAATTGTTTTGATTATTGTTTGATTGTTGGTTGTACCAACATAAAACATATCTGTAAGAAAAACGTCACGCTTCTTTGTTTTCAAATTTAAACACACAAAGCAACACATAAATCTAGCATTCGGAGCCTTGAACCTCTAGCTTTTCAACTGTTTAGTGTTTCTAGTGTTCAAGTCTCTTTTTACAGATTATTAAAGCGTACACGATAAGAACTGAAAATAAGGGCACATTGACATTTACTTTAATCAGCAAGTGTAAATATCAGCTGGTGAATATGCTATAAAAACTCTAAGTTATTTATTTACCGAATGCACTAGTGCACATCCATTAGGGCCCTACATGGGCTGTAAAGAGTTTCTTTCTAATCAAGATGTTTTGATAAAATAAGCTTGGTTGGCATGCCTGATTTTTTTTTATTCATAGGGCACACTTTCAACTTAAGTCTAAGCTAAACATGACTCGATAATGTTTTGAATCCATGAAGTTTTAAAAAGACACATTCTAAAATTTGGACCCATCTAGGGCCCTGCCACTGACAACACGTTACCAAAATTCTTAAGTGTTTCACTGGTTGGTTAAACAAGCGTACAATGACTAACCGATGAAGTCTTTTTAGGGCACAGAAATGAATAGACCGGATGAAAAGAATAGGACGTAGCATACGTTACATTATTCGTTGTATAAAAATCACATGAAATAATATCAGCCTGGATAAACAATGCTGTATTTTAGTTGTGACATCCAGTACTCATTGGACGGGGACAATCACTATGTTCAAAATGTTTATTGACAGACTGCAGCATATGGTTGGCCGAATCAGTCAATAATTCCGGTTGCTCAATGGTTGCGTCATAAATGATATGTGATTGTTAAATGTTTCTCACTGATTACAACATACCTTGACTAAGTGAGGTACCTTTTTAGAGCACAGAAATGAATAGAAATTAGGATATATTATAGTGAAAAGCCTAGTTTATATTCCGTCATAATTGGGATTGCTGCGTCAAAATGGCCCAAGAGGAGTATTTCTACAAAGGCATCATAGACAAAACCAAACCTTTCTCATATGCGTTAGAATCACAATTAGTATCACACTCAGAAGATGACCATTTGCTCATAGGACCGTACCAAATTAGTAATTGTGAAGGAGGGTATGGATACATTGCAAATGACATGCGAAACTCGAGCAAAGTGTATGCTACATCGCTACCAAAGAAGGAAAACAATATCGAACTAATAGCTTCATTGAAAAAATTGTCACATCATGAGCACATCATCACCTTGTTGGACTACATCATCGAAGACGATCTCATCTGGTTCTTCACCGAGTGTCTTCCACGGGTGGAAAGTCTTGACAAATACACTCACAAGTTTCTACTTAACCTGGAGCACAGGGTTTCGATGATGGAGCAAATGGCATCAGCTGTGGCATTCATACACAGCCTGGACACACCAATATATCATGGGAACATAGTATCTGAAAATGTTCTTGTTGCTGAATACGGAGGAAAACATCTGATAAAACTTACAGGGTTTTGCACCGCAAAATCGTACAGTGCCTCGAAAGTAAAAGTATGCTCACGAAAACGTAGGATTCTCGATGTAGTGTTAGCACGTTCGGAATTCGTTCAAATAGATAGGCACAGTATGCAATATGATCTCTACTCGTTAGGGGTTATATTTTTTATGCTAAACAACACAACCCCTGGCGAAGGAATGGGGAAATTTACATATTTCAATTATAATCCTGCTTTGGTCTTTATCTATGAGAAAATCACAGAATTTATTTCACAAGACTATCGAATACGGTCGACAGTGAACCGCATTACGTCGCACATGTTAGAACCCATGCAATACGGAGAAATCACGAGTCAAGATGTCCTCACAAAAATGAGAGGTCTGTTGAGCCAAATGGCTACAAAAATGTCACCGCCCTCGCTGAATCCTGAATATACACGACATGCAATACCCGACTCAGAGAAGTTGATATCATCACACTTAAAATTGCCACCGCCGAACATTGACTCCAAACACTTGGTGTTCACTATTTTTCACTTCCTCCAAGAAGAGTCATCACCGGTATATGCAGAAATAACATCTTGTAAAACGTTTACACACTCATCGTTTATTGCGGAGAGTGATTGTCTACATCGCACAAAGACCTCATTCATTGAGCAGTTTATAAACCTAATCAAAACAGGACCATACCATTACCACGAAGCTGTAGCTCGTGAGATTGCAACCGCATGTTTTGACCGAAAGGAACAATTGTATCAATGGCCAAATGCAAAGAAACTAGAAGAGGAAATGTACAGTCTTTCAAGTTTAGTTGACCAATACATAGAGTCCATAACAGAAAGCTGGATTTGGGTCTATGGTGATACGAGAAACATTGAATATGAGGAAGTCTGGCACTCCATTAGAACCGACTATGAAATTAATCATGCCGTAAATGTCCAGACTTCCTACTTCCCCTTTAGAAGTTTTATTAATGACTCCGCCAATAAGCAATTGTCTACATTATTAGAAGATAACCGCACGAAAATAACAAAGCTTTTCATTGACGTCCACCGCACATCTCACAGTATATCCATTTTTCTGAAACGTCTTGCAGAATTGAAGCAGAAACTCCATTGCACCAAAGTGATATCATTGATTTGGTTTGTAAATAGTGCATCGAACTCTATATATTCACATGACCTACGCCATTGTCCGGTCAGATGCTCATATATGACCGTTTACAATTCAATCGAAGATGTCGCAGCAATAGGGCAGAAGAATTGGGATTCATTAAAAGCTTATTACAAAAAGAAGTTGATGGCATGTTTCTGTGAGGCCCCATACAGTTACAGCGTGCCCATTGCTACTGAATTGGCCGACGAGTGTCTTAACAATAGCGTCTTGGTTGAACAAAACAGGGAAAACGAGCATCACTACATTCGTGCCATAATAAATGAATGGATGAAAGTGCAAAACGAAAAGGTTGTCGTCTTGCAATTCTCAGCTCCAGAAGGTGTGGTTCACATAAATCCGATACACCAATACTGTGCTATCACAAAGGCTCATTTGAGAAGTACTTTAAAGGTGACACATGAGACTGTTCAAAGTACCATTCAAAATGTATGTGCCACAGAGAACAATATCACATTCTGGTTAAGTGGGCAATTCACTCATATTAACAATAGGACAGGTATTTATGAACTAGAACAAATGGTTTGTAGACTTAACGGTCACTGCGCCAACAGTCCTACTGTGGTTAAGTTTATTCTTAGTGTACCAGCATATGTATACTTTGTACTGCATGCGGGCTGCAGGAAAGCACCAGGAGGAGAGCAGAACAATTCGTCCCATGAAACATCCGCTGGAGTTTCAGTTTCAGCGGATATTAATACAATTACCCGACGATTCTCCCAACTGGAAACTTTTGGAGCATCTTCATTGAACAGTGGAGATAGTACAGAGGAATCATTAGCACCGGGCTCTTCTGAGAATGCTGACAATGCAACGAGGCTGAGCAATGTCCTGATGATTGGTATCCCTCTCCGCGACAACGAGGAGCGAATGAGACATGCGCAGAATTCTACATACATAATTAAGTACAAGAAGATCAGGAGCAATGTGGTGGAAGAAGTGATTACATGCAAGACCTGGAGCAGTATTGAAACCCGTGTACGGAGATTCTTGGCACAAAGCCATCTGGCAAGGTGGAGGGGGCGCATAGTCTTCAATGGCCACGGTGACCCCAATGGACTAAACTTGCTGCAGGGTGAAGACTACAGCAGTGACGTAACATCGAAGCCTCTGATTGATGTTATCAAGACCATCAAATGTTGGTATGACAGAGAAAAGGGAAAGGGCTTGCTGATTGGCCTAGACATAGTGTTTGCTCAGTGTCACAGCAATTGCTACACTTTTGTGAGTGATGATATAAATTTTCGGGTGATTCCGCTGGTGTATGGTCGAGTGTTGTCTTATGGAATTGCGTCTATTCATGCTGACTTGAGTACATTTTGTGCGTTTGAAAAATCCCACGTCGAGTCAGCCATATTTCCTGAGAAAGTTCTTATTCTTGATACATTTTTCAGCAATGAAGTTGCTATGGAGCACCATAAATACATTTGTAAATGTGCAGAGGCTGTACAAGACGGTTACCATCAAATTTGGCATGATATCTGGGAAAAGCGGAGAATCTTTGACAAGTTGCTAACGTGTCACGTGAGCAATACACAGAAAATGGTAGAAAACATTAAGATCTTCTTTCACGGCTGCTGTCATCATACGGATATGATAAGCAATGAGTTTTGCATAAACACAGCACTATGCACAATTGTCTTGACATCGGAGGTGACTGAACAAGTGCTGCAGCAGATAAAGGACATGTTCTGTAGAATCAGAAGACAATGTGCATACTGTTCTCTTGGAGTGCATGTGGTCACTCTTAATGCTCTCACAAGCGAAGTAAATTTAAATCAGCACAACTTCCAAGTTATGACAATTCCAGGGACAACAGCTCCAAGCGAGGTGGAGGGTAAGGTTGTGACTATCAGGGCCTGGGCGGTATCTCGGGGTGTGCAGCGCATCAAAGACGGCTTTTACGATCATTGCCACGTGCCTTTGTTGATTTACACAGACGTGCTCCAGAGCAACAAGCTCACAGCATGGACAATGAATTCAGATTTGACTTGGAACTCTGTGTCAAATGTACAGCTACAACGAACAGATTTCTCACGTCTAGTATCTGTAGCGCAGACTGCCAGAGGTTTCTTGCTTTGTGGCAAACAAACTGCCGACTCACCGCCAAACATATGGGGATATGATAGAGCAAAACACGTATGGAACAACGTCGTTGGTGATGATTTGAGTCTGGGCGAAGGGTTTTCATTGGTCAGTGTAGAATGCTCTGCCTTTGTACTTGGTGGTGCGCCACCTAATGAGAAACGGTGTCTTCGTTTCAATGACCGGGAACAGTGGTGCAAAGTTGAGGATATGCGGGAAGGATCTGAAGAGCCGTTAGCGACAGGAATGATGGGGAAACTGTGGACATTGCGCAACACCGCGCACGTCACGGAAGCGGTTCGCCTACAGTGTCTCGACCTGTACTCGCTACAATGGGGCTTCAAGCAAAGTCTGCCGGACGCCGTTGATGGCACCGCGGGAGCGTCACTGGCGGCGTTTGCAGACACGCTGTATCTCGTGGGAGGAATCCACAAATGCTGCGCGCGTTATGAACTGAACTCGGACACCTGGACAGTCCCAATCAGCAAACCTAGGTATCGCTTCTTGCACGTTTGTACTTAGTCGCAATAGTCAGCTTACAGCCTTAACAATAATCTCTGTTAAAGCCAGGGACGTTGCCAGGATTGCAAAAAATAGGAGGCGAAATATGTTGGGCAGGGATGCAGGCAAACGCTAATCTCACCAGCTTTTTCCAGGGATGTTTGGGGGCATGCTTCCACAAGAACATTTTGAAATTTAGACTCCTTTTCATTGCATATGAGGCTATTTTAAAAGAAAATGTATACTTAAATCAAATATATCAAAGCTCAGTTCATTCAGGGTTTGACCTAAAAACAATCCTCTGAAACAATTAAAGGAGGCAGTTATCTCCCCTTATATGAAGATATGGCACTGAGAGCTAAACTATTACTGACTTATACATTGGATGATCGGCTACTCCTGTTTCAAAGCGAAATAGCACGAAGTGAATGTACACCTAACTTACTGCGCTTGTTTTTCTGCAGGTCGCTTCACGATGCGGGCCTGTGCCTGCGGATAAGCAGCAGGCTGGCCCTCCTGGGCGGCTACGAAGGCCGGCGCTGGGCCCGGGAGACGGAAGAGCTGGACCTGGTGACGGAGAAGTGGACGGCGCCGCCTGACGCTACCACTATCAGCCTGCCCGAGGCAGTGAGCCTGGAGCACCAGCGCATCGTCGTCACCTGCGTGTGTGACAAGGGTTTTCTTACTGAGAGGCATTGGAAAAAGTAGACGATCGAATTTTGTAGAAGAGTTACTCTAATGGTAAAATAAGATAAGCATGTCGACTGTACATGAGTGGATGGAGTGACACTGCCATGGTCTACACCACGACGGTGGCAAAAAAAAGGGTTTATATAAAACCTGCTTTACAAACTAGCGAATTCCGCCTACGTAGCTCAATGTGCAGAGGCAAAGTGGCAAATTTGTCACGAAATTTTGAACACGTTCAAAAAAATATGACGAATATAGGGTTTGATGTAAAGTTCGTTCAATGCTGCCACAAAACGCCCAAGTTGAGAACTTGACATACTGCGCGGACTGCGTGTGGCTGCGTATGGAAGGGTTCGCCTACAATTGCTTATGTGTAAGGCGGGTTTTTAGCAGGCGTGTGTGTGTGTCTGGGCCTTGCCGTAAGCAATACGCAATCCGCCGTATTGGGGGACCACGTGATACGGTGAAATCAGATGGCTTTAATTTTGAGTAACAAGACACAGGCCACTGTGTTGCGGATCATCATAGGTAACAGAAGCTTACACACTGCCACCGGGCCTTTCACTAGTGCAAAGTGGATAAAAGGTTGAGAGACTACTTCTGTGCTGAATAACATTACCACATAGCATCGTAGTAATACACCATGACTTAAATAATGACTTAAATAATCTACAGTGAGCACATCTGCTTGGTGATGATAATGATATGGGCGTATGCAAAAGCTACACCCCCAGGCAGCAGTCAACGGTCAGCAGACGACGTCCTAGACGTGCGGAATCCCCGGTGCTGAGGCGGCGATGGTTCCTGGCGCGTGTAGAGGGCTAACCCTTTATGAGACAACATACACGTGATATAGTTCAAAGTGTATATTTTAAGTTTTATTCTAGTCACTCCGTAAATTGGCGAAAACATCTATTTTAGAATATATTTTGTAACTAATTTTTAACTAAATTTTGATATGTACTGTGATATTTTACTATGCATTTTATGCGAAATAAACTGATACAATACAATTCATTATTCAGGCTTGCCACAAGAAGGATGACCTGAAATTCCCAGACTTTTCCACTGACTTTTCACTGACTGATTTTGAATTTTCACTGACCGTAACACCTTACATTTAGGCCTCCACCTCCCCTACAGCTGTCCTTTAGTTCATTTTATTGCCGTAGATAGTTACATACTAATAGAATTATATGAATATTTATTACTTCAAAAGAACTACAAGTACATTTGCTTGCACGTTAGTGTTCAACTAGTTACTGAACGAAATAAAACGGCCATATACATCTGTTTAATGTATTAAACATTTACACCACTAACAATAAGAGTATTTAGAACAAAATAAGGCACATATTTCAAACCATTTTAGCGGTTTAAAAGACCTCTTTCTTAGTATAAAAAACTTTCAATATATTAATTAGACAATTAAAACAAGTACAAATACAACTAGAACTTTTAGAACTTGATCAAAAACCACTTCATATGAGTTTTTGAAAATATCTAATGTATTACAGAATAAGATCTTCATTTTTTTTGTAATTTATTACGTCATTTTTTCTGTGGTTGGAGACTTTAATTTCGAAATTTGAAATGGACAGATACTAAGTTTGATCGTAAGAAAACTTGTAAACACTCCTAGAACTGAGACCTAAATCATAGTTATATCGAAAGAAATTTATTGTCATTTATTTGGTGACCATACCTGTAAGTATGGTCTTGTTCTAAATATATGCTAATAACTATGTTTTGTTGTCTTAATGACTTTTTTTCAATGTGTTTCATTTCGGACATCACAAATGGTCTCATTGTTGCTTATTATGACTTTTTTCTATTTGGAGACTTAATTTGGAAATTTAAAATTTAAAATAGTCTTTGAAGAATGATTTCATTTAATTGATTAAAAGATTGTTCAAACGTTTGGACACGTGAGTGTCCTCTTCAGGGAAATACATTTATTTTTATAATAATCAAGAAATAGCATATAGCAACAGCAAAAATTGCACACCTAGTACCGTCACAAACCATCACTGCTGTCAGGATCATACGTGTTAAAATCATAATTCTTGTCTGAAAGATCTTAGGGCTGAGTTATTACTTAAGGCGTTTTTTTTAGACGGCGGCGATATGAACTTCTGACCCCACCTACGGGTTTGCAAATCTAACATATGACCCCCCCCCCCACACCAATTAAAGGAATGCCTGAAATATGAATTACTGAACCCCCTCACTTGTATATATGTGACAGAACAAAACAAAATACCCCACAACCACTCAACACATCATTCCCAAAGATGTCTTTTTATGTCCTGGTAGCTATACAATGATATGAACTTTATAAAAGAAATAATGGAGCAATATGAGGAAATCCAGATTTAATGCATATAAGAAAATCTATTTTAAATAGAAACTCTGTGGCATATGAAGCAAATAGAAAGTGTGATGCGGGATTGGTTGGAGCAACCTGGAGGGGGGTGGGGTGGGCGCCACATATTTAAAGGAAGAGTTTATTTAGGCAATACTATAATAACCCATGTGCTGTACCTAGCTCCGGGATCAGATGTAGGATTTTGAAAGGGGAGCAAGGGCTAATAATAATATAAATGTGTGGGAAGTCTTCGCTGGCCACCATAAGCAGTATAAAGCTTCTTAATCTATTGAGGATTTTGATCAGAAAATTGTCATTATTTTCTTGCATATGGTGAGAATCTGTACATGCTATATGCCAACAGAGGGGCATGGAGGTATCTTCTTCCACAAATGAAACGGTGCAGCCTGAAAGGTTCATTATTTCCCAAAGAAAGCTGTGCTGACAACATTCATGAATATGGAATATTTTTATATGCAATCTGAAGATGCTCCCCAACAACAGGAAAATTAGAAAAAAATAGACTTTTTTTTTTTTTGTTTTTGATAAAATATTTCAATTGTTTTCCATAGACATCCATGTCCAATGTGCTGGAGACTTGATGATGCCATAAGGACCGTTTCAAATATTTCACCCGCGATCCGCCGATCCCCACCCCTAAAATGTCTATAAATCAGAACATTTGACCCTCCCAATTTTTTAAATTCAAACTTTTGACCCCCCCATAACTTTTCCCCCCCCCACAACATATGTTTTTCAAACTTATCTGCCTCCTTTATGTTACACTCAAGCAGACTCTGTAACAACTTGCTGATGTTTTTGTTCAGCTGATTGAGAATGATAACCATTTGAATAATTAGTTATTGAGTCCTAACAAAAATACTGCCTGAAATCTGCCATGGCCACAGATTTTTCATTTGAAATTTCGTTTTTCTCTGAGTTTTCCCTGACTTTTTGAAATTAGAATCTTCATTGACCAATTTTCAAATTTCCCTGACAATTCACTGACCTTGAAAAAAAATCCGTGACTTTTCAAGTCCTGTGGCAACCCTGTGTAACAATTGAGAAATAACAAGTATTGCATCTCCTACAGTATAAATTTAGTTTCAGATGTCAAAGCGTGGTTGGGCCTTTTTTCACTGACCTGCTTTTGATGTCCAATAATATAAAGACTACTGTAAAACTAGAATATTTCGTGGCTATTAAATTTTGCGATTTTCATCTATAAATTATTTTGTGAATATTTAATTTTGCGATTTTGGCTCATCCTGGATCTACTTTACATTGGCTATTAATGCTTGCTGACTATTTCAGTTTGCGTTTTTGCATCTACCCACGAAATTCGCAAATTAAATTGTGCGCAAACATTTCTGGTTTTACAGTAAACCCCCATTTAAAAGAAAAACTTTTTATCATTTTTTTTAAAAAAATTTTATCCAGCCACAATAGAATAATAGACAACAAAAATGAACTAGATTTTATTACAATTTATTAGAACCATTACCTTTTGTGGGAAAAATACAATAAAAACATGGAATTTTAAAAAAAGAAGCTTATCACTGCTTATTGGGCATTCACATCTATGTACAATTCAACAAAATACCCATTTCCTTTACTTTATTTTACATTATTAAAGACGGATAACTAAAGATCCTGGATAACTGTATTTTGGAGACAGTTCACGTTCCATTGATTTTGCCATTGCCCAGAGAGGCGCCTACAAGTCTAAGAAAAGGCGGTTGAAACCAATTCAAGTTCAAGTGCCGAAATAGATCTACATCTTCATTTTTGAGTCAAAAAATGTCAAACAAACTGCATTTTTTAATTCACATTCCTTCAATTTAAACAGGTCAAACTGTATATAAAAACATCAAAATTCGTCTCTAACGTCTTCACTTTAACTAGTTGCCAGTTGCATCCCTTCTCGCCCGGGTGCTGACTCCACTGCTCCACGAGGCGCAGTTATTGTTGGTACTGGTAGTTGGCGGGACGCGGCTTCAGGATCAACTTGCCTTTATCATCACAAGACATGTTGTAGTCGGCGAGAACATGGCGCAGCCTGCCGGAAATTATAAATGGTGCCATGGAGCGCTTGTGGACCCCGAGCAGGTAGAGCACAAGGAGGATCACACAGCCGAGGGTGAAGAACGGGTGAAGCGCCAGAGACTCGGTGAGATATATCTTGCCTGTAAACATTTATTAATTTTTTAATGTATATACTTTTTATTAATTGATTTCTTATAACTGAATTCCAATTTTCATGTATATTGGGCTACAAATAAATGAATTTGAACTTGCCTGTCTGAACATCCCAAAACCAAATGCAGGCGCCATTCCCCGTGTAAAACGACACCACGAGGAGCAGGACTCTCCATTTGAGGGTATAAGGCTGCATCTGACTGATCACTTCTGTCGTTCTCCTCTCAAACGCCTTTAAATCTTCAGTTTGTTCACGAGACATTTCAATGCTTTGTCTTAGAACATGTGAAAAACGACGACTTGCACACAGCTAGAGAAGCTTAAAATGTTTATTTGATAGAAAATTTCAAAAATAACTTTCACGCGCGTGGGTTCATCCGCTGCAGTATTCGAAAGGAAACTCCCGCGTCACATAGCGTCACACGACAACGAGGCTTCCTTGAGAATTATGGGATTTTAGCCTCGTTCAACCAGACTGTATTGCATACTTGGTGAGCGCACGTCACCACAGGGTCTGGATGATCGAGACTAATGTGATTTCTGCTGGGACGTTTTAGATCTAGAACGTAGCATGGTAGATGCGCTCGGCAGCACTCCGCCTGACGTTAGCAGATCGTCACGTCACTAAAATGGACGTGTGATGGACTGTTAACGCCTGACGGAGTGCTGGGGCGCGCATCTAGTGGCAAAGCGTTCGACGTTTTAAAAGACAGTACAAAACAGTAGTACACCCCCATTTCATAAGGCCAGAATATAGCCTGGATGCAACAAGTGGTTGATTAAGGACTGCTCATTAGTAAATCAGGGGTCAAAGTTGTTCCGTGGAAATACATGGAGATTGGTCACTTATTTGTGCTGGTTTTTTTTCATTTACATTTAGAGGGTGCGGGGTTTTATCAATTTTGAAATAACAAAAATCATTTTCTCCCACTAGTTATCTATTTTACCATAGTGTAATTACACGTGTATTCAAACAGTTCCAAAATTTATTTTAAAAATAAGAGTACTGCGGCTGGTTCTAGGCAATTAGCCAGAGCAAAGGGTGACGAAATTCAGCATAATTAGGCAAGTCGTGTTAAAAGCATGAAATTTGGCACAGATGAGGAGAAACATATATCTTTAAGATTTGGATATGGAGGCATCGCAGATTTTGCCTCGTTTAGTTTTGGCGGCCATTTTGTTACCGCCATTACGATTGAACACATTTCTGCTAATATTCAGTCAGTTAGTAGAGTTGCACTCCCCATCACGAAAGCACAAAGTTGTGCATTTTAAGCTAGCTTTTTTACACTTGCAGGCTACATTGCAATGCTTTTTACATTGACAACATAATAACTCCTGTGCTGACGTTCTGGCCGGTGGTAAAGTTGACTCCTAGTGGACTCCAGCCAGTACAGTGTTTCCAGCCCCATTGCGTAGGAGATGGCAGACTTTGTATTCTATTCACACATTGAGCCTAAACAAATGCACCTTGAAATGATGCTCTTGCAATATGTTGTTTAAATGCATCTAGAGTTGGTGGAATATGTTCATGGCTCATTTCATGGCACTGGTATTTCTTTGTTCCAAACATAGATGATGCGTCTCTGCCTGTGACTAAACAACTCTGACTATACAAAAAGAAAGTATGCAACAACTATAATTTAAGACATGAAACTCTATCAACTGCCAGATTCATCAACAGTAATTCCACCAGTGTTTGTTTTAAAAAAGAGGCAAGTTTTAAGTACCAAAACCTATTGGTACTCAAACTCATACTTTCCAGACCTTGAAATAAATGATGTTATTGCAGCGGAAATCAGGTAACAGGTAATTACAAATTAAATTATGAAAATAGATATTCGATCAATCAATCAATCAGATCCTAAGTTTATTTGAGCGGGCCCTAATTTTTCCTCATTCAGAGGATGTGGCCTGGCTGCCCAGTCTACATCTCAATCGTCCTCTCCAAGCCTTTTGGTCACCAGGATCTATCAGACCCGTGCTCGATCTTTCTACATGACCGCATCTCCAGTCTGTTTTGGTCTTCCCTTTCCTATCCTTCCTTCTATTTCAAGTTTTCCTACTTTGCCAATCCAGCCAAAGCTGCGCTCAACCTAATCTTGCCATTTCAGTCTCCCTTTACGAAGCACACTTTCAATATCTGTGATGCACAATTCTCCGAAAGGCTCTCTGTACTGATATCATTGTTAGACATGAAGGATAACGCGTATTTCTCTAGTTTTTTTATTGGTCACTTGATGGTTACAGAACTCTCTCAATCACGCCTGGATCATCCCTAAGTACTCTTAGACTATTCCGTTCGTTGTCGTATGGTCAGTGTACGGTCACACGGTACGGATTTATAGTGTTCTTTGTGCTGTGTATGGCTATTGATTCTCTGATTTGTCGATCTCTTACACTAGATTCCTTTTACACTAGATTCCTTTTACACTAGATACCCGTCTTGATCAAGAAGGAGAAAATATTTGGCTTATAATAAAGCAAGTATAAAGGATTTATCACAAAATGAATGTTTAGTATTGTACAATAAGAAATCCAATGAATCTGTTCAATATATAAATCTTATTTGTTTCTACACAGTGTGTTAGAAACTAATATTATATGAAACATAGTTAAGGATGTTAAATAAAACATTTCATATAATCATTGTAAAAATGAATTATTAAAAAAAATGGTTCCCTGGGATTATTGCCTTGCTGCCTCACAAAACACAGTAAACAGGGTATGAAACTCACCAAAATTTGCCCAGGGACCACAGGCCCGGCAACTATATAAAGTAGCCGGCCCTGGCAAAAAGTGTACGGCCCTTCATTATGTTCATATCTAGAACTCCCAAAAAGACACCTACCCACTGGGCCATAAACTTTTAAAACCAAACGGCCCGGGCCAAAATCAGCCGGCACCGGGCCGCCGGGTAGGCTCTATTTCATACCCTGAACTATTATTCTTCACTCATTTTAAATATTCTGTCTCAGAACATTAACGTTTATTACTAAATTTTCTATCAATTACTATTTTGGTGTTACCATCTTCATTAAGAGGTAGAGTATACACGTTATGTGCATCACGTACGGGGAGTTACTCGCATCGGGCTGAAAAATAGGAGTGCTCATACAGCTAAATTAAACCATATATCACCCACACAATAAATAAATAAACAATATACTATACACTTACATATTTATTTGTTTTCATATTTAAGGGGAGGAGTACAGTTATCTTAGGCTTTAACTAAACTTTGATTTTCTCTTTTGATATTACTTCATTTTTTACAAATTACACCTTGTTGTGTAAGTAATAATCTTATCTAATGTTAAAACATGGTTTGAAACATATTAAAAGTTTTGTTATGCAGCAATTAGTGAAAATTTTAAAACTTTTCCTTTGACCCATATAACTGAGTAAAAACATTGGAATGATCAAAAACACTATCCAATAACAAAATTCATATAATTATCTAGAAAACCTTGCCTCAAAATTTATAATGCATCATAAAACGGAAACTATTAATCATAAATGGTAAATTTCAAAAGTGTGTTGTTGCTCATTGCTTATCGTGTGCTTCTGTGGCCGAATGAAAAAAAAGTTGGATTGCTTTTATCCGAATGGTTAGGGAGTTGGAAACATTTACCAGAAGGTATATTGTCTCGATTCCCGGTCGGGTCTGGTTAAGGTGTTGAGCAAACCTTGTTTTAAAGGTTGCACACTGCTCCGTGGTTCCTACACGTTAAATAGGTACAGGTCATTGTGTGCTGCCGATGCAAATGCTGATTAATAAGTGTGCCAATGACCTGGTGTAAATTGTAAAGTCATGAGAGCCAGACTGGGATCAGGACTATGAATCACCACATTTACATTTATTGTATAATGATAATGAAAAAAAAAAGATTATTTATCCAATATCATCTCATAGTGCAGCAAACATTTATCTTTAGTATATTGTCTCATTTTTCAGCTGTATTCTTAATGAAATAAAATTTTGTTTTAAAATCTTAAATTTTGACTTTATTCATAGATGTTTTCGAGCTCCTAAAGCACTGTGTCGTCGCGGTGCGAGTAACGCGTGTTCAGCGCATCATTTCAGTTTTCCAAAGTGGCGGACAGTACTCACATACAATTTTGTTTGGGTCATTTGACCAATATAAATGCGTTGTTGGCTACTGGAGATCAACCATACTCTCTAATACCCAAAACGAGTAAAGTTTATCACTGTTTATAAATAAGGTGAAAAGTAAATAAAGAATTTTTTGACTTGCTTCCATTTGGTAGAGCATTTTCCGATGATTGTAAGCATACTAATTCTGGTATTTACGTATTTATGGCAACAGGAGCTGTCAAAGCTGGACTGAAAAAAGTAAGGATTGAACTACATGTCGTCATTGTTAGGATACATGATAGATCATAACATTAGCAATGCAAAATACACAAATAAAGTGTAGAATAAAACTCCACACCATGTATTTCATGCACCCTAAGTCACGAAAATCATGATAAATCAAAAGCGTTGATTGCGTGATGATTATTTTTTTCTTCTGTGGGCTAAACTGTTGTAAATGTGTGTTAATGGATAATATTCTTATGAAAAACGTAAGAATATTATGTAGGGATAGATATAACGTGAAGTGTAAAGCTTTTATAAAGTGACCAACGCCCTTTTGTGGCAAATTGTACAGTTGGATGTACAAAATGTACTTTATGCCTTTCTCTTTAATCAGAACATGATAAAACATCTCATTTTGCAGGTTATGTACAGTGAGGAATGCACATGAGAGTCTTAGGTTTGTACATTCTTTTGTGCTATTTGGTAATGTTTCTAGATTTTCAATAAATTCTTATTTTGTGCACTTTCTTAAATGTTTCTTATAAACGTATGGCTAACAATATGGAAAATTAGTGTCAGATTAAGATTATTGTTAAAGGTTTAGAAACATGGAAAAGTTATTGTCGATGATTCATCATTGTCACTCTGCCTATCCTGCTATCTCTGGCTGGAAGTGGTCTAGCCTAGAATTCATTTGCATATCACATTCTTCAAATTTTAAATTTCAAATCCAGTCATCTGTGATTACCAACATAAAACAAAATGCAAATATAAATATTAATTGCTTTGGCAATTGTTCAATTAAAATAAATTCTTTTTTAAAATGATATCATACGGCTACTTTTTTTGTGGCTAGGCAAAATCAAGAAAAGATTCGGTTGACACAGCACAAAAATCATAACGATAACTTATCACAATAATGTATATACGTATAGTTAATAATACAAAATTTTGATAATAATAATAATATATATTAAACTATAAAGTGTTAGTCATGTCTCCACTGTACCTCTGCATGTGCGAGTTCGAGCAACTTCCCATGAACATACACATGAGATACTTGAAAGATTTATCAACGTTTTAGTCTGAATTATTGCGACATATTTTAAATCAAAGTATTTTGCTATACTATATCAACTTGCATAATATTTATTGCATGCATATCCATACTATATTAACTTGCATATTTATTACATGCATATCTTAGTATTAAAATCCCCATGAACTAACTATATATAGTTTGACCTATCATAAATCATATATAAGAATGGCGCGGCTTTGCAAGGAAGTGGGATGTGGGAAAAGAGCCTAAAAAATGAGGGATGTAGGAAAAAGGAAAAAAAGGGGGAAGTGGGATTTCAAGGACGTGGACTCTGGGAGAAAAACCTGAAAATTTGTGGGATGTGGGAAAAAGGCCAAAAAATAGGGGCATGAGGAAAAAAAGAAGAATATTTCTTTACCCCTTATAACTCCCGCCCCCAAGAATGTCAAGGTTTGTTGTCTATGATTGTCATGATAGTAAGGAAACACAAACTCCTTAGATTTATATTTTATTGAAATCCATTAAGTATTTACATAATCCGCATACATACTGTATTTCTCTAGATTCATACTTGTCCTAATGGTCGTACATTTAACGCAGGTCTGAATAAAAAAAATGAAATTTTAACACCTGACAACCAGTCTTGTTACAAAAAGATCATCATCACAATTACACCCCTACATTCCTTATGGGAAGTTTGGATGTCACTGTATTGTACTGTCAAAAGATTGAGTATCAGAGGAAAAAATAAAGTTGAATTTGTACTTGAAAATTGATACCAAGACACACAGAGTTTTAGCTTATCATAGCTTATTAAGTTTTTATGGCGTGAAGGTGCCACTATAAACTTACTTTCCCTAATTAGATTATACTATTTGTATAGGGAATCTTTCAGGACTTAAGTCAAATAGCATGTTTCTATTCATTCAGTAGCACACACACAGAAACAATCCTATTGGCTTATTCTATGAAACACTGACATGTTTGGAATAAGTACAAATTGCAACTTGATTCACAAGTTGAATACTCTTTCAATGCCAGTTACAGTACACACTATCTATAGTGCTCTATATAAAAGGTTTTCCATCACAGTTAGTATGCCAATGCATTGCAGTATATATCAAGATATGTGCTTAATTATAATACTATAGACAATAAACATTAATTTCCTCTCTGTGCCTAGTGCTATAAAACGGCCAGAAGTGCCACGATGGTGATGAGCTTCCATAATGTTCTTATGCAACACTTTTTGTCCTTGGAGTTACATGAACAAAAGTTAACACAATGTCCTCAGCGTTACTTTGTGTTTTGGAACAAATTGCTTCAAGACATATTGAAAACTCCGCCACAGCCACGCTTCCATGTGTAAATGGATTGTAGTACTCATGGCATAATCATTATCCATGATATAGTCTATTAAGGCACATTATCTATTGTAATACACTGTTTAAAAAGCATATGTACATACCAAGCAGTATTACATTCCTAAACAAGAACTTGTCAAAATGTTCACAAATCAGTATCATCCCTAAACAGTACACACTGTAGTAACAAAATAACACATACACTATACAAAAAGTAAATTATAGTTATCACTGTCCTAGCTAAAGCAACAAGAATCAACAATCAAAATTGATTTTTTGTACTTATCAGAAACACTTAATTTGAAAGAATAAAAACACAAAATCCAATGTAGTTTAGTACACAATTCTAATTACTGATACTTTCAGATTACAGTCATACTCAGAATGTGAATCTGATAAGAATACTTGTACAATCTTTATGAAATGTTTACATTTCTTGTATTGATAAGTTCATAAAAATCTATTTGATACTTTTGACAATGATCCACAAACTCTGATTATGAATGCGATGTGAAACTAGTATCGCTATTTTTAGACAAATACATATGCAAAATAAAACAACTTGAAATCAATACAAGTGTACACTTATACTATATTAGTGTACTACATAGTAAGACATGTACTGAAATACAAAAAAATACATCTCTAGAGTAAAACCAAAACAAAGTATTTGCCATTTGTTGGCCACAAAATGTACTGACATACAAGCTCCCATCATTTATAAGACATATATCTATATCCTATTTACAAATTGAAGATACAAAAGTACGCTACATAGTTATGTAATATCTCCTTGCATAATATTTATAAATCTGGCTTCTGCAGTTCATAGTAGATCACATGTTGAAATGACGAGAATTTGGCTCATGAAAATATGAAGAGGGCGATAATAATACTATTGCAATGATGATTAAATATCAAATTGTGCCAATCAAGTGAGTGAATTTTATCAAAATGGTAGATGACCGTTTCCATGCATCTTTCATGTGGGCTCCAAAAGAGACCCATACTTTGACCCTTAGTTTTACAAGGGGTACTAGATCAAATGCTGCTTCTTCATTAATTAGCAAAATATACACCACATTTAACCCATTGTCAGACTCTTTTAAAAGAATGTCCAATATCACTATAACAATGATAGTTACAATGACAGTTACAATGATAGTTACAATATTATTGGAGATAAGGATGATGCTAATTTTGATGCTGATTTGTAAGATGTTACAATGAGCTCGTTTTTGATAATGGAGGGTTGTCACTCTGACTGTCCGAAGTCAACTCTAAGTCATAAGAAGTCTTCCGTCTTGCCTTCATTAATATCGTGAATGACGATGATGATAATGATCATAAAGATGGCTATATATCTCACAACAAGTCAACTGCAGCATCAACAACGACGATACCAATATGATGCATTTGGTGACGTTGCGAATGATGTTGACAATGGTTAGTACGATGACAGAGCACATAACAATCTTGGGTGATGCCCGCATCGATGATAATGTTGTGGACGATGTTGATTCCGAGCCTGGCGGTAGATTTACCACAGTGTGTGTTGATGAAGATGCTGATGATGTGATTGTGATTGATCGCGAAAGTACAATGTCGACAATGACGCCCATGATGAGGAGAGTGCGATCAGAAGTCTTTGTCCCAGCCGGTGAGGTCATCGGGTGGTGCGTCATCATCGTCAGGAGGGTACGAGTCAAAGTTGGTCGTGTCCACCGCAGACTTCACCTGTGGTGGAATCGGTCATTAGTTCATGCTACCAAAGGTGACAAATCAGTGTTTCCTTTCTGGTTTGTCTATGTATGTAAGTTCTATATAATCATTTCATATTTAAAGAAAAAGAAATTAACAGAATGCATTCAACATACTTAATATAGAGTTTAAATGGTAAATTGCATGAGGTCTCATATTAAATATATATATTCTTTCTTCTTACCATGCAACATGTAACAAAACGCTCTAAAGTTTTAAAGTTTTTATTCCTCTTGATACTATTTTCAAGCCAACAGGCTCCTTTTCAATGACTTTTCAATGAATTTGATATGCATTCAACATAATATCAATTACTGGTCTGGAATGGGCTCAAACACAAATCACACACATTTGATATAGGCTGCTAGTGGTAAGATTTACAACTTACAAACCATATTTGAGCACCGCATCTTGAAAGATGCGACAAGTAGCGAGATGACAAACAAGACAAATCGTTGGGCGGTTAAACACAATTACAATTATCGCTCTACAATCCAGAGTATTGAACCACTCTGGAAAGCTATATCTCATTCTATTGGGGCTTATATACGTCTACTTACTGAGGGCACTATTGGTGGTTTGAGAGTGTGTTTGCGGAGTCCATCCCAGTTGAATCCATCGAACCACTTGTGTTTCTGGATATCCTTGATGCCGCCACGTCCATAGCCCAGACGCTCAGATGGGTTATCTCTGGAAGAGGCAAGACTGAGATGATAGCAGAGTTTTTTTTCAATATCTCATATTTAAGTTTTAATGAACTGTATCTCTTCATAAAACATGTAAATGTAAGAATGCAATCTCCATTATGGATAAAGTAACATTCGTATCACGCCTTTTGTTTTGTATTGCCACACTCCATTCAAATTTGCAATGCCAAAACATAGATGGTTCAAAATATAATTCACTATATGTATTTCTAACTCATAATTATAAACTAGTACTTTATTATTCATCAACCATAATTATACTTATAAACTATTCCTATGCGTAGAACAACTGTAAATATTATAATATTGTAATATTGTTAATTGTCGTAAGTCCCTGCTATGCAGGAGCAGGCAACTCTACATTCACACCATATCATTGGCATTTTTGTTACACTTTATCTTTCTCTCTGGTGGGCATACAGAACCTTTCACCTGTAGCACAAATTATGCTCATCACTCACCCGGGAGTTCATTCAGCTGGCTTGTACCTATTTAACTTCAATGTACCATGGAGCAGTGTGCGATTTAGGCATGAAATAAATTGAGTTTGCTCAACATCCACCACTATCATGAATCGAACACACAACCTTGCAATCACAAGACCCACAAGCTATGAGCTCAGTCTCAGCACAAAATAACCAATTCACTGACCTGCAGAGCTTCTTGATGAGGTTGGTGGCATTCTTGGTGATCTTTCTGGGGAAGTCAGCAGCGTCAATTCCCTTGAGGATCAGGTTGTAAGTCTTCATGGGGTCAGACCCCGAGAATGGAGGGCTGGAAGAGAGGGAGAGGTAGTATCAATGGGGAGCTGCAATGGTAAGGGAGGGGGTGTCAATGGGCGTGGGCGTAGTGTGAAGAGGGGTATTAAGGAAGATGGCTAGTTGATTGGGGGTGGGTGGGGCCGGTGTTAAGGGATTGGCGGTGTTAATGGCGGGTTAGACATATAGACAAATTGACACACAGGCAAACAAACTGACACATAAGCAGTCAAATTGATAGAGACAAACTTCCGTGCCCGGCCACGTACCTGCCGGTGAGCAGCTCATACATGAGGATGCCAAGTGACCAGAGGTCAGCAGACAGGTCATGACCCTTGTTGAGGATGATCTCTGGGGCGACGTATTCGGGCGTGCCACAGAACGTCCACGTCTTGCGGCCGTGCCCAATTTTCTTGGCGAAACCAAAGTCCACCTGAGCGAGATAAAAACGCGGAATTTAACAATGAGATTCATTAGATTATCAATCTATTTGTTTCTCTCTCAAGGCTTTATGGGAAGACTGTTTCTATCACTATCTTGACATAGTTTAAGCGAAGAATATCTTCCATTTTACTAAAGCAAATGGCCCTCTCAACAGCAAGCCGTCATTAGATTTTGATTTCTACAAATAACCAAGTTGATTTTTGTTACACACTATGACTTAATTCATGCATGTGTTGTCGTGTGTGTGCAGCATTGAACACTCCTCGAATTCGATGTATCAGCACATGTGAAGCACTGAACACTGTTTAAGATACGCATCATTTTAAAGTGTCGAACACCAGATACTCCCCAGGTCACTCACCAGTTTGATGTATCCACGCGAGTCGAGTAGCAGATTCTCAGGCTTTAAGTCACGGTAGATAACGCCCTTGCCGTGCAGGTAGGCGAATGCCTCCACCACGCACGCCGTGTAGAAACGCGTGGTCGAATCGTCAAAACACGCCCTGCAACGGAAACATCAGGAACATTCCATTGAATTCAAACAATGGGAATAACGGTTATGGCCCTGGATGAGGCACAAAGGGAACAGCGCTCAAAATGAAATGGAAAAAAGGGGAAATTGTCAACACACTTAAATGTATATAATTTGTTGAAACCCAATGTCGAGTTGTCGAAACTTGGAAACAGTGGGGAAATTAGTGGATACACTCCCAAATTACAAATAATGTGAGCATATGCTAACAACAATTTTTGAGAAGGCAAGAATGGGAAAAGAATTGTCAATATATAATAATGATAATATGACTTTATTTCAGACATAGTACAACAGAGCCCTGAGCAGGGTCCCGCGATCTGCGGGTCTGGCATTTGCACCTGCAAAAACGCGGGCTGCCGGTTAAATTTTGTTTCACTATGGAAGCGGGTTTGAAAATTTCATGCGGATACAGGTTCTCATTGTTAAAAAAAGTTATATCCCGGGCTCTTTGCAGGCTAAAAATCATGGACAGAACCTGCAAAGAAACTGTATGTTCTACTTGTACTAGCATATCCTCAAGCTTTACAGAGACTACTAAAAGTATATCTGCCACTAGATGCATATCATGATTTTCATTGTGTGATATGAATGTGATTGGCTTTATGACCATAGTTCATGTGGATGTATTCCAGCTGAATTGTTTTACAATCTACACAAGATTATAGGCACACACGTTCACTTTATTATTGGTTTCAGGCTCTTATAATAATCAGAATTATGTGATGATCTCCTCAAGTGAATGCATTTGAATGAAAGGTTGTTTTTACATGTACTCATCAAAAAACCTGATCTAATACATGTGAAAGTTTCATAAAGATCGGAAACATATTCAATGTGCAATGTAGTTTCCAATACAACTTTTTGGCAATAATATCTCATTGTCTGGCTACATGTTAAATGTGGCCTCATGAGGCTGAGTCAGGATTCTACTTTAGGGCTCTGTGAGACACTATAGCTATGAATGTCCCATCTGTATGAAACTTTCAAATGTCAGAATATCTTTCCACATCTAGATGTACACTGAAAACAGTTTGATTGAATACATTTCATACATTTGGAGAGAATCCCCTAATTCCATGTCTCAAATGAACTTGGAAACAAAAATACATAAATCCCTTGGGAAGAATTTACTGTTCCTTGGAATTAGTATTGGTTCGAGTGCATTCATGCAATTTTTCACTACACTGTACTTTGTTCTTTAAATCTTGAATTTGCAGTACATGTATTGAAAAATGGTGTAAAATAAAGTGGCTCAACATAGATCCCTTGACCAAGAACATCACATTGAAGGCCGTAAGGTACTCTTCATCTTCATAATATTCATTGACATAAAAATCTGATATAGTATTGGCCACTTTTCAGATTTAATGTAGATTTTGTAGATTTTGTTCACCTGTTAATAGAATAGCTTTACTTATGTTGCTTAAGAGAAGAGTTATTATGTCAAAGAGAAGAGTTAATATGATAAATTTCAATGGCATGATTTTTGCTTGTATTATAAACTGTGACTTAATTACATTTTAAATAAGTAGAAATGTAGAAGGTTGATTTACACGTATAATAGAATGTGACAAGAGCAACAACAGTTACATGAGTTTTGATGACTGTGTGTGAACAATGGTAAATTATTGAAAACAATGCAGACTTTATGTGGGCTTTTGTGGGTTTTTCTGTGGGTTGTCCTTCAGTATCTGCTGGTACTGGTTCCATTTTTGTGAAATATGCAGTTGCAGGCTTCGATGCCCGCTTCAATAGTTTGTATTTGGGGGTGGGACGAGGGTGCGGGTCTCACAATAAACACTGGTGACGAGTGAGGGTGTAAGCTTATCACCCGCGCAGGGCTCTATATTACAAGTATCAGTCCATATATAAAAGCAAAAACATCAATCCAGTCTGGCGCACAATCTCTACCTTAGATTTAACCAGATATCAGGTGTAAATTGTACTTGAGGAGTCACAGATCACAGTGCAATCAACTATCTAGATGAGAATACTAGATGGTCTATGGTGTATAAGTTAGAGCTAACTTTATAACACTTTTATTTTCATGTTTCACTTTCAAAATGTTCACAAGGATCATCTAGCATATTGGTTGGATATAACGTATTATTGAATGGTATTTTATATTGATTAAAATTGTTTTTAAAATACACATGTTTTAATGGTTACTATTCACTTGTGTTAGAAGTGAACCTAGGAAACAACAAGTTGTAACCAAATACATTGAACTATATAGTTACACCTGCACTTGATAAACATCTCGCTCAAGTAGACACTTTCCATTCATTTCTTATTATAAGATACTCACTCAAATGACTTATACAAAAATAAGTATAACTATAGATATGGTTCAAGTTGTCAAGTTAATAAATGAGGAAACAGATACATAGCAATGTATAATGAATTAATTATATCACAAATGCTCAAAGAGCACAGCATCCTAAGAACAACGTTTATTCATGGATAATAAAGATGTTTACTTTAGCTGCCAGGTTTACGTTGCAATTAAAACGTTAAAGCAGGAAAACGTCTTCTATCCATTGTCAAAAAGTGTAACCTCAATCAACTTAAATGATACAAATGTGCTTCTATCTATGCACAACTATCTGTATAAAAAATCTTTTTGGCTTAGATGCATTTACTGCAGGTGTCATGAGCATAGCAACTTATAGTACTAGTGTGACATTGGATTGCAGGTGCTTTCTAAACATGGGCCTATTGCTTCAACTCCATATCTCAATTCAATATATGTAGGATATAGCCGAGATCCAAACCCCTTAAAATTCCTGGAAGTGGGTCACAACATCTGACCAATCAACAGACACACTGCTGAAACATTCAGCTGACTTTAGCTCAATGATAATAAAGAGATATTGATATTTTCCAATGCTGCACTCAGTTCATTAGTAAACGCTCTAGCTTGTCTAGAGACATACATACATACATAAGAGACATACATACACAATTAGTTACATACAAATGAAACAATCACAAGGCTTTGCTTCAGCAGCTGAAGCGCTGCAATTAAACCCAGACGTTATGGTGGTGCAGACTTCCATTATAACTCTGTTTCCATGCTTATCAGTGAGTTACCACCATAGAATTACCCTATACCAGAGCCCTGCAAGGGTAATAAGTTTGTACCCACACCTGCCTTGTACATTTAATGTGAAACACACACCCAAGCCCACACCTGCATGTTTAACAAAAATTGAGGCCGCACCTACCCCTGCACCCACAGATATTAATGAACAACTTGCACAAAACCCACAAAAGCCTGCACTAAAGCCTGCACTACAGCTCGCATATCTTATAAATATTTACAGTTATGTTTAGTAAATACATTTATCACACATTTCAACTACAGTACCAGAGTTATTGGCATTTACATGAATGAACTCCACCCATAATCATTGCGAGTAACAAGGAATGCTTCTCCATGAATTTCTGTAAAGGAAACATGTGCTTATGATCTTGTGTGAATTGCAAAGTAATTCAGTTTGAAAACATCCAGATGAACTATTACTATAAAGACTAAAAAGCCAATCATGTTCCTGCTTGCAATATCAATATACTGAAATGAAATACACCTACTGCACTTTTTTAACAGAAGACATACGTATGCATTTACAATCTGTAAAACTGGAAAAGATGCTAGCAAATTGTAACAAGTAGAACATGTGGGTTTCTTTGTGGCTTCTCTTTTGAGCCCGTGATACAAAATATTTTGAGGATTAAAACCCGCACCAACCCCCACAGAATAAGTGATAATTTAGATCGCAGCCCGCGAATTTGCGGGTGCCGACGCGGGGCCCACGAGCAGTAGGGCCTTGCACAGGGCTCTGGTCCCTACTGAAGTGTGACATGGTAGGAGATTCAATTCTAACTGGCGCAGTTCAACAGGACAACCTACTCTGGCATTCCCTTTAAGAGGGCTGCGCGCCAGTCACCTATCATTAACAAGGATTTTAGTCACACTCTCCCCCAGTTTTCACTTTACAAGGTCGTCCGCTTGTACGGGACTAACTTGTGCAATGAAAACTCACCCAGCAAGATATCCATGTGTTATCCATGTGATGTTCTTGTGATGTTGATCATCTCCATCTGTAGGGGCTCCTTAAGTCACACTCTGCGGAGTGAACATCTGAAGTGGGCTTCAGGTGAAAATAAAGAGTAGTGATCCCTAGGTCTCGGTCTGAAAGAAAGTAGGATTAGAAACATCTCACACAAAAATCAACACTAACATAGGGAAGGTGCAATCTCACCCACTTCATGCTCACGGCCCACTAATAAGTCTCACAACTGTCTTTGGGTCCACCCAATTTGAACATGAACTGCATGGGAGTTACCACTCAACCACGTCCGGCCACAGACTGAAGCAAAATGAGTTCCACATGTACCATTTCCTAGAAATGTATAGTTTAGTGAACTGAATTCAAGGTACATTCACTAACACTTAGAATACTGTCAATAGCTGAGAAATGCTGAGAAGTATCCTGCCTGTATAGTATCTCACATGAGACTTGAAACAAAGTATAACGCCTGAGCCTTTCACATACAGACAACATGATGTGCAAGGTGGTTACTCAAGTTGTAGATGGTAAGGTTACAGGGTGCCAATCGCCATACCCCAGTACTGGTTCGATTTGCTCACCATCGAGAGTTCCTGTGGCTGACCACAGAGTTACTCATGGTAGGGTGGCAAAATACCCATCCCAGTACTTGCATGTTCCTAGAAGGACCAAGGTTTCCTGTGGCTAGCATCTAAAGCTCAGTGCTCTGTCAATTCATTTCAGACTCACTAGGTGACCAGAGTGTCTTGTTGGTGTCATTTTTCAATTCTGAGAGGGAGTTCCGGATTCGTACGGGTGAGCAACCATTCGGTTTCCTGTAGTTAATTCCGATAGGCACTAACTACGAGTGAACGCCTATGGTGCACCTTTTATGCAATCTACAACAGTTGGTTTCCGGACTGCAGTGGCCCCTGTAGCCTTGCAGAAGCTCATTCAAATCAAAGGAATCTTCTTGGGCCGACGCCTGGTATCCTGGTCACAGAACTAAAACTGTAAACGTTTTACCCCTGACGCCTTCTCAGGCAACTGGTGATGACAGGTATTACACACTTGGACTTTCTGTTGTGTTAAATTACTCCCTAATACTGCATATGCGTGGCCAAGTCGTCTATCAACTCAAACCCCCAGGCAGCTGCTACTTGGTCCAGGGGACTCAGGAATGGAGATGACTCCCTGAGGATGGCAAGCACAAGCTCGTGTAGCACGTAGCTTGAAACTGGCTACTCCGGTGACTACAGGTGTGTTCTAATAACACTAACCACTCACCTACCTCATATATGAATGGACTGGGCGCCTATGGGCGGGCCACTAACTGAAGTAAGCTCATGGCGAAGATAGAGAATAAGGGACCAATTCCACAGGAGTTGGGTTGTCTGCCCTATGTCCGCTCAGCACAGAATCTAAGCTCAAAATGCCGCTAGTCGGCTTACTATGCTTGGTACTGCACCAAAGCATGTCTAACACTATAGTTTAGTTTAGTTTATTAGTTTATTAAAGTCCCAATGGTATGAACAAATATGTTACAATCACAAATAGAATATATCTAAGAAGTACACATGACCATTCTTTACAGAATTACTAGAGACTATATATAAGTTAAAAATTTCCACCTATCTAATATGTCAAAACAGGCTCTGGCAACAGCATATACAGTTTCATTATCACTTAGCAGGTAACATATTTTCTGATAGTCACTTATGTTGAAAAAGGGTAAATCTGGAATATTAATATTATACTATATGGACCTAAGAAACAACACAGTCCATAGCCCAGAGCCCAGAGATAAGTTTGCACCCACACCCGTCCCGCATGTTTAATGTAAAACCCACACCCAGGCCTGCACCTGCATGTTTAACAAAAATTGAGACCACACCCACACCCGCACCCACTGATATTAATGGACAATTTGCACAGAAACCCACAAAAGCCCACACTAAAGCCTGCATACTTTATATCACAGTTATGTTTAAACATATAGTAAATACATTCATCACGCATTTTAACCAGAGTATCAGAGTTATTGGCATTTACACTCCACCCATAATCAATGTGAGTAACAAGGAATGCATCTCGGGGAGCTTCTGTAAAGGAAATGTGTGCCTATGATCTTGTGTGAATTGCAAAGTAATTCAGTTTGAAAACATCCAGATGAACTATTACTATAAAGATTATAAAGCCAATCATGTTCCTGTTTGCAATATAATTATAATGAAATACATCTACAATGTTTCTACTGCACTTTTTTAACAGAAGAAATACGTATGCAATTACAATCTCTAAAGCTGGAAAAGACCCTAGAAAATGGTAACAAGTAGAACATGCGGGTTCCTTTGCAGGTTCTCGTCATGATTTTAAACATGCAAAGAGCCCGCGATGCAAAATATTTTGAGGATTAAAACCTGCACTCATATCCACACCTACAGTATAAACGAAAATTCAGCTCGCAGGCCGCAAATGCGCAGGTGCAGACGCGGAGCCCGCGGTGTGCAGGGTCCCACTCAGGGCTCTACCCACATGCATGTTATATTGTAAAAAATCATTGTTTTTATACATAAATCCATATGTATTTTATTTTATTACACCAGAATAAAAGAAAACCCATATTGTCTAGGTCATGGCAGTCTAGGTCATGAATTAGAGTTCCATATCTTAAGTACAAGTTAAAGACTTTTATTTGACCTGAATTGATGAGGCTATCAAATTAATAGGTTATATAGGGTAATGATGGAGTTGAGATCACCTCAGGGATGAGTTCATCAGTTCGACACTGTGGGGGTTTATTATTTGTGAATTCAGATTTCTTGGGTGGCCACCAAATTTCCGTTGTGCGTCAGACTGAATACATATTCACAATATAAAACATATCACTTATCAATTATTAACCACAAATATATAAATGTCCGTTCCATCTCAAAACCAGTGAAGATCTGGCATTATAAAATACGGAAGTAACAATACATTTAATTGTACAATACTATCAAATGATCAAATGAGTTCAGCAAATGTTTTCTAAAGCTTAACATTGATTTTCTTAAAAGGGTAGAAAAGGAATCTATTTGTTCTCGAAATAAAAAATGCTGAGATGCTTTCACCTCTTATTACCTTAAAAAATTTATGATCGACATTATTGAAAGCTACACCTTGATACATAAATAATTAAAAAAAAAATGTCAAAACAAAAGAGCAGAAGTAATAGGAAAGCAGTGAAAACAAGGAGACATTTCCCTACCGACTTGTCTGCTTGTGAATAGAGATAATTTCCTAGACCCTATCACAGTCTCTAACAAACACCATAACCCAGATCTATAGGTTAGCAACAATAAACCAGATCCCAAAATTATACATAGATTTCACACTCCTGCTCTTTGCATGTTATTTTTGTTAAGATTCAAGCAAGTGCATGGTTAATAATAGCACAGGGTCCCTCGGGCAAGAGATCAGAGTAGGATTCACAGACCATCTATGAATCCTCCCCTCGGAGGTTCTGTATCTACTTACTTATCCCTGAGTACAGTCCATAGCTCTCCGCCTAGACATGCCTCCAGCAGCATGTATAGATACTTCCGGTCCTTGAACGTCCGGTACAACCTGGAAAAAGATACAGTAAACCATCTCAATATAGTAAGATGATATAGTATATCATTCACTTTGTTATGAATAAAAAGTATTGAATCAATGTCTGAAATGTAATTGCCAACATCTGTGCATTCATTGTTGGGCCAGTCTACTACATATGGAAACCTTTGTCAACTGTCGGTATCAATGTGTCTACAAGACAGTTAACGTAAATTATCATTCTCTGTTTACAGGCATATAAACATATTTTTCCTGGGTCTTTAACACCAAAGATAGCTTTAAACAGTAGTAAAGCAGACCAATGCCTCCTGACATGGTCTTGAGCCTACACATGTCGCGTAATAAGGCCACTCGACAAGCTACAAGACATTTGACCTAATCTATACTAACGCACTATCTTCTTAACTCCCCATGCACAGCACCTTAATTTCGTAGAGAAGCAATCAATATGTTGATGCTTTCCCATTGTGCTACACAAGACAAGACAAGACAAGGAGATATTTTCCTTGCAGATAGAATTGTATGTGTATCCAGTCTTCAATTTTGAAATTAATTCCATTTTTGCGTCATGTCTCTGGTTTAGGTGTAGATAGTAGCATGCAAGTGTTGATGCCACATATCGTTGAAAGGCTTAAATCATTTATGTACTACCATATTTTGACAGACACATGTATGGAGTTATGAATTACAATGCGAAATCTGCATGAACATCTTCAATAAAATACAGACGGTACTCCATTCACTGAATGCTCATACATCACTTTCACCCGAAATGAAAGTATACAAAGCAAAAACAAAGAATAAATCAAACACACAAACAATCAACCGACCACACAAACAACTAGAGACCGCCCACCTGACAATGAAGTCCGAGCGCGAGTCGGACATAATGCGCTTCTCGTTCATAATGTGCTCCTGCTGTCGCGTCTCCACGATGTGGTGCTTCTTCAGCTGCTTCAGTGCGTACGTCCGCGAGGTGTCGCTCTTGATCTGCACCTGGCGGGCAGAGGGTTAAATGTCAGATGGCGGCGGGCAGAGGGTTAAATGATCATAGAATGGATATTGCTTGAAGAGTAGAAAAAAGTCTAATTTAAACTAAAACTCATGGGTCGAAGTCTATCGAAATGACAATTTCTAATCACAATTGACCATTTTACTGTTTACTCATTTCAATGTCAAGTTAAAGGAAAACATGTAGTTGAAATATTGATAAATACTGCCTTTAACAAAATATGAAATACATAGTTTGATATGTGAAAACACAACAAAATATGAAATACAAAGTTTGATATGTGAAAACTATCTTTAAATGATTTGAAGTTCTAACAACCTTTTATTCAATGAATTTTATTTGCAGTAGCATAAGTGAGCAAAATTCATACAAAATTTATGCACGCATTTGCAAAATTTACACCTTACAATTATCTTTTTTATAAAAGATAATTATACAATGTTATAAATTAGCAACAACAAAAAAGATTTAAGATTAAAGACTAGATTATGTAACATATCAACAAATCAACCATGCAGAAACTAAAAAACACATTAACAAAGCCATAGGACTATAAGAAAAAAATACTACAGGGAGCAAAGAAACCATTTCAACGCGATAAACTGATAGACCCTACTGAAAATAAATAAATAGAATCTTCATGAAGAAAAGATCTATAAAATAACTAACAAACTGCAGTGAAAATATGAAAATGATGAATATGAAAGCAATGCAAAGATACAAACTATACGATTCACTTAATATACAGACTGTGTACAATATCATTTGTACAATAAGACGAGGCTATACCCTCAATGTAACAGACGAAGTGACCATGTACAACAGAAACTATTGCTGTTTTAACAAAGTAGTCATGATCCGAATTCGGGTGTTATTTCCAGCTACTTGTATTACCCCCACTCTACCCAGTAGTACCCACACACCCACATCCCACACCCCGAGACCTAGTGCAGTAAACATCCTCTCTAATCTATTGTTAATGCGTGCACATTGACACATTGCTTGCCATCATAGGATTTGTGGTTTCAGGCATGCACATGTGTTCCTGTTTGTTTGACAGTCTGCTTGCACTTGTGTATGTGATAATCAGTCCGCAATCTGTCAGTTAGGCGACTCCTGCCGAAATATCAGGTGTCAAATTACAGTTGCTATATTGTGATAGAAAACGAGTTCTGAAAAGTTTAGTTTTCTTTAAAATCATAGCTTTACTGTATTCATAAAAAAATGTGCATGCCTGAAATCACAAATCCTATAATGGCAAGCAATGTGTCAATGTGCACGCATTAACGATAGATTATTAGAGTAGATGTTTACTGCACTAGGTCGTGGTGGTGTGGGATGTGGGGGTGTGGGTAGAGTGGGGGTAACACTAGTATTCATTATTCCGCAACGTATTCTATATATGTGTGGATAAAAGATTGTCAATAAAGTTGTCAAACGAGGAAAGGTGGGCCATTTAAACACAACGATATTTTCCAAAATATCTATCGCTCAAATGTAATTAACTTTTATAAACATGTGACAGGTTCACTACTATGAGTGCATACTGCCAAAATACCCCCATAGTAAATGTCTGCAGTTGAAAATATGCCAAATTTTAAATTTCATCGAATATAAGACCAGAGTGGCGGAAATTGACTGTGGGGTTTGATGGAAAACAATTAAAACTATTTGTCCAATCTGTGACAAAAATGACAATATTAGCACAGCCATGGATAGTATTTTCTGGAAAGGTTTCTACATTCAATCATTGAATACTTTTCAAGATACTCATCTACTTTGGATCATGACAGTATTTGTTAAAGACAGAAATAAACTCACCTAGGCAAATCAGGAATATACTCACTACAACTACATGTTGTTATCACATATTTGGGAAAATAAAAATCACTTACTTCTGCCCGACCAATTCATATTTCATCTATAGAGACATGTAGTTCCTTCCTGCATATAGCAATACTCGATTGGCATGTCAGAAAGCCATCACATATTTAACTTCAAACAAAATTCGCCGTTTGCTTACCTTATGTTTACATTGCAACTTTTAAAAAACTAATCTGAGCAGTTACTAATCTGCTGCTCCTGCTGCAAAATGTAGAACGATGCTCTGTCCAAACTCACCATACGTCCACTGTGGCTGCAGACACCTATCACCTGGTCTTCATCAGTTGTGAAGATGTACGCCTCTCCCCAACCACCACTCCGCCATCACCGCACGACCTTGGTTTATGAGACAAAAGCCAATGACTCTACCTACCAGTCTGCTTGCTTATCGAGATGCCAATCTCAAAAGCCAGGACTTACCAGCTCGGTGTAGCCTCCCTGAATTGCTGCTTAGTACTCCAGCCTCCAGTACTCCAGAAGCACATCTTACTTACCACTCCCTGTGGCCTCTCTGCACTGCCTGGCTCCCCAGCCTCTACTTACCAGCTCCACCCGGCCAAAGCCTCCGACACCGAGCGTGGCGCGCGCCGTCAGGTCGTTCAGCCGCAGCTTGGACAGCTCAGTGACCAGCCCACGGTCTGCCGCACTGAGAGGGGAGGCGGGTCAATGTGAGAGTGGGGGAGGCTGGAGCACACTGGTGAGAGCGGTATGTAGGAGATAGTCGCTGGAAGGGCAGGGTGGGGGCAGAGGGCTAAGTGAATAGCTTGAGGATTCCAGCTGAGAGAAAATGTGGTCTAAGCTGGCGGAATGCTGTTATTACCATGAGTGCAGTCGTGAAAGACATTGAGATCGAGGTGGGTCGGGTTGGATCGGCGGAGTCTGACATGTCAACCTTTACAACATTCCTAACCCAATCTCGGCCAGGGTTCAAGTAGAAGGGGCAAGTAGATATTGTGTACCATAAGGTGTTCTAGCCTGGTGCATGCAGTCTTTGTGGTGGGAGAAGAGATGGGAGTATGAGCTATATATTGGGCCAGTAACACCACACAGTGCAGTAGTTAGCTGGTGGCAGTATCGATGCTGCTATCATGTAAGCATGGGGAGTTCCACAAGACGAGGAGCTGAAGACGTGATGGAGATCGAAATAACCACATTTTGAGAGGGAATTTGAAACAAATAGTTAGAGCAATTAATCGTATAGCATTAAGGATGCAGTGTTCTGTTAAAATTGTTTGCATGTGTGTGTTATAAGGTTTAGAAAGGTACGCAATAGATGAACACGTTGCACAAGATATTCCAAGAAGACGAGACTAGAGAAGACGTGCAGCATCTATAGGAAAGAGGTGATTTTACACACAATATTCAAACAGAAAGTTGATTATGCCAAGAAAGGAAAGAGGATAAACAAACACACATATTGCAAGCTAAACAACCATCGTAAACGTGTTAGAAGCATGCAGCATCCGCCAGCCAATACACAAGCTGTATGTGTAGGCCAGCCCTGTGGGCCAAGCAGTTTGAAATGGCATTGTTTTTGTAAAAATGTGAAGACATTTTATGTCAAATCTTAAATTTGTGATTTGAATATTTCTTAAATACAATGTATGTATAATTTATAAAACCCAAAGTGAAACCACTTCTTGTGAGTGTCATTGCACAATTTACATGTACACTCTGCTAAGAAACACAATTTCAAACTGACAAGTGTCATCAAATTATCTCTGGTTTCAAGACGCATGATTTTGTGAGTCTATTAAATAACAAATATGACAATTCCAAACCACTGATTAGGGTTTACTGTAATACTTCTTTGTTTTATGGTAGAATTCAGACCAGAGACCAACTCATAAAATCATGCGCATTAGACCAGAGTTAGACATTCACCAGTCCCCAAAAACCTTACAGCAGTCAAGTGACGAGACCATGTGACTGGACCAAGTGGCTCAGCAAACTTTGCTCAATCATGTTCTTGTTATTTATCTTTTCCCATTCTTCCCCATAATAACAACACAAATCCTAATATAATATACCACTAAACACTAAATGCACCATTTGCAGTATTAATCAAGACATTGCCTTCAAGCATGCTTCATTTTCCATTTGTTTTAGTTTACTTTATTCAATCCATTCTTAGGTGAGCTACCATTTTTATGTCTAAACAAAACGGTATGAAAATTCTTTATAACAATCTCTTAGATAAGATTCTAACACAAGGATTACATGAAAAATGCCATCTTGCTTTCGAAATCATAATTCTTTTTTACTTACTTCTAAAGTAATACCTGCTTTCCTATCATTACAATAAGGCCTGAATGCAATTGCTGATTGAGTAGTAATTTATTTAGTCAATTTCAAACCTACAGAGTGGTTTTCGTTAAATCAAAAATCATATCTATATAAAATCCTATTGATAAGAGCAAAGTGTTGCTGGCACCACACGGCCCCGGCCATGTCCCCTCCACCGGGTGTTGGCGTCGCCCCCTTACCAGCTCCACCCTCCCGAAGCCGCCCACCCCGATGGTGGTGATGAGCTGCAGGTCCGAGATCTTGATGCCAGCCAGCTCCGACGACTTCCTGTAACAGCCGCCGCCACAACACACATGTACAACAGCAACAGCAGAAACAACAACACAGCTCTAGTGCTTACTCACTCTAGAAAGCACTTGCTCTAGAGCTCTCCATTTATAGACATCAATAGATCGAGTTGGGATGTCTATACATGACTAGTCTTTGAGTGTACTGGTTCTAGACAAAGCCAATTCTAGATCTTACTCGTTCGAAAAAGTATAACTTCTAGACTAGAGCTTGCTGGTTCTATACACAGTAAGATCTAGATTAAACTTGTTATAGATGCAGTGCTTGATCTTACTCACTCTAGGAAGTACTAAGCATAGAGCTTTCTATACCTAGTGCTTCCTAGAGTGAGTAAGCTCAAGAACTGCATCTAGAACAAGTATAATATACACCTTACTAGAGCTTCTTAGTTTTAGACAGCATTAGATCTAGTACTAGCTAGATTTAAAGCAAATATATCTTGTTTTGATGTTTAGAAATGAGTTACACTACAGCTTGCCTGTTCTAGATACAGTCGAGTCAAGAGGATATTTATTCTAGACACATTGACAACTAGAGCTTAACAGTTCTAGATTGAGCCTCTTAGCTTACCTGCTCTAGAAAGTAATAACTGTCAAGCTCTCTATTTATAGATGGAACCAGATCTAGAGCCAACTATAGCTCTTCTTGGGATGTCTAGACATGACTAGTATGTGTATTCTGGATACAGTAGCTAGTCCAAGAGCACACTGAATATAAAGATAGCAACTAGATCAGCTCTAGAGCCTAGAAACCCTAGAAAGGGGGTAATGATAATCTAGATATTGGCATACTCATTTTATACTTAATATATATGTAGATGTGATGGCTAATATTCGATATGGTATCAGCTCTAAAGAGCACATATATACTAGAAAGCAACAACAGTAAATGAGGCAGGATGAAGCTGCTCTAGTAGCTGTCTGTTCTAGGCAGTAACTTAAGTGTCAGTCAGATCTAGACGGTCTGATGTCTCAAAGAAGTTGTTCTAGATCTAGAGTAGTGGTGTACATGTATGTTTGAAGTGAATTGTTTGGTATAGTATGCAAGATTCTCGAACTTGTATACTATGTTGTTAAGTGGGTGTGGCTTAAGATGGATTCATCTGTCTGCATAGAATTCTTGTTTGAAAACAAACTGATAAACAATATAAAAACAGTTAATGGGATGGAAAAATAAAAATAAATACTTAAATTTGTAAACTTACATTTCCAGGGTACATTTATTTAAATATTTTCAAATAGAAATAGTTAGAGATATTGATCCTCTCCTATGTGTTGGAATGCATTGGAACAATGATATTTAACTCATGAAATCTTACAAATAGTATACGTAGTATTATGTCATTCATTTGTAATATTTTTTTGAAGTAATAATATCAGTATTGGAAACAACGCTGCGCATACAAATTAAAACATAACAAACTAAAACCTATGGAAAATATAAATAAAAAATGTGAAAATTACTTTGAAACACACAGATGATGGAGAGAAATCATGACTTATTTTACACATAGTTGGACAGATGAAACATAAATATACAACATTGTTCAGGACTCATATTTAGGGACATAGTTATGGGACAACGGGACTGATAGTAAGAATATGATAATTCAGTGTGAATTGATTGCTTAGACAGCATATAGAATGAAAAAAATAAGCATCCCTGGATTTTAAATATATTTCATAAAAGATTAATATAACAAATGCAATTTTCCTGCACACGAAGTGCAATAAACATGAGACACAAATTTTAATTGGGTACAATGTATATTCACAAATTGTTATTATATATCATTAATTAGTGGGATTCATTAATTGTGCAACATAAATATGTCAATCAAACATTTATTTCGTATGTGAATTTCTAAATTCATTTTAGATAGGAAATTACTCCACTACTAGTATAAATTAATTACTTCTAATAAATCTATTTATTTACTTTGCAACCCGGCAATCATAGAATATTGACTACTAGTATAATAAAAATACTTGAGTACACGATACATTGGTACCTTTTAACAACATAATATTGAAAAGAGTAAATATTTCAGTGGTATGAATGGAGAAAAACTTGTAGTATTGAAGTACAAGGTCCTCTGAAAACCTTCGAGATAGGTTAACAACTATTGAATGAAAAATAGTTTTGAATATTGAAAATACTTGAACACCATATGTCTGTATGAGTACTGTTTACAGCAACCATCGTACTTCTAATTGAATTTGTGAGTATATGAGTACTGGTATAATTACTTGAGTACTTGTGTATATGAGTATATGGGTACTGGTATGAGTACATGAGTAGTGGTGCGAGTACGTACGAGTCTTTCTTCTCCTCGTCCCCATAGTCCCGATGGATGTCGTCCAGATTCCGGATCAGAGCCGTGTAGTCCCTGGAATGTGTAATTGATCGTATAAAAATGGAGCAATATATTAATAAAAGAAGATATTCTTGTTTTATATAAAACTCCCTAGTTGCTATAAGACATATTGAGAAAATGTGTTGACTCTTACATGAATTTGATTGGTGTTAGCACAGTTTACACCCACCCCTCAATAATGGCTCTTGTTAAACAATTAAAAATGTTTAAGTTATACACAACAATTTTCATAGTCATATATCAAAAACCTGCTATAGATATAATTTACATAAATTTTACATGTAGAATCTGGTGATTACTAAATTACTACATCATCAAATAGAATAAGAATATAAAGAATCATTGAATTGAGAGCAATGATATAAAAATCCTATATCTAGAATATGTAGATATTGAAAAAAATACTACCAAATGAAATAGAAAAGAATAGGCAGGAATCTACAAGTTCAAAATATCATAACAAGTATGCTTGTACTCACTCCCGTTCTAGACACAGACAGTCGACTCCATCAGGGTCGTATGCAATAATGTTGGCTGTGCGCACATCCTCTCTGAGGGCAGAATCAGGACAGTTAGCAGATGTACATAGTTTGCATTATGCTTTTTTTAAATGTTAATGTAGGCAAATGCAATATTGTTTGACGTTAATTTGTCTCTACAGTATGTAATAATCTAGATAAGCAGTACTTACGACTCCAGCGCCCTTTCGCCGAAGAAGTCTCCCTTCTGCAGCATGCGGATCAGTGTCTCGTCTGACTGTCCTGACGTCTTCTTCGTCACCTTCACCTATTGGACGGCAGTTAGGTTTTCGTTGTTTGTTATGTCACATATTACATATTCAATACTGATTTGTACTAAAAATATGATAAGAAAGGTCAAGATATGATAGGTATGATAATCATCCTCTAATTATAGATAGAGCTTTGGCAACTTCGGCTCTCCAATCCTGATGATGCACAAAGTACCCCCTCCCCTCTTCTTATGGTCCCCCTTACCTTCCCCTTGGCGATGATGTAGAATGTGTCCCCGCGTGCCCCCTGGCGGATGATGTACTCGCCATTGTCGTAGTGCATCTACAGAGAGAACAACAATAGTAAGTAATGTTAATTTCAATAATGTTTATAGGAAATTACTTAACATAAAATGTAGTCAAAACATTAGTGAAATCTTTGTGCAAAACAATAATGATAGTTTTCTGGTTATTCTGAGGAAAACATATACTGTCAATTTTAGTCACGACTCTTTAATTCGGACAATTGCTTGATTTGTACCCTTGTTAATTGAGTTGCTTTTTTTATCATCACTCAAGTTTTACAAGACGCAGGATTTGCAATTTATTTAATTTTACATATATCATTTATATTAAAAAACATAAGACACATTATTTATTGTATATGTATATGCATGTTTTAAAATGCGAAGCAAACTTTATTATCATATTATTAATATACACAGACGTAGAACAAGGCTTACTGGTGAATTACAGTTCATCTGTAAAACACAATAATAAGGGATGGGAAGCCTAGAAACTGTATATTTTCTTTTTTACAATTCAAAAGTGAAACTGTGTAAAACTCTATGTTTTCAAAGTATAGTTGACCAGACATAAGGAGGAGAAAAGTACTTATAAAAATATAGATGAAGATATTATGGTCATGCGTATTTTTCATTCGCCATTAATAAGTTTTCGGGAATGAAAATTACCCATTTTAATAATTTCAATATTTGAATTTTCAGTATTGACATTAGCTTATTTTGATGTGGTATGTCTCATATCTACTGATATGCTAATATTTAAATTCAAAACAACAGAAATTTCATGGCTAAGATTGGACCAATCCGTCCATTGGGAGTCTCACCTCTTCCAGGACGTCTGCGATCTTACTGATCGTCTCATCAGGCAGGTCCTTGAAGCTCGGAACGCTAGAAAGTACACGGCAAAATGTTATCTACAAACATATCTACATCTGCATGTATGACTAGTTCTATTAGCAGATCCAGGGTGGCTCTCCCCTCCCTTTCCCACCAAAATGTTTCATTTTCATGGGTTTTTGGCATGCTTGTTATTGATTGGGCGTACAAAACCCATAAGATCCCCTCAGTGCTCCTACCCCTACTAAAAGAAAACTGGATCTGCTAGTGAGTTCAGTCATTAGAGACTGATGAAATAAGCTTCTATTGCGGTCTAAAATAGAGCTGAAAGAAAGCTCACATTTTTCACAATGGATGTCTGATTTAACTCCGCCGTGTGTTAGGTCAATCCGACAACCATCTCACATCTACCAAACAGGTATTACTATTTTACTTCAATTAAAAGAAACCAGTAGCATAAATATGAAAATTATAGGGATGTTAATCAGTTCTTGCCAAGTTTAGCAAAATCATCAGACCCGAGTTTATGTTTCTTAGTTCCCGTGGCAAGATCATGACACATTAACCAACCAACATTGCTACATTCTATTGCTAATATACTTTGTGCATCCTTATAAGAAGGTGATGTAATAGATGCAATAAGCACACCATTATTTCTCGCCAACCGTTCAATTACATCTTTCCTATCCACAAACTTCTGATATTCAAATTGTTAAAATCGCATGGTAGGGGGATCATATTTTCGTAACCGGAAGTGTGTCAGATGTTTTGTCATACTAGGAAGCACCTCACTAACACAGCCTATTAGAAACGCACCTCTTGAGGAAGTCCATGTATTCCTTCTGCCGCTGCAGCCCCGTGCGCATCATGATGCTCTGGAAGCACTGGCGGTCGATGGCCCACAGTTTGCACGGACACAGGGCTACAGCAGGGGAGAGTGACGCAAGGTCAGTGCATTATGTAGGAATGACAAATAGAAATCTTCCACGAAGCGAACGAGTGCTATGTGAACCTCTTCTTGTTAACGACATGCCAAACGCTACAAACTTGGCGAAGAGACAGCACGGTAAGGTAAAGTCTAGATCCATGGTTATCAAGTATGGCTAACCACCAGCTGCTAACCACACAACCTCACCCATGATAAAGGATGGTGCAAGATTTAATGACTAATCCGTCTCCCAATAGCTTTGTATATATAAATAACACATCGACATAGATTATATAGACCTAGGTACCAAAGTCCAGCAACCCTTATGAAAAAAGTTTGCTACATGGTTGATTGGGATTCCCCACCATCAGTAAGTAGCACAACAGCAACATTTCCTCTCATATATAGGTGGCAGCACTCTTACTCTTTATACAAATGTAATTTATGAGCGAATGCATTGTGTTTGCCCTGTTAATATGTCACTATGTCACTATGTCTGCAGCAGCAGCAGCAGCAGCAGCAGCAGCAGCAGCAGCAGCAGCAGCAGCAGCAGCAGCAGCAGCAGCAGCAGCAACAACAGCAGCAGCAGCAACAGCAGCAGCAGCAGCAACAGCAGCACACCATATGCTCCTCACCTTTGATGGAGGCGGTCCTGGTGCAGTTGTAGAGGATGGCGAGCTCTCCAAACACCTTGCCAGGCCCCATGGTGGACAGCTTGGCCCCGTCCTTGGTCACCTCAACGCGACCCTCTGCAAGGGAGCGTGATGGGGTTAGAACTCATGACCTGATGACAACATGGTCACACTATTCAAACCTGTATATGATGAAATGCAGGTTTCCTTTTCAGATGCAAGATAATCAGATTGATATATGCATTAGGCATATAGCGTTTAATTACCCATTCCCTGTCTAATTTCATCTTAACCTCACTCACGTAGTGCCGTAAACCGGCCAAGGGACCCTGACCCTCGCCCCCTCAAACGTCACCCACCCACACAACAGCACCTTCGTTGACAGGCAAGGATGCTATCTTCCTGTGCGAATGACTCAAACCACTTTCCCCCTTCGTAAGGGCTCAGTCTGACACCTTCAATGACATACAGCTAACCCCTTCCCCGTTCCATCCCCCACTGGTACCATCGATGAGGTAGAAGACACACCCTATATCCTCTCATCCACCCTACCCCATACGCCCCATCACATACCATCCATAGCAGATCTAGCCCCAAGCAGTACCTTCCATGACATAGACGAGGGAGCCAACCTCGCCCTCGTGGATGATCATCTGGTCCTTCTGGTAGTCCACGGGATACATGCAGTCCACGATCTCGCGGATCTGTGACAGATCCAGATTCTTCATGAAGTCGTTGTCCAGGATGGCATGCTTGATCAGGTCCCGGGAGCTGAAAAGACAGAGACACAACACAGAGAGGTTAGCTTGATAGTAAGCAATCCTTACCTAAGGAGTTTCAAGTGATATTTTCTGGTTATTATGCTGGGAGAAGAAACTGGTATTTTAATCAATTCATGAACTCTTTCTAAGACTGTCCTGATGTTTATACTGTCCTGATGTTTAGCCTGTCCTAATAGTTATCCCCGATAAGCTTGTCTCGTTTGGTAGCGGTACCTGGTGTTATGTATCCGAGACTATTTACGGGCAGAGCCGACTCAGAGAGAACGTGCATCGTCATTGCTTCCGGTCATCGCGCATTAATATGACCGTAGCCACCTCTAACCAGGAATCAAAACGTCCTCTTGCAGCGGGACGGACGTTGTGCCATCTGTCCTGTCCGCGTCTATTTTGGGCTTATTACTCAATTCATTAGTTACTGAAAATAACCCCTCAACCCAAAACAGTGATATTCGCGGTGGATTGTTCAAGACATTTAAACCAATCGGATCATCAGCTCAAATTTGCTTCAGCTGTCAATCACCACAATTACGCGCGTTGAATACACTTGCAAGTTCGTTTGTTTTCTTGCTGGTGTTAAGACTTGTCGGCTGGGCCCATGCTCGGCAGATTGCTGCCATGTATGTTTGTACTTATGGCATGTATTACATATGATACAAGATATGCCATTTGACAAACTTTCATGCGTCATCACTGAACAAAGTCCCAATTACCTTTTATATCACTAGAATCATCACATATGTGTATACATTTGTAATGTGTCTGTCTCATTTAACTCTGAATATGCTGCAGATGCAAGTATGCAAGGAATGTTCAATTGATAAACACGTGCGCCAACGACCTGGTGTAAAATGTAAAGTCGTGAGAGCAATACTTGGATCACACTATAAACCACCGCCTGTTTAAACTAAGGCCTGAGACTACAAAAAGCTCAACACACTTTTTCTATAGATCACACACCATATAATACCCTCCATATAGCCTCACCCCTGTTCTCTATCACCCCCCACCACGTAATTTGCTCCTCCAGTGGAGCGCAACACACGGGGGTCCATGTAACGGGTGATAGAGGCGCGTTATGGATGGGCTGCGTATGGCAACACGTGGCCCGGGCTGATGTTCTTACACGCGTGCAGAAATAAACGGCAGATGCCAAAACATCAGATGTGGGTAGATGAAGAGATTCTTGCACAGCACTACGGGCTGTATACGTATATAAGGCCGGTCTGTGCTCCAGTTGGGCGAGGGTGGGGGTGGGGTTAAGGGGGGTGGGGGTCAGCATGGTTCCATCCGATTAGATTAGATATGAAGGGACTCTCGCAAAGATATCCGTTGGACGATCGCCGGCGAGCGTAAACTTTGAGCCCCTCTTTACAAGAAATGGCTTAGCACGGGCGTGTACATACAATGAGGATAAATGTTACCAATATACCTATAGCTGTGAACTCACGAGAAGCTTTGAGAAAGTGTGCAACTAGCACGCGAAACGTCAGGTGTAAAACACGTTTCTGCGCAGTTAGTGAAAGACTAATAGTTTCCATGTCTGTAGGTAAACACAAAATGTCTTCCGTGTCATGAGTAACTGGTCGCATGCAGTGTTATTCTAATCGTTACACATTATCGTGTTAGATGCTGTTGATTAACATTGTAAGTTCCCTGAGTTACAGCTATTACCACACCATTATCAGACTATTATCACATTCACCCTTTGTCCGCACTCTGATGATCCCCCTAGCGAGTTTACACAAGCAAGCTTTCTAATTATCACCCAATGCACATTTATTATAGGCTCTAATCAGTGTCAATATTGTTAATAATATACTTAATGATATACCTCTGTTCACAGGTAAAGCCGTGAAGGGTAACTCGGGAGTTACACCAACAAAGATGGAGGCATTGTCTCTAGATTCAAATGTTTTTCTGTTGTTTATCTAAATAGATGGCAGTGCTACTAAGATTCGTGATTTAATGGTACGTGTCAACACTAGGCCCACCAGGCATGTAATATATTGCACATATTGAACGCACACACACACGCACGCACGCACGCACGCACGCACGCACACACACACAACATATTCTTCAATGAGTTCACAAATGTGGTTTTAATAATGTCATTGTGCTGCCCGTAGCCCCAGACTTTGTTGTAGTAACTGCATGTACTGCACAGCAAAGGGCAACTTTACGTGTCATAGACAACATAAATAAACTAAAATCAAATATAACTGTCAAACTCTTCAGCCAAATAGATGTGAGATAATATTAGACATCTATACGTTCACAGGCCCTGGTAACCACGTGGTTTATGGAGTGTATCGCAGCTGTTGAGCTTCAACTAGGTTTTCATAGATGAGCTCAGGTATAATATGGTTAATTGATTAGGTCATATTGTCAATCGCTTAGTACGTATTGAGAAATAAACATATCCGTATTGATCTAAGGCCATTAATACCTTATTAATAAAAGATAAATTAAAATACACCTGCGTATGCATGTCTGTGGACAATCGTTGCATTCTAGAACGTCTGTTCCTATACATGTGTATAACGCTATGCGGTAGAGACGCCAAAGTAAGACCACTCTCTGGTAGACTAACGGTTATTGTAACATCGTTCCTGATGGTCCCAAACCTCCATAATGAGACCACCGTGAACCTCCATAAACAGAGCATGTCTATATTGAGACCACTTGAGGTAATTTCCAAAGTAGGTGTTAATGGTGAGATCGTACTGTACATCGACTTATTAGTGTTCTGTGCCTGCGCATATGTTGGTCCATAGATAATCTATGAAAGGAGCATTCATCTGTCCAAAGCCCCCATAAATAGAACAGCCTGAACAAACGAGAAAAAAACGTAACCACAATGAAATAATGTTGCACCAAAGCCTAGGGCACAACCGACAATGCGGATACTTTTTTTTAGCAGTACGTCCTTTGCTGTGTAGTTTACAACAAGTAATGACGCACGGGCTGATGTACTGGCTTCGCACAGCCTCCTACGGACAGGCCACTTCTGAGTTGGCTGCGATGTAAGTTATACATGTCAAACCTTTATTACTGTCTCCGTACTGCCTGCAAGAACGTACGGCCTCACTGATCCACACGCCGCCATGAGTTTTCGGCAGTAGAGAAGCAGTACATAAACAGTAGGCTATTGCCGGTTGTGCAGTATATGTATTGCTTACGATAGCTCTACGAGTGTTGCTTAAAATGTAGTTGGGTTACTCCCAAACATCTAGCATAGGCAGACCCAGGCCCCTCTTCCCCACACTAAAAGTATTTCATGTGTGCTTAATACCTGCCGAGGCTGCCGACCTATCACTTTGTTGTATAACACGCACCGGGCCTTTGTGGCCACATTCCGAGCGGCCCATATGGAAGACCGCACATACACCTACTGTAAGAAATCTCACATTCCTCTCTTGTTTGAAATTACACCTCCAACCGCCATGTTGCTCAAATCATAAAACAAAAACGTGAAGTGAAAATGTAAAAAATAAAATAAATAAAGATAAATAAAAATAAAAAAGCAAAAAAAGAAACGGCAATAAGTAACCCTATTGTGCATGAAGAATTACAGCAAAAACCCCACCTAGGGTGAGCCTATAAAACCAGGAAGTTACAATAGTCGCGCGGAAGCACTTATCGCGCATGCGCACACGGACAATACGTGACACGCTGTGATTGGTCGCTTTCATGAGGTCCATTTGCGCGTGCGCAGTCAGAAAAAGCTCCTTTGTAGGATTTGTGGGATGAAAGAGGGGAAAGAGTGCGGCCCAATGTAGCCGACCGTGTGATGGAAATTACTGTCTAATGTTTCAATGTGCTACTTTTATTTTGTCATGTGAAGTTTACAACTTAAAGGGTATTTTTTGTTAGTTTTGTTTTTCACATGTATATATTTATTGAAATGTTACACACACGCACAAAAAACAAACGGATGCAGTCCATAGATTGTCAAATGACAACTTAGATAGGCCTACTAGATCAGAATGTTTTTATTGAGTGTTTTTTTTTATCATTACCATGCTAATTTCCTGAAATACGCTGAAACAGTTACGTTGTACATATAAGAACCTCTATAATAAAAACCTCGGTTTACTTTGTAACTTTCCATAAACAAATCTTCCTGCACTTCGAACAAACCAGTTTTAACCAAACAGATCAAACAATGCACCGCCTTAAACCACATTTTTTACAACCTGTTGTCCCCAATAGAGAGGGGAGGGTTATAAAGACTCAAGAAATCCCACATCCCCATTTATTTTACATTTTCCCCATCCCACAATTCATCACCCTTTCCCCCACAGGTCTCCCACACAGCGAAAAAAAAATACTGTATTACAGAGAGCAGCTTGCCTTTCTATAAAGGTGGTCCTCATTAGAGGTTCTGTGATCGTACCTATCTGTCCGCGTTTTACCATAAACCATAGGTTCTACCGCAAGTGGCCAAACCTCATATGAAACAGCTTCAATGGAGAAAATGAAAGCAACCTCACAAAAGCGGCGATGACAGAGACTGCCGAGGCCGCCGCCACTCTGAGCTCACGGCGGAATAATCCAGCGGATAATCCGGATTAACGGGCGGATTAGGGCATGGACTGTTTTTTGTCGGGTCGGACGGCTAGACGGGTACTGAAGGGGTTACTATTGAACCCTCCGCGTGAATAGAGATTGCCAGGTTAGAAGATTGCTAACTCTGTGCATTCCTTTACGTGTGGGGATACAATGACATTTACAACGGCCGAAAATACCAGTACTACTGATGCGGACATCTGCAACAGTCTAGCTGTCGGTGGCACACCGGCACCGTCCTCGTGGACGACTCCCATTGGAGAGCACGTCTCTTGATAGCGCAGACTTACTTATCACTCACATTAGTGTTCGCTTGTTTGACCTGTACCTATTTAATGTGTAGGTGTCACGGAGCAATGTGCAACCTGTTAGAGGTAGGTTTGCTCAACACCCACCGCCAGACCTTACCCTAGTGTGATCAGGAGGCCAATGACCTGGTGTGAATGTCAAGCTGCAAGAGCACCGTCACACTGCATGATGTTTGCAAATAAGCATATTTACACATGTTATTCACAAATGAGCCTAGATACGATGCCTTGACAACAACAATAATAACGGCACGTGTGCTCATTAACTGTGATCATCGCCTCATCACCACCACACCCCAACAGTCGCCATGGCAACACCTATAGCCGGCAGCTAATCAGCCAAACACGAACTTCCGGTATGATGTTCTGGCGGTAACAAGCCTCTCCCTCACTCCCGGACGTTGATGTGGGTCATTAACACGGGCGACAATGAGAGATACAGCAAAACCTCTACATAGAGCATTTCCCCCTCAAACGGATATCAATGCAACTGTTGTCAGGCGATAGAATGGTGGTCTTCGTTCTAAGGTGATCTGTTTATCAGAGGTATCTTTATTGAGGTTATAGGTGGTCGCTCTCTCTGGACGTGTGGGCCAAGTATCACAAAATGGTCAGTGCACTGTACAGCGATTAAGATACGGTGGAACCCAAATGTGGGGACACACCAATTGGGCCCCTCTAATCAACGGAACACCTCTTCCTGTAGCTAAGCTGTACACCACCCAATACCTCTTCTTCTGGCGGCTGTCCATTGCTATTGGGGCAACCACACCACTACAGGTGGACAAGTTACTAAGTAACAAATTACCTCTACATATACCGCCCAGTGTTCCCAATACCGTGGCCGTACTCAACTCATTTAGGAACACCATAATCTTCAGCAGGCACTGAAAACAACCTGTGACTACCATTACTTGGGGGTGGAATTACGCCTGCTGCCTGATGAGAGTAGTTACAGACTTAACATGGCCGGTAATGAGCGTAACACGCACGCACGGCGCGTGCGGACACGTCCCTTCCTGGATACAGTACAACCTCTCTCTTACGACCTCCTCAGGGGGTCTCATTGGACAGGTGGTCTTTCTATAGAGGTTTGTGGTGGTCTCTTGATGAGACTGCTACTATATATATAACTATGAGGGAGGTGTTTACTATAGACGTGGTGCCTGTAGAGAGGTGATATTAGTTGGAGGTACAACTGTGACATCAGTCCACGACATGTCTCTAACGGCGTTGTGCATATAATATGGTAAATATGCATTGTGTTCACACTAATTATGACCATTCTCAATGTATCACGTAGACCAGAGGGTTAGTGTTCTAATTTAGTTTGCACATTGACGCTAGTGAAAACCCGGCACCTTTTTCTAAAAGACTGCGATTGTCCATATTTTGCATATTGTGCATAATTTGAATATTTGCATATTTGGCTGAATTAAGGCTACTGTGCACATATCCACCGCAGACTCTCTAGTTTCTTGTTGCCATCTCGCACCAGGTTGTGTGGATGTGGCTAACACCCAAGTTTCAGCTATAAAGCATATCTTCGACGGCTGTTAACCCCCAGAAACCACTCAGGCCTAAAAGCCCCCGGGACCACATCGTGTGGATATATCACCTACATCATGGCATTGGCAGTCACTGTGCCCCACATAACTGTAAAAAAAACCTGCAACCGTATAACAATCGCGAGTAACCGAGCCTCACTAGAAAAAACTTAGCTTCTTATTTTCAAGGCACCGTGACAGTAGCCTATATTCTTCCATTATCTGTGTAATTATGGGCAATAGACTTGTTTGTTGATAGAAATATTAGATCACGGTTATAGCCTCGACCAACCAGACCCTGTGATGGCGTAGACGAGGAAATAATTTCGTCTCTATCAATGCTCGTCTAAAAATGTCCACAATGCAACGTAAAACACGCAAAGAGGCACGTGATTTGGGTTGGTTAATGTCTAAAAATACTCAATTCAACAGTAAACTCATTTAAACAACTACAATGAATTAGAAATAATATAATCACTTCAAAATTTTGAAATAAAAGTACCCAGAATTCATAGATAAGAATACTGGTGTATAGTTCCTGTCTTCATGTGTCACTTTCCAAGACACAACCATTTTTGGTATGATGTCCATGTACATGTAGGTAGAGCATTCCCCCCCTCCCCACGCCCGTACAGCTTCAATAAACAATGAGTGACCACCGCGAGTGACCACCGCCCTCCATTTCCTCACAATTGCGTCGACGTGTAATCTGCTATCGTAAAACAAAACATGTTGCAACATGTTTTAAGTGGATGAAATATTTACTTTTAATCATAAATCTAACACCGATATAATTAATGTTGCAAACATGTTTTAAAATTGCAAAAAAAGAAACGCGAATATTTACTTTCAATCGGCAAATTTCTAACACAGATATAATTGTATTGTTGTTGTGTGTGTGTAACAATGTGTGTATGTGTGTGTGTGTGTGTGAATGTGTGTGTGTGTGTGTGTGTGTGTGTCGTGTGTGTGTGTTGTGTGTGTGTGTGTGTGTTTGTGTGTGTGTGTGTGGTGTGTGTGTGTGTGTGTGTGTGTGTGTGTGTGTGTGTGTGTGTGTGTGTGTGTGTGTGTGGGGGGGTAATGAAGATGAATGTTTGTCATTGACAATCGCTGAAAAAAAAATGTTTATTTTATATCAAAGGTTTGTTCAATCACTTAGCAGTAGCCAGTAGCCAGTATGATGAAACTATCGATGTTTGCATTGTGTACAAATCTTGAATTTTTACATTACCGTAAAATTAATCATTTGGTGCATGAATTATTCTGAATCTTATCTTTTTGCTAAGTCCCTGATATTGGTCCTGTTAAATGTCGTCTGTGATGTGCTATGAATAATCTAGAAAAGCTAATTAATGAAGGACATAATTTACAAGAAACAGAACAAGTCTCTATTATGAATAAGTCATGGCAAGTAATATGTTTGGAGGTTCGATTATCATCATACAAGTCTTGTAACAAGATTAACGCTTCTGATTCCATTTCCATACACATTGATGATTCTAATTGACCTCGTCATTTTAGAAAAAGAAACTGAAAAAAAAATGATTACCAGAGTTCAAAACCGTATATCGAAGGCATGAAACGAAAAATTCACTTTTCAATGACGAAAACTATATAGTATATATAAAAGACCTCCCTTATCCATAATGTGGAAACTATATCACTATTCTTATATAACCTCATTGATCTCTACAAATTCATAAACAGTTTGAATGTATTCATCCTTGAATGTAGTCCAAATTGGCTGATAAAATTAGGATAATTCTTCCATATTTCTGTACGACGTGCATCTATCTATTCAATGATGCACAGTGCCAGACTTTATTGATGTTTGCATTGTGTATATAATTCTTAAATGTTTACATTACTGTAAATTTAATCACTTGCTGCATGAAATATTTTGAATCTTATCTTATGTTTTGCCAAGTCATTGACATTGGTCCTGTCGTCTTTTATGTACTATGAATAATCTATAGAAGATAAATTAATGAAGGACATAATTTACAAGAAACAGGTTTATGTATATTGTCAAGTCTCTACTATATATATGTTATAGCAATACATTGTTTCTGGAGGTCCGGCGCTCATCGCACATGCAGTGCTTTGATAGCACTGACTGTAAGGTTTCTCACCCGGTTCTCGATCGCTGATGATACCACTTGACCTCGTCATTTTTGCAAAAGAAACTGAACACAAATGACGAAGAGAGTTTCAGTGCATTGGGCTTTACATAACTTAAATAGAGACACTGCGACACGACCATTTTATTGACTTTAATCTGTAAAAGTAACATATTTTAAAATCTTTATTATAACGCTCACATAGACAAACCGTGCCGCCAGTACTCTATGAAAAATGTTAAAAATAAACATATGGACATGGTACTTATTTGTGTAACCCATGTAAGCTCCTGTACACCAATTTCAAATAATTTCCCATGTAATTTTGCCCGAATACAGACAGACTCATAACGATCAGGTTGTCCAATATCCAGGGCGGTGGCACGGTTTATTACTGGGGGAAAAAGAGCTCCCACAATTGCCGAACAAGAAACCGTAATGTTTGAAATGATGACTTACTGATGTTTGCATTGTGTACAATTTTAAATCTTTCTATTGCAGTGAAATAAAGAATTTGGTGCACGGAATAGTCAGAATGTTATCATTCGATCGATTTGCCGACATGAGCCCTCTAAATTTCATCCATAGGTAGTTTAAAATGAATTGATAATTAATGCAGGACATAATTTACAAGAAACAGATTTATGTTATTGACAAGTCTGTATTATAAATAAGTCGTCACATGTCACTGCCATTGGAGGTCTGCCATTCATCATATATGTATACATGTTGTATGTATAAACAAAGTAAATATTGTATAAGACTGGTGGTTGATGATGCTAATCGACCTCTTCATTTTAGAAAAAGAAACTTAACAAGATTGAATACGAGAGTATCAGTACATTGGGCCTTACATGACAACAACTCATCAAGAGTCGCAACACACAGCGCCCCACATGGGTTGAAAGTGAGACGGGGATTGGGGAGGGGGGGGGGGGGCACACACACTGCGACGTTGAAAAAGTGGCACACTTGAAAATCATTATCTATGAACACAAGATTGTAGGATTTGACCACTCGATTGTCGTGTCAATCGTGAAATTGAGCATGCTGACGTTTGATTTACTCAATGATACACAAATCATATATTGATGTTTGCGTTGTGTACAATTCTTAAATGTTTACATTACTGTAAAATTAATCATTTGCTGCATGAATTATTCTGAATTTTATATTTTACTAAGTCCCTGACATTGGTCCTGTCGTCTTTGATGTACTATGAATAATCTAGAAAGGATAATTAATGAAAGACATAATTTACAAGAAACAGGTTTATGTTATTGATAAATCTCTAGTATATATGTCTCATGTCATTCTATAGTTGTCGGAGGTCTGACGATCATCAAATATGCCCAAATAGTCTTGGCTATTGGTATATAAATTTCAGTAAGTCGATTCCAGTTGCTGATGACTCAAATTGACCTCGCCATTTTAGCAAAAGAAACATAACGGTCAGGTTGTCTGATATCCAGGGCGGGGGTGCGGCTTATTATACTGGGGGGGAAATGTTTCTGACAATTGCTGACAAGAGCTTATTGCGAGGAATAATCAGAAAGTTCAATTCGCCGACATGATCCCTCTAAATTTCATCCATAGGTAGGGTAAAATGAATATATAAAATGATATTTCATGAAGTGGTTATATATTAAGGACCATAATGTAATCATTTCATGTGTTATCCACGGAAAATCATGTGAGTATATGCGTAATATATTCTCCTTATATTTTTACTGTAATGTTTTCCTGACTAAATCCTATCTAATATAATCTCATCTAATCTAATCTAATTGTGTACGTGCGTCAACCATCAAGTAGCAACGGCGTGAAACATGGCCACAGCCGCTCCCCACTAAACGAATGGCACACGCAGAGAGTCCATCAGATGCTGTCAGATGAAAACAACAACCCAGCCACTTGCTGCACGGGTCTGTGTGTATAGCCCGTGATATAATAAGCCGGCTGCCTATTCGCACGACGCCCGTGAGTTAGCGCCTTCATTTGCCCCTGTATTTAGCCACTAAGTCACGGCTGCGGGCGAATAATGCACGGGTCTAATGCAGCTATCAACTCAAGGACGGGGACGGGGCGTGTGCGTGAATTGTGGCGTTAATTCAGGGATCCGCTGAAGGACTGAAGGTAGACACTGATGTGCATTTTTTTTTATTCAGTTAGGGGGATGTAGATCCTTCATTTTTTTTTTACTTGGTGTCTTAAACATCACAATACATTGTAACCTCTGAAATAAGGCTATCTTCAAAAGACAGGTGGTCTGTAGAGGTCGCCAGCGGTCACTTAATGAAGGCACATACACTATTGAATTGTCTTATCATTGCGCAGGTGGCCTCTTTTTTTCCATAGATGTTGTCTTCATTGAAGGTTGAACTGGATATGATATCACCTCCCGAACTGACATGTGATGCTGATCACCCTTAATCAATATACGGGTAGAGGTGATAGGTAGAAAAATATCTCACTGAGCGTTGACATTTACAAAATGTGTTTTGTCAAACCCTGTGCAGAGTGAGAGGTTTTCGGATCTCTCGCCCCACTAGCACCTATGTTCCCTGGTGCAGACGCCCTTGGCCGAACAGTAATCCCCAAAACACGATACTCTGCACTGTGGTATCGCCTCATCACAAGGAAACGCATGTTTTTGTTAATCTGGGAGGAGTGACAGAAAAAAAAGTGTCATGACGCACTTCTTACAGGGATCCTGATGTCACAGTGACAATACCGGTAATTAGGGCACACAGAACTTCCTATAATGACCAAGTCTATAAAGAGACCTACTCTCCAATTGTAACATTCTTCATACTCCCAAATCTTTACAGAGAGAGCACTGTGAACCCCTACAAAAAGACCACCTCTCTATTGAGACGGGTGGTATTCATAGAGAGGCTTCAATGTAATATATTTCTATTGTACTCAATATCTAGCTACATGAGTAAAGGAAGTTAAACTTGTGACCTTTCTGATATGTATCAACCTCTGATTGCTATTCTTATCTAATGACAACCGCGAATGAAGTGACCAGAGTATCTAAATTAATTTACAAGCAACATGTGTTTGTCAATGACCCAATGTCTTGTACTGAATTAAGATGAAACCTCCCATGTAAAGGGTAATTCACCTGCACCCCCGTTACCCCTCTCCATCCGAATTAGTCGTGGACAGGCAGGGGTGATGAGAAACTAGATCATCATCATCAAGGGCGATAGGGAAACAGGATGATGGTAATGAGAACGCTGTCCCGCCAGTGTACATGGCTTGTACAGTGTACACATTATTAAAGGGCATCGTGGATAATCTCTCTCTCGTGGCTACCCCTTACTACAAATGCCCATCTGTATAATGTTATAAAAGGACGTTGCAGCTTTAATCCGAAAATAAGAGACGTGCTTTTATGCGGATTCTTTTCATTTTAATGAATTTAGCAACATTTCAAAAGCCATGTGCTACTTCCGTAGGCGTACATGATGGATAACTATTTTCAAATGAGTCACTTCTACGGGATAAAGTGGCTAAAAAGGACGTGTCGCCATGTCACTCTAATCAAATGTGAATGCCTATATGTGTTACGTAGAGAAGCACCTGTGTAAGGCGACCACGCTCTCACCATGAGCCCTGGCATATTGGGATCCGGGAGGGGACGTCGTGGAAGCCGCCCCCTTTTCATACCCAACTTTTCGTGGTAGTTTTGGCATCTCCGCGTACGAAACCCGTGAAATGCTGTGGGTGTGCCCCCCCCCCGCCCCCATGAAAAAACTGGATCTGCCAGCGCCTGTGCTGTACCCGCCTCGCCCACAGTGACGTGGTGGTGGTAATTGGGCCTGATTCTCTCATCCTGTTAACAGCGAACTCCGGCCCCCAAACACCAGACGAGACGCCAGCACAACAGAGAACTGAGACCACCTCTACAACAAAACAATTTCCCCTGGTTCCAAGTCTGCATTAAGAGATCACTCTCTACTTAGGGCCACCTCAATAGCAAGTCTCTAGGTCACATACTTTTAAATAGGCCACCATTAAGAGCACAGCTCTATTGAGACCACTTCTATAACAGGACGATCACACGCGGTCAAAAGCCTGAATGAAGAGACTACCTCTATTGATTGAGACCACTTTATATTTAGACCAGACCCAACGGTATCTTAATGTTAAGGTTCTACTGTAAAATGGCTCGTTTCAGTTCGTTACCTTTAAATCGGTAACATGAACAGCTCTTTACGGCCTACATGGGATCCTGTAAAACCGCCGATAGCTCTAGCCTGCTAGCGCCACCTTTTCACCACTGTTCATAACGTTTTCGTGTCACTACATAGACGAATGGTAGTGTGCCTTAATTGTTTCCACCCATAAGCTGTTCCAAGCCTGCGTTTTTTAACGGGTAGAAAGTGGTTAAAAATGTCCGTTTCGCCGTGTGACTTTAGGCCCACGTGGTAACATGGCCAGTTCTTGAGGGTGCCACACACCGAAGACTTCTTTACAGGGACAGAAATGTACTATCGGTTATGTACAGACCAGTAGCACATACACAAAACTGTAACACCACAACACCGCCAGCGCACTGTGAAAACCATGTCCAATCACTCAACGTCTTGCTTGGTCGGTTTATAGAACGCAGGCGCGACTTTTTATAGCGCAATCAACGTAAAAACCTGAACATGTTAGCGGCGAAAACTCGATGGTTTTCGATTGTTGGCGGCAGCAGGTATGTCGATCGTGGACACGGTCCGCCTGCCGCCGAGAGAATAAGGGCTCAGACCAGTAGATGGTGAGGAATGTGAACACATCACCTAGCGCAAGGGGCAGCAAATATGCATATGATATGTCCTGGTTTGTATCTATTAGAGTTAGGAGATTCTACAATTCTCACTTTGTGTTCCAAATACATTTTGTGTAGTGTTGGTTTTAACTAAACCTATTAGATGCAAGGTCCTTTGCCAGACTAGCAAACATCCTAAAACGCGCTACAGCAGCGGCCTTCCGCCTCAAAACTTTGACTATTGGCCAACCATTAAAACTGCGCCAGTGGAACTATAGGCATGGAAAGATCCGGGGAGTGGGCGCATACAAAATACTTCATTTTCATGGGGCATGTCCGCCATTGAGAGTACAAATCCCATATGAGTGCGTTCCCCCTTTCCAAAACCAGTGTTATGCCAGTGTTATGTGTGGGCCAGATTGTTCACAGTCGATTGTCTTTGTGTGATTAGTCTCAAATAAAACCTGGGCTCCTTTCACTTTCACTGTGGGTCAGTCAGACCGGCACAGGAGACGGTATGTCAGAAAATAGTCTGAGTGATGGAGCCGGCTGTTACACGGTAGCATGTTCCACAATCACATCACAGCCTTCTGAAAACTCTGTGGCAGTTACCGATTAACCCAAGCCCTTAAACCACCGCAGTGGTCCGCACGTACAGCACCAGCTTTCATGACACATTGTAGCTTTCATTAGCTCCCGGGGGCCTGTTCACAAATCGGCATCCTTGTGTAACCCTCCAGTGAATTGCCACATGTCCTGTCACTGGCGTGTTGCTTCCGGGCAACATCTTGTGGAATTATATATTTATTTCATGCGTTATCTCCTATTGCTCTGTACATCGTCTACGGGAATGTCCGACTGGGACTTCAATAGTCCACGTAGAGTCTACCAATCGTGAGCGTCCGACTGCGACCTTCATGACTTGAGTGGATTCCCAAATTAACATTTCCACAAAACGGTGCAAATCGAAAACGCGGACGTTTGTTAAGTGGAGCGTGAAGCGAGCACGCGCTCTCTGATGGACGGCGCAATTCTCCCGGAAATGGTTGTTGTATTGATTCATGGTCCAAGTGACGCCATCAAGCGTTTGTTTGAACGTTATCAGAATCGAATTAGCTGATTTCATGTGGCATTCAAGCTCCACGAGGAAGGTTGGCGGTGATGTTGCCCACAAGCTTTATATATACAGTAGAACCTCTCGTTTAAAATCACTTGAGGGTTGGCCTTACATGCTGTGGTCTCTTGATAATAGAGCTTCGCCGCAGTGGTTTGATGAATGTTTGGGACTGGAACTAACTGACGGTAGTATACTTTAAAGTGTACACGTAGTAACATTGTCATGTGCCTCGTAAGGCATCCGTCCACTAGGACATCGCGCAGTAATCTTATCTAGAAATAACATAGGCCTATATTTGTATACTTTTGTGTAATTGTGTGTTAGGAGCATACAATCCCATTGCAGGCTCGTATTTTGAGTATATTACCAGCTGGTATCTATAACTCATTCACTAGTCCATTGGATCTATATAGCTTGATATCAACCACATTTCTCCTACTACAACAACATATAGACAAAAAACCCACACAATTCCCGTATAAAGTGTAGAATCTATATTCAATCTGCTGTATATTCTCATGCACCACATTGCACTGAACCTCGAGCAAACCAGCTGTAATCACTCCCAGTGTAACATAATAACCACTACAGCGCTGCCTTTTTCACAATTTATGCTCCAAACTTCTGGCACCAACACCAACTAGAGCATTAGTCCACATCAACACCTACAGAATGCGGTTGACAAACTGGTGGGGACACAAACCACACTGACTGTGGGTTAAAGGCCTGTGCTACTGCACAGAGGGCAACCGTCCAATGAGCACCTTTACGATGTTCACTTGAAAATGTCATATGTGATCTTAGCAGACGTAAATAGAACACCTAAGGGGGTTTAAGTTGAGCCGAGCTTCCACCCCTCGCCCCGAGGCCCACCGAAGCATACACAACACACGCTAGGTGTCAGTGTGACGTATTGTCTGAGTTGTGATAAAAGTCTGCGTTGGTCATGTCTTACACTATTGTTAATCAGAGACGCAGTATACCCTAAATTATGTGTAAATCAAATTTACCAAGCTGTTGTAGCACAATTAGTTGACGTACATACACCCAACCTGTTGGTTGTTCTAACGTTTCCGGAAATAGTGAGCATTTTGAAGGAAACACGATTTTGACTTGCACCATTTCAACGCCGTCACGCTTAGAGGTACAATATCCATGGCTACTTTATAATATTCTAGGCTCAAATGGTTAAACAATAAGACATCGCAAACACAGGAAGAGGCCGCTCAAAGCCGCCGGGCGCTGGCCCCGTCGCCGTCTCGGGGGACGAGGCGATCATTTGCCCGAGCACACACGGTGGTGGTAGGGGGCGGGGGAGCAGGGTGAGGGCCGGTGACGTGCCATCTCTACTAACGTGATTACACCCGGGCCGGCTGTCATATGGCGGCGGCGTCGGCGGGGTGGACCCATCAAACAGGGTGTGGCGGGGGTGATGGAAAGCGTACAGTAGAACACCTAAAGACGAGCACTTACCTCTGTAAAGTGAATACCGCTGTAAAAGACAGCCTTTTTCTTGGTACAAAACGTTTGTATAGCAACTACGCATACCCTCATGATACGACCATCTTTAATTTGACACCACATTTTGCAAACATAGGTGGTCTTAAAGTGTATTTGCTATGGTATTGGTGGTGCCGCGAGGGAGGTGTGTGGTTTGTGGCGCAAACAGAAATGCAAGGTCCTTGTTGTCTTCCTTTAAGGGAAAAGAACAGACCTGCATGTGTGAATTAGATACGTCTACAATATGGCTCTTATTAATAGTTCATCTTAATCTGAAACATAGTGTCTGTCAGATGTGAACATATTTGGCTTATACAGGTTGCTCTCGTTCAATGATATAGTCACAGCTTCTATATTTTTTACATGGCATGTCTTAACATTATTGCTTAGAGTAAAGTAACCATTCCAAAGCCAAATTATATCTGGATTCATCATATAACAAGGCAAAAAACAACAACTACACCCTGCAGACTTGGCCATCAAAGCCTGAAGCAGGCGGAAAGAAGTCAAGCGAAACGTCGCTTTTTCATCATAAAACAAGAATCGGAGTAGGTGTTAAACTTTACGTAGTAGCAGCTCGTTACCTCAAAGCTGTAGGGAGAACTACAAAATGCTATCACACGCTCATTTGTAGTTTAAGTACACAATAGGAAACTAACTTCGAGGTAAAAGAACATTCGAGATACGCAGCAATATCGAGATCAATATCGAGTCATTTTCTACTGTACGGAGACGCTGTTTTACAGGAAGTCCTGCTTCGAGCATGAACACACTTGCGCTAATTGTCGGCTGTTCTGAAGGAGAGGCCTTGAGCTCATGGAGAGCGCCGTGTATGGCCAATCAGCCCGCCATTATCAACTACAATGCTACAGTGTGCCAAGCAGTGAGGGCAGATATACACGCCGCACTGCTGGTTTGCTTTAGGTGTGAATTCTGTAGCAATGGGCATTTACTAACACATATGCACGCAATATGATGTGATAAATATGAAATGATGTGCCCGTAGATGCCCTCTCCACCCATCAAATTATAACAATATAATAAACTTTTAATGCTTTTTTCATTGAGTAAAGCAATACACACGATGGTCCATTTTGATACGATAATACCATAGTTACCCTTCTATTGCCATAGGACAGTGGTCAAACAGTATAGTGACCAGACCAAGCTGATCCCCACCATGTCTGACCTCATCCCCCACCCTACAAGGTGGCTTTTGGAGACACTCTTTTATTTTTTTTAAAAACCGAACGAGATAGGCCAGATAGTGACTCATAGGAAACACATCAGCCCAACACATCGAATTAAAATGTAAAGCTCAACTGGCTCTAGGAGACTACTTCCGCGTCACAATGACCGATAATAGTGACCACACCGTATCCCTCACTCACTCACTCACTCACTCACTCACTCACTCACTCACTCACTCACTCAAACAGACGCACACAAACACACACATACGCACACACACACCCCGCACACTTACAGCTGGCTCTTGGACACGCGCTTGACGTTGTTGAACAGACTCTGTAGTTCCTGCGGCGTCCGCGAGGTGGAGCACTCGGCCGAGATGGCCGTGCGCTTGGTGCGTGCCACCTCACGCACCTCGGCCGCACGCACCTCGCCGCCGCTCGTGCCGTTCTGCTGGGAGCCTGCCGCCGCCGGTGGGGGCGGGGCCACGGGCGCCTGCACCAGACAAGGCGGGTATAGCACCGGGTGGGGCGGCGGTGGGAAGCAGATGTTTGATGCCCAGTGTTATGCACTTGGAGGTGAATTGCTGATGAAAAGTCTCTTTTTTGTTTTATGTCAGTGATATATGGCATGCCCCTATGATACGTTACAGTAGATTATACACTTGAGACCATCTCTATGTACAGCGATTACCTATATAAAGAGACCACCTCTTACCGAGATCACCTCTACAATATGATAATAATAAGGTCATTTCGCGGGGTCTCAAACCTTCATGGATACTATTGTGTGCCTCTGTAAACAGACCACTTTTCCATTGAGACCAGTTGAGGTCAGTCTCCCATGTGGTCCTCATTGAGAGGTCCCACAATATATGTATAATTGGAGTTAAGTTGGCGTTGGATGGTCTCTTTGTAGAATGTGGTTCTAAAATTGATGACTTTTCACCAGCAAAACAACGATGATTATACTGAGTATTATGCTATTTTGATACACCCACCAATGCGCACAGATGAGTGTCTGTGACAAACCACCACACCGGGTGCTATAGCGCTCTTTATGGCACACACTGAACACTGGAGCTTGTCATCTGCTTGTCACGTCTGCCGATGGTTAAATTTACCACATTGTCTAGAACCATTATACCAGCCCATACAGTCTGTGCTGTATTGTCATGATTGTCAGAAAACCACCCACAATGTAATGGCTACCACACAGGCCAGGGACAATGCTATGCAAACGATTTTGCTTGTGAAACTCAATTAAACAATGTTATATAAATAACTAGAATGCAAAGGCTTTCAACCTGCACTGGTAAGAGAACTACCATGTTTGATCAACAGCAAACATCATAATATATATGTGTCATTGAACAAACAGCAATGGTGGAAACCAATCAGGTCTATACTGTGAATAAACGTACCATTGTACAAGTAGTCTACTGACAAGGCCTCATAGTGAACCCGATATTCGCGACTACAAACGGTGTGTTTTGAGTTCAATTCCACCGAACACTTGAGCAGCGCTTTTTATAGGCATTTTTAAAAGAGGCCAAGGTTAAAACAACTCGTGGGGATGGGGGCCATTAGGGGTCAAGAAACACCCACACTAGCAGATGTGACAAGCAGACATGCACCACTCGCAGATCCAGGTTTTTGTTTTTTTAAAAAAAGGGGGGGGGGCGCACACCCACAGGATCTTATGCGTACCCTATACCAAAAAGCTCGCATACGTGCCAAAAACATGATGAAAATGAAATTTTAGAGATGAACAATGAATCTCAATTGAGAAGCCCGGAGGCCAGTGCCGCAGGCAGTCTCAGAAGAGGTTCTACTGTACATGTTATACCACATCGTCCAACAATACAATATGCTGCGCCCCCCCCCCCTGACCCCGCGCCCGCGTACCGGCGGCGTGGCGGCGCCGAGCGTGGCATTGCGCACCACGGCGCGGTACTTGTCCAGCTCGGCCTGTAGGCGGCGGATCAGCGCGTCCTTCTCATCGAGCTCCGCTTCCAGCTCGTCCAGCAGCGCGTCCCTCTGACGCAGCTCCTGGATCTTCTCCGCCAGCGCCCGCTGCAGGTCGCGCAGGGTTGCCATGACCGGCGGTCACCTAGTGATGACCAGTGGTCACCTAGTGATGATCGGCGATGGGATCGCTTAGTGATGACTGGCGGTCAGTGTCTGTGGTCACTTGGTGATGACCCGCGGTCAGTGGATGTGGAAGTGATGACCAATGGTCAGTGGATAGAATCAAAAGTTGGTTGTGTCAGTGTATATTCCTTATACTGCTATGCTATATGTGATAGCTCTCCATTCAGAACATGATCACTGCTGGTCGCCAGCGGGTGATTGTGATATGGTATCACCTACAAGTTGCTCTCTGTCACCTATCCACCTACAGATGAGATTATATCCTTCAGTCGCCCTGTTCACGTAGAAGGTCGAGAAATCTTACCATGGTCATTAAAACAAACTTATCCTCTACTGTGTTAAGTTCTCATCCATAGTTGACATCCTGGGGGTGGCTGTTGATGATCCGATTTATATCCTTGCATCTCCACTTGTAACTTTGTTCATGAATATCCATAGAAAATCCACCAGGTGTATTGTTCTCAATGGTCATATTAGTAATTCCTTTTCTACCACTAAGTATCACTCATATATATTGAAATTCATTACCACTGGCTACAATATCCCCTTTGGTGTGTGATCCATTTTGTGTTTACTAATCCTTGACGTGCTTTCATAAGATTCAGCTATATTACTATCATGCCAGTTTCAGTGTTAGGATCCACTATGCTTTGGTATAAATATTGATACTATGCTCAAGTCATTGTAAATGGTCAAATAGCTATAGTAGAATCATACAATATATACGTGAAACTTCAACTAATGTGTGTGCAAAGCATAACAAGTAAAGCTAAGGTCAGGCAGTCCCGAATATGGAAGCGAATAAGAAATGTAATCATTGTCAATTGGTACAGTTTCTCATCAAATGGGTGTTTCAATAGGTTGAACGATCTTTTCCCGGGTACTACAGTATTCAAAATCCTCTACAGTACAGCAAACATTCGGTACTGTCAGACCAAAGGCTGAACTCAGATGTGAACCATCCAGACCACGTGTAAACCCACACCAACAGTGCACGTTTTGCAGCATTTGAACTGGGACAAAACCAGATTACGAGTTAACACTTCCAAACTGACTTAAAGTATTGTTTTCCATGAACTATCGCCACTCTAACTGCAATGTTCAACGCGTGCTTCTCAACTGATTTGTTTTTGAACTGAACAACATCAGAGCTTGCTTTCAAGACTTGTCAGGATCTCCCATACGTGATTTGATCAAGCGAAATGAATACCATCAATATTATGGGATAGATATAAATATTTAAAAGCTTTGTATAATTCGTGACAGATTCATATGATCACTCCCATGTTCTTTTACAACTTCCAGTGAGCATACATTGTGAGATGTCTGTCAATCGAACTGTGTGTAACCAATCAGGAATAAGTTTGCTCACCACCCACCAACAGCCCCAATTGGGAATCCCACCAAAGACACTCTTGATGATCATGGGCTAAACTACCTATCCATTCGGCCACTGAAGCACTAATCAAAAAGCAATATAACAATATAAACCGTCACTTGAATACCAGAGCACCTATCTACTGTAATCGAATAGTGGCACTTATAATGACACGGACAGTTGCTACATAATAACACAGAGAACTTATCAAAATGAAAACATAATATATGCTACAATAACAATCACTCTGCAGAGCACTTATAGTTAATGTAATAGAGCCCCAGGACGTCCGCCAGTGTAGTATCTCTGTGCCTGCCGTATCCTTCACACCTACACACCCGGCTGACGTATCACGGAGAGGTATCTAAATGAGAATCTGCATCACCACAGGCCCGGGCTTGCATTACACCCCGCCTCAGTTACGGAGCCTTGGAAACACCGCCTGTCTGCTGCAGCTTGTATGTAATGCAGTAGTAGTGGGGGTCATGAAATCCCACATCCCTAACTTGTTTTGACTTAATTTCTCACATTCCCAATTTTGTTGACATGTTTCCCACACCCTACACATTTTCAGGTTTTTCTCCCCAATATCACTTCTTTCAAATGCCGCATGGCTCTTGTTTTGACTTTTCCCCCACATCCCACTTCCTTATAAAATATAAACCCGCCCCAGTAGTCGAAAAGACACTCCCATGTGTTACATATAAACCTAGAAATATGTGGTTTCTTATTTCAGAAAAGTTCTAGAACACATTCAGCTTGGGTACCCAAGGTGCAACTTTGAGCAATTTGCATAGATTCAAAATGGCCGTCCGACACTAACTGAAAAAAATAACTGCGGAAGTGTTTGTCCCAGACTATTGTGGATAGCCGTGGCCGGGAAAGGGTTAAGTCGTCATGCTCAAGATGCTTCAGAACTACAAGATAATACAGTATGTAGGGCCAGATGTGGGGCTGCAGAATAGTGTCCACATGAGGGAAGTAGCCCCATATATAGCTAAAAAGGCTCCCTAATAGTGAGATTTTAGTGAGTATTTTCTAATTTCTCCCTTTTTTTAGTGAGATGTCCCCCTGACCAAGAGGTTTTCGCACGATTGACGGTTGCAGGGGTGCCCGCCAAACCGGACTCTGATAGGATCTAGTGACATAACTGTAATTTTCAGGGTACTTTACTTGATGAATCACTCTGATGACTAAAACTTTGGATATATATAATCGCGTGTTCACTCAAATAAGTTTGAGGTAAGATTGGCGACCTGTGGTGTCAATATATTCTGCTGCTATTGCTGAAGACAATTCTATTGCTTAAAAACCACCATACTAAACATGAATTTCAAACTTAACTTCTTCAGTATATTATTTAGGCCTAAGTGTACAGGCTATACCTTCGTTTAAGGATAAGAACACAGGATACTAGTTGAGTCCCCCACCTGAGCTGCTCATATGTAAATCCACTGAGCGGATCTGTGCCAGTCACTCACAGGTATAATGGGGCTAACTAGTCAGTCAGCCAGCTTTAAAAGCTCATCAGCTTTAACGACCACTGATATCTATTTTAATAGCTGCAGGCTTTGTAGTCTATGGGCAATTTTTTAATAGTCTGGTTACACAAACAGTCATGTGTGGTATTCTTCACACATACATATATCTTTTGACCTACTTTATATATGGCACATGTTAATGCACACCAATGTGCAGATATCTTCTAGGACAGTCCTATTAAATGCAGAACTGCACCTATTTTGGGATTCCAAACTATATCATACTCAAAGACTGTAAAATCAACTGCCATTAAATCACCATTATTGCAAACATGTAAAATACAGCAACCAGTTTTGATGCATGCACATAATTGGGTATAATTAAATTGCACTATTGCACTAGTCACTAGTGTATAGTTTCAAAACAGATGCATCTATAAATTAAATGAGGAAAATGATACAATGACAAAATGAAACATATCATTGAATTGCACATCTATGTATAAATCTTAATTAGTATGTTTGCGACGATTATTTATCAATCTAGTTAAACAGAGCTCCGATACAGTGGATCATATGCATCATTAGCGAAAACCTGATATAAACCAATCAATATACATTACAAGTATTGAGCTAGTCCATTCTCAATGTGCCATTTTGGGAATAGATTTAGTTACACGTGAATTCTAAATATCTGCATGTGGTCTCCAGTGCACTTTTAGTGCAAGGATGATATCTATATGTAGTAAGTTGCACGTGTTTTAAAGTTATATTTGAATTGAGCAAATCTTGAGGTATTGGATTTCTCAAAATATAACTTCACATCAATAGCTACATTATATTGGTTAATATGTGATAAACACGTGGCAAGTATTTAAATGCATTTCTCAATTGTGCAAGACTACCTCACACCTGAGAGAACATTGTATTTTTTGACATTGACATTTATTTGGGTTCGATTAATAGATACATCATGTGTCTATGTATATATAGTTTTACACGTCTCATAAGCAATGCTCATATTATAAACCTAATCATTTTCAAATATCATGTATATCTGAAATTATATAGAGCTTATTTCAATGGTTTGCCACCCACCAGCCACCCCTTCTACCTATTGAATCAAGCAGTTAAAATCATTATGCACCATAAGTTCACAGATATGATTGACTGAGCCAGTTTATTCGAACTTTCAGAATTCACAGACAACCGTCTAATCCAACTTTGGTAACCTGAGTCAGGACAGAGTACAGTAGAACCTGCAATACGACCATCTCTTTTTGGCGACCACCTTTAGCATAAGACCACTTCTAGCGGTCCCAATCTTGCATTAAGAGATCCCAGTGAGCCACAGAAACGACCACCTCTGTAATTAGACCACTAGAGGACCCCTCGTGGTCCTAATAGAGAAGTTATAATATATTTTGTGGCCCACCTCTGGTCTCATATCACCAACTAATACACCAATTAGGTCTCAGGCCAGCGATAAGCCAGTCACAGAAATATCACTATGTTTACAATATCTGCAACATTTATAGTGTTACTTCAAAGACATTGTAACATGAACGTATTCAAATATAAAATCCGAGTTGGGTGTTTTAAAGTTTCTATTGATGAACTGAATATTCCCAATCAATCCTTACACTATTTTGTTGTCTTTGAGAGTGCTGGTAATATTCACAGAATATAATAAGGCAATTATATCCCATTGCAATCCAAAATTATTATCCACGTGAAATCTATACTTTTCTTAGACTATTTTTCACTGAAGTTAATAAAATTGTGAAGATATATAGAGATAAAAATGATCAATATAAAAGTCTATAAAGATACCAATCTTTTTCAACTACACGTAAATACTTTCAAAAACTCAATAATCATTTTGGATTAACTGGTCAAATTCCAAATTCTCATTTTTCTATTTAAAGCAGCAATAATCCTCTAATCCCCACACTTTGATATAATCCAGGATCAAGAAAAACTGAGACTGCTGGGAAACTTGCCGTCATCTGACTGTGGGGCGCCGCACGCTGAGGCAGCGGGCGGCGGACTGTAGACTAGTGTGAGCAACTCTCGTGTATGTGATAATGGGTTTATAGGCATGTTGAGCCAATGATAGCCGTAAAAAGAGCAGCAATCAACTATTACACCAAGGAGTGTGCATACTAGCACTCACGACAAGATCATCTATTTCAGTGTAATGCCACGATCAAACTGCTTCTCTTGCCCTATACGGGTGACATATTCCAACTCGAAGATGACAGGATTTTGACATTACTGGTGCAAAATGTGAAGTCATGACCAGAAGTTTTAAATTATGGCTATAATCCTCCACATTTACATTTACGCTTGATATAGGAACACTTCAGAAGCTGCCTCAGAAGACGAGCGCCACTGGCTCTCTGGTTACTGCGGCTGTTGTTTCAGTGTATCTATCCCGTTTGATGAGTAGTTGACAGCCATTTATGGCATCGGTGACGTCACGGCTGCCGCCAGGGGCCCTTTGCGTGATTGACCTTTAGAGTTATCACGTGACCGTTGTATTGGCACGTGACTTCTGTCATTGCCTCAACAATTCAATAGACGAAGCCCGGGGCTGGCATTTCCGTGGGTTGAATTATGTAAAAAGGAATCATGCAATATTATGACTTTACGCATGTGCTCAAGCCTCAGAATCATGAGTTGGTATTTTTCCTTCAGTAAAAGACCTGTTCTATGTAGACACCCCCGGGAGAGAAGAAAAGTGTCCACGTGATACAGTTGTGCTTACAAGAGGGGGGTTTGTTCTAAGTAAGAACCAGGTATTCCTAAGTGCAACCCATAATCTTGGCAGATGCAGGATTTCCAGGATTTGATGTAAATCCTGGAACTGTCAATGTTATGTGTTGTGTAGTTTGATTAATGCTGCCATGACACCTTCCCGGTGCCCCACAAGCCTCTCCTACCCCCCCCCACCTGCACACCCTCACCGCCTACTGGCCCCACTGCTCTCCCACCAACACACCCTCCACTGTTACCACGCCGCCCCGTCAACTGCCACCAGATCATTGGCCCCTCTCGAGCCATCTCCTGGCAGCGCGGCGTGTGATGGCGATTGATTACACTGATCAGAGGCAACTGCCTGATTTTGGGTTCACGCACAGTAGAACTTCTCTGTCAAGATCTTGAGGAGACTGACCTAAAGCGGTCTCAATAGAGATAGTCTCTGTATGCAAGTTTTGACGGCCCATTTACAAGGGTGTGGGACCGCCAGAAGTGGTATTATAATAGCCGTGGTCTATTTATAAAGGTTTGAGACCGTCAGAAGTTGTCTTGTTATAGAGATGGTTTCTTTGTGGAGGTGGTCTTAATTGGAGGTTCTACTGTTACGCCGTACCCCAAAACGGTACGGGACAATTACCCGACTTTGGTGACATGTTTGCTCTGCAAGTTCTATGTATCCAAGCAGGGGAAGAGAGACTCTCTCGGGGTCCTTGGAGGTAATCTCTGGGGGTCTAGGAGATGGGCTCGACGCTAGAGGGTCCACTCAGTAGCGGGGTGTGATGAATGGGAGGTTTATATAACGTTTGTAAATGGCCACCTTTAGCAACATGATAGATGATAGTTAAGATGATACCGTAATGCTACAAAAGAGTTGGCAGTAAAGTGACAAGGAGTTTGGGTGGAGTTGAACTTGTCAGACTACAGATTCACCAAGAGGGTGCGGTGAAACAACTTTAAATGGAGATTTCGTATCTACTTTAACCATAGTACAAATTCTGGAATTCCAGCTGAGACAAGCAAACACGGACACTCCATGGACATCATAGTAGGCCGATAGTCAAAATCTTTCCATATATACTAAATATCAATTGTGGTTGTCCCAGATGTAGGCTTTATTCTAGATTATTAAGATCTACATGTCTTTATATAATGTATAATCCTGTAATTCAGTATCATGTACTCATATACCACCCACTGGCACGAGCTTATTTAGTCTAACTGTAAATGCTGTTTAGAGGTGCCCATATTTGGCACTGTTAATTGCACGGATAGTTGATCTCTGTGATGTTGATGAAGCGTCTTGGTGACATCAGATAAACAGCAGAATCTATGATATGGCAACATCTCAAAGAAAAGTGAGGGCACCCCTGATTCGGGAAATCTAACTAATTTCATCTGCACGTTTGATATTATCTTAATGTGTTTTTTATCATTGAAAACCTGTTTTTGTAAGCTTATAGGAGTGGTTCTAGGCCAATACATCAGGTTATGCCACACACTGTAGATAACATTCTATCTGAGTGCACATTGATCAGGAGTATCCACATCTTACGAAATTTACAGGGCAAGTTGAATATTGTTCACAGTTCATATGCAGATCAGGGAGTTGGGTGAGAGGGGGCGTGCCCCCTCCAAATTTTCAGCCCGAAAAATGTCATTTCCATATGCTTTCTGGCATGTCCACAAGTTTTTACGCACACGGAATCCCCACAACCAACCCTATCCGAAAAACCTGGCACTGGCTATACAGTGAGTAGCACTAAATCAGTTTTGAATTTAGAACCAATTAACCCCCCGGTGTCGGGTTTGATGACCAGGAATGTCTGAACCATAGCTGCTCCCCGTCTACCCATCTGTCTGCGTCCACACGTCCACCCCGCCTGTCCCTGACAGCGCCCACAATGGGCCTTTTGTGGCTGTACCTGGTCTGTCAGGCGGCTGAGCGCTCAGCTCAGACCATAGCAGGGGCTCAGGCACATATCACTCACGGCACATTGCTAGCATTGAATCATGGTGCGTGTGCTCTTTCAAACTTAGGCTAAAAGGCGTTGTTGCTCATAGTTTTACACTGGCAGATCCAGTATTTCCGAAAGGGGTGTATGTGTGTGGCTCACTTAAGGGATATCATAGGTTTGTATGCGCAATCGGCGGGGGTGGGGGTTGGGTGGGGGCGGGGGCATGCACCCACATGGTTTCATGGTTTTCGTACTCGAGAGACCTCATGTAAATTATGGTTTGGGGTGCAAAAGGAGACCTCACACCGTGACCCAGGCTGTACAGCCATTAAATGTAGGTAGGTACCCGCTGTATTGCCCTACATACCCCTCTAATAGCCTACATCACCCCAGTAATGTGCTATAAAAAAAACCTGACCCATCTCAGACACCTGTAGCACTGACTATAATCATAAACACTCAATAAAAAGACAATGAACTGCGAGAGATGGCTTGATGGCAGGACGGAGGGCACGTTACATAGACAGACGATGCTCCATATAGAAGGGAGATGGAAACTACCCCAGATCCCTCCTTCCCCATGATGTTCCTTTTTCTTGCATGTTCTAACATGTCACTTGTCGCTCCCTTAATCTACCCAATGTGATATATCCAATCGCCAGTAGTCTGTGAATGTGGTCACTTGCGATGTTACTGCCCTATATGACCTGCTCGCTTCCTTGATGCAGTTATCGGCCCATCACCTGTGTCATATTGGCCGGGAAATGAGATGGCTCCATAAAGGCCTGTGGGAAACAGGCAGGAATGTCACCTGGTCAAGGGCTGAAAGGTCACCAGGTCACAGGGTGAAAGATCACCCGGTCACGCCTAGAGTGTGCGTATGTTCCTATAACTGTGATTGTTTATAACCACATATACAAGAACAACGTCGTATTCAGCGAGACATACTGAGAGATGTAGTGTCCATAAAGATGCTGTCTCAGTCTGAATGTCCACTAACTCAGAGGCTCGTGGCAATCTAACAATGGGTATTAACAGGTTATTATACGGATGGGGGCGAGACTCACTGAGTGTAGAGTTCCATTAATAAAAGTCTACACGAGGTGAGAGATTTTTTCTTATCTCTCATCCCAATTTGCACGACTACCTTTTTCTACAATGTTAATATTTTGTTTCGAGGTTTTAGACTTTGTGGTGGCGGAGCTCCCTTTCCTGCTCCGCCTCTCAGCCAATCAGATTGGAGTATTATCGCTAAATATGGGAGAATGTTATATATTAATCCTGAAATCCACAGCATGGACATGATCTCACAAGTGTTTGATGGTGATTGAAAACTCCATGAGCATGACTTTGCTTATACAACTGAGTATTAGGTCGCACCCACATTTACTCAATCATCAAATGTTTTATATCTACATGTATTTACCAGCCATCTATAAATATCCCTACATCACGGTAATATATCCCCCGGCCCTCTCGCTGGTTACCCTAGCAACGTGCGCGCGCATCCCGGATACGGAAGTGCTTGGCCAGTGTCGTCTGGGAAAGTGTTAGTTCTGGCAAGTGGGTGTGATTGTAGGTAAACGGGCGATTAGGAACAATGTATAGGCTATAATCAGTGTGGATACAGCATTACCTACAGAGGGCGCGCCTGTAGCCTCATAGGCAGATCCAGAATGTAGAGGGGGTGCGCCCCCTTTTCACCCCCCCATGTCATTGTCAAGTGTTTTTTGCATATCTTCCAAGTTTTGCCCATACAAAACCGACGAGATTCTTTAAATGCGCCCACCGCCATTATTTGTACCGAAATCTGGATATGTCTGTCCATTTTACACTTTAAGTGCTGTCCACGTGCCGATTAGGAACAATGTATAGGGTATAGTCAGTCTGGATGCAGTAAAACTTCCTTTAGAGCCCACCTCTATAATCGCCTAAGTCAGATGCAAGGGACAAAGGCCCCACCTCTTTCTCCATAAAATATTTGCTATATTCATGTGCGCTGGGGCCTGTGCAGTCTGTGGTCCCTCCCTGCCCCGCGCTGCCCACGCCGCCACCTCGCTGATTGCTGGCGACCGCGCCACTTGGCAGGTTTCACACAATAACACAAGTGCAAATCAGAACCGTTCACTGGCTTCACCAATTCACAGGGTGACAAAGTACGCAGTGAACATTGTAGGACCATAATATAGCGCTGTATATGTCATGGTGTTGTATAAAGAGAGATCACAGGCACATATGTTTTTTTAGGTGTAATTATATCATTAGATGTATGGTCATATGCAGATCCAGGGCTTGATCCCCCTGCGGCTGCCCCCCCAAAAAAAAGTATTTTACATGGCTGTAAGGTTTATCGAATACAGAACTTTAATCCACTGCCCCCGACCTTTTCCTAAAACCTGTATCTGCTTGTGAGGACTGAAAGTCCGGTAAGAACAATATCACATGGCCTCTGGTGGGATTTGAACCCATGACCATACGAGAGAGATTTTTCTGAGCTTTCTCATTCACACTCATATAATAACCGACTAATAGCATGAAGATACGTATAGCCATACAAATCTTATGACATAACAACAATTTCTGTGAGTTGTTGTTCCTACAATTGTGAACCATGCACCAGTGTAAACTAGTTTCCTTGGCGATAAAAAAAACTCCTTTTTGTGTTCATTTTGCGGTTTAAGCCCTCATGTGGTCAGTGACCCAGAAAAGTACTGCAGTGTGTGACCTAGATAAAGACAGATGGTACTCAGTACTCTATTGATATACTGGTGATAATCCCCCACAATGCACCTACAACCGCCACAATGACTGTTATACGCTGTGATGGCAGCACGTGAAGCTAATGGTGAAAACAATAAGCTTGTAGTGGAGTCATAGACTTGGCTTTTTACTGGAAATAGATTAGTTTATTGTCATTGTGACATTCTTAGGTATTTAGGTGGCAGCACTGAAACTGGTGGGGAATTCCCAGCAGAATCTTCACCATTGATGTCTTTAAATTGGATGTCTATGTCTATCTAATCTATGGTGTATAGAGCTGTATGTATTTGGTGGCTACTGTTGAGACTCGAACCAATGACCACTACCATGAGCTAATTAAAGAGGTGGTGTATTTATAGAGGTGGTCTCAATAGTTGGTTATCCTGTAGTCGCTGTCCATTCAAGGGTTGCTCGTTCACCGCCGCTATAATAACAGTGATAATGCTGATAGCGGGCAGTGAGTGGTCGGTGAGTGGCCAGTGAATGGTCATTGGCAGTCACCATAAATACTATCAATATAGAGGTAGTGTCTACGGAGAGCTGGTCTTAATTAGAGGTTCCACTTAGTTTCCACAAACACCAGACAGGACGCTCAGAAGCATTATACTTGCCGCCAGACACTCATCACTGCTCCGGGTGTGACGTGTCAAACGTACAAAAACTCACCATTTGGGCGATAACACAAGTTTTGCTGAATGGTTACAGTTTCAACACTGGATACAGTGGATACTAAAGCTTGTGTGTGTGACTCAGTCCTTGAAACCTATCTTGAAAGCAGGAACTGACCAGGAAATCAGGAAAAAAAGTAGGCAGGAAAGGGGCCGGCCTACCTAGATCTGCCAGCGTTTGACAATTGCCATGTATATGTCAGTACAGTTTATCTCCATCTGGTATTTACTTTTAGATGACTTTAAGCTCAATAACAACTAAGACTTCCTTTGAAGGACATTTTACAATGACTGAAATATTTGCATATGCAGGCATTTGATAATTGCCATTGTTACACTTATAGGGATTGAATAAAATATACATAAACGTATTGTAATAGTTTAGAACCAGCATTTCCCTATTGTGTGTACGTTCCGTTTCACTGTTTAAAATTCCTGAAGCTTTACAAGGTACAAGGTCGACCTTGTTCCACTTTCTGTTCCACTATGTTTTTTTTCCAGCTTTCACTTGGTAACTCCAGGAGCACGCAAACATGTTAACGTCTCATTGCGTTTTGCGGGGTCAACGTATCTTTTCCATTAAACTTGTTTTTCACTATATAGTCCTTGCAATATAAATATAGTAGAATACAAATGTGGTTGAGTGGATAGAAAGTTGAAATCGTGGCCAGAAGGTATTGGGGGTTGAGTCCCAGTTGGGGCTGGTTGTGGGTGTTGAGCAAACTCATCCCTCACACACTAACATTTTAGAACCTAGCTGTAAAAACAATGTACACTGTACGCTACCCCGGTAGTTGAAAAGGGCAATCTCTTAATACGAGGATGCCAATTGCCTGGTGTAGATGCTACGTTGGTACATACGTTGACCCATAATATAGTACATGTTGCCCTTGTAAAGCATGAACATCTTTGTCACTTCTTTTCTCACTGTATGACTCCATCACCGACATCACTCACGATTCACTCTCATACATTTCAATAAATCGAATTTAAGAGATCTGAAAAGCACCAGTGTTTGTATTGATAAAACACACACGAAACCCGTGGTTTCTGAAGAGGACATTTGTTGTGAAAACGTAGAATAGTAGAATATTGGCCGCACCCACCACCCTATGCCTTTCAGCGCCCGATGACAGAGGGCTGGTGATGCCTCAACACACGCCATACAATGAGTGCCATCTGTCAGGCTTAGGAGACAAAACCATGATAAAAACGCTCAATACCACACAGCTATGGAAAGTGCGTATGAAAAACTGGTGTCAGACTTTGCTGATGAATGAAGCCGAATCGGCCGTGGAGTTAGTTGTAAGTTCACGTTGCACTCGTGATCATGGCTGAAAATCAAAATGTGCTACTCTTAAGGCATTTTTGAGTAAAAGTTGGCAATATACGTTTCTAACACAATGTAGATGTGCGGATGCTCACTTTAAATGCTGCCAGGACGATTTCTCTGGTGGAAGCTCTCAAATTGGTGACCCGGTTCATGGGCATTTTTCATCAGAGATGAACTCTTTCTCTGAGCATAGAATCGATTTCTCTGTGCAATGTACCAACATGACGTAGGCATAAGATCTAGATTATGCACTCTAAATATTATGTGTAGGTACAAAAGCTAAACAATAAAAATAAAACACACGCAGCAGAGATGTGAGTATTTGAAGTAAGATCACATGGTTTGAAAAATGTATAACTATTTTGTTATGAGCATTTTAAGACATAGCTCGTGGTATGCCACGTGAGCACATTTGAACGCAGGTACAGCGGAACTGCTCTATTAAGACCACCTGTGTGACTGGCCTCAAGTGGTCTCAATAGACAGGTGTTCTCAATATGGGGATTCGCGACGGTCTCTTTACAAGGACTTCAGATATGGCTAAATGCACTTATTATAGTGGTGATCTCAATAGAGAGGCGGTCTTAATTGGAGGTTCCTCTTTAGTTTTGATCACAACCTTCAATTCACATTTTTGGCGTCCCTTAGAATCCTCTGCCAACATGTTGTTATTTGATCCGTAAAATCACTTATTTAACATGGACTATTTCACATGGCGGTCCGGTTCATGGTAAAGTGGATCAGTTACGTATAGTGACCTCTAGACAGCAAGACTGACCACTCTACCTCTAATGCCGCCCGCAGGAGAAAACTTGACTGCGGCTTGTGGTGTGAGATAAGGGGATCCAACACCAAGCACTGGCTGCCAGCGTGCATCACTGATATGTAATCGCCATCTCACATAAAAACATTCATCAGAATAACTGTGTGTCTTCACATATAACGCTGGTAGGCCTGTAATGTGATCAGTCTTTTTTACCAGCAGTATAAGCTTATCATACGTTATATAAGCTCTGTTTCACATCCAACTCAGAATGCATACAGTAGAACCTCCATCTAATACTACCTTTATCAACAGATCTCATCTACAATAATAAGACTATTTGTCATGCTCCCAAACCACCATACATTGACTAAAATGCCCCAGTGAAGTGGCCACCTCTCTATTGAGACCACTTGAGATAAGTCCCTGGGTGGTCTTAGCAAAGAGGTTCTACAGTGCAAATGGTATTGCTACAGACCGACTCATCACAAATATCACATTATCTGATACACTGAGCCGACCCCACCTTTCCCACGACCCCATGTAACAGTCACTATCACATTGCTCAGTTCAACACCAAGTCAAAACATGCTCATGCACTATCGTTTTCAAAGAGCAGGCATAATCCTGTCCCTCCGTCCTACCAGCATGATTCTTCATCCCGGCTGAAAAACTACAGTAGACCCTCTCTATTACAGCCGCTTGCCGAAATGCCTGGCGTGAACTCGCTGAATCGTTGGTATGGGGTCCGCAATGGTCTTTGTTTCACAAGCTTTTGTCATATTTAGATTGTTTCTGAATCCGGGAAAAAAAGTAAACCCTTTTGGGATAAAATATTCAATGGGTTTCTTTCTTATGGTTTTTAGGAAAAAAAAAAATAACCCAATAAAATTTAATAGACAAGTTTGCTGTGGGGGTTTTTTTTAAAACTTCACTTTTGAGGGAGCGTCTAAAATGGGGCTGTGTCCCTGGAAGTTTTTTACACCCATTATGAAAAAAAAAGGCTTTTAATTCCCACAGGCTTTCAAGGGCCCCTTGTTAAAACCGGGTTTTGGTTTTTTGTT
>CM032669.1:26999980-27013636 GCA_019095985.1 Streblospio benedicti | reverse complement strand
AACATTCATCAGAATAACTGCGTGTCTTCACATATAACGCTGGTAGGCCTGTAATGTGATCAGTCTTTTTTACCAGCAGTATAAGCTTATCATACGTTATATAAGCTCTGTTTCACATCCAACTCAGAATGCATACAGTAGAACCTCCATCTAATACTACCTTTATCAACAGATCTCATCTACAATAATAAGACTATTTGTCATGCTCCCAAACCACCATACATTGACTAAAATGCCCCAGTGAAGTGGCCACCTCTCTATTGAGACCACTTGAGATAAGTCCCTGGGTGGTCTTAGCAAAGAGGTTCTACAGTGCAAATGGTATTGCTACAGACCGACTCATCACAAATATCACATTATCTGATACACTGAGCCGACCCCACCTTTCCCACGACCCCATGTAACAGTCACTATCACATTGCTCAGTTCAACACCAAGTCAAAACATGCTCATGCACTATCGTTTTCAAAGAGCAGGCATAATCCTGAAGCCTCCGTCCTACCAGCATGATTCTTCATCCCGGCTTGAAAAACTACAGTAGACCTTCTCTATTACAGCCGCTTGCCGAAATGCCTGCCCAGGCGTGAACTCGCTGAATCGTTGGTTTGGGGTTCGCAATGGTCTTGTTTCATAAGCTTGGTCATATTTAGAGGTATGCTTTTTATGGAGGGGTTTGTAATTGGAGGTTCTGCTGCTGTATGTGTAAAAATAGAATACATATATTGGGGAAACATGGTTCTTCCTTTTTAACACTACGCGTGTAGTCACATGCGGCACTTGTTATCTCGAAGTCTTGGACAATAACAGTAATACACTTGTGATGCAATATTCGAGATGGATTTCTCTATTCATCATATGGTTGTAGGAAAATAAAAATAACCCTGAGAGCTAAATTTCTATATAGACAAGGTTTGCTGTGGATTTGTACTACAAACTAGATCAGCATTTGAGGGAGCGTCATAATAATGGACTCAGTGAATAAACAAAATGGCAAGTGTTGTTACGGACGCCAGATCTATGAAAGAACTGAAGGTTGTGACCACAGCTTTTCAATGTGGCCGCGTGCTATGCCATGTGTCTATTGTACAGACAGAGCGCTACCACAGGCGGTATAGTACAGCCTCAATGAAGAAGACCACCTATGCACGAAGACCACCTCTGTAATAAGACCACCTTTGTAATGAGAACATCTTTGCAATGAGACCACGTCTATAATGAGACCCCTCTATATGAAAACCATTCTCGCGTTCCTATGCCTCATAGGTGGACCCCCATGAACTTCCATACAGAGACCACCTCTCTACTGAGACCGCTTGAGGCCTGTTCTCTGGGTGGTGGCATTAGAGACGTTCAACTGGTTGATAGCAACAATAATATGTGGTGAATTGTTATTAATTCAACCCTATCATTAATATGGTTTTATTCAAATAAGAAACAACGAATTAGATGTCATATTTGTGTCCATGTATTTTGACGCTCACATATTTTAACACAAGTTTCATTATTTTCAGTGAACCCTTCTAGTTATGATGTTTCTATAATACGGGCCAGGGTGTTCTTGGGCTACTTGAGAGTGAAGTGGGCAGGGCAACTCTATCTTATTATCAACGGGGAGACCTTGCTGTGAGTACTTTTACTACTTTGCAATCCTGGTATTAAAGACTCATGCACTAAGTCACAATAGTCTGTAGAAGCGCCGAATATCCCGTAGTATTTATGCCAAGTCTTTTGAGTGAAATCCATTCAATGAACTAGTATACTGTGAATAGTTTGATCCATACGACTGAGTTGTTTCACAAAGTGTGTAGTCTCTGCATCCACTTGAACAAAGTATATAATCCTTTAAGTATCAACAATTTTTGCCAACTTAATGTATTTCTTTTCATAATATAGTAGGCCTAATGCTATGAGACGTCTATGAATTCATTAGGTTTCAATGCCTATAAGAAAATTCATCCAGACCGTGCCACAATGAAACTAAGAACCGTGCTGTTAAGAGTCCGTTCTCACAGGATAATTCCTCCCCAGTGTCCCGGGTCAACACACAAACAAATACTGACCATTGGAATAAACAAAAATAGAACTTGCACAGCCATAAAATCACATAAGTACATCCTCTCATGGTGGACACCTTTCAACATTGAACCCTTCACCAATGTGACCAGTACACTCAGGAGTGTCCCTTTAGTCATTATGGAGGTACAGATGTAGTTCACGTCTATTCAAATGGACCGACTTTCCAAGACGAGCGTTTGAACAGACTGAGGTGTCCTGATTGACCAGTTGCACTGTTGTTTTCCAGCGCTAGGCTGTTTGAGGCCATGCCACGCTGCTGTCAAGTTTGTGGTGTGAATCAGAGGTCGTAAAGGGCCATAAAATCGTGTTATAAAGTTAGTTTATTGTTGTTTATTCACAGTCTGACATTTCTAAACAAATACTCCCACACAATCAACATATCCCTGTATGTTTCTCAAGCCTGTTTGTGTATTCAATGCTAATGCTCTATCAGTTTTCCCACAAAGTTTCCGCGGCTATAGGTGAGGTTTGAACCCACAATATCTGGGTTGAGATGATAACTGACCAGGTATGTAGGCTGGGGGTTACAGAATAATTGGCTCATCCGTGTAACATTTTAACAGCTCGTGTCTTGGGATGATGATATCATTCTGGTCTCACAAGCCAGAGGTCGTGAGTTCGAGTCATGTATCATTAGGACCACTACATAGTAAAATGGAAGATTGTCTTCAGCTAAGTCAATTAGTGGTAGAAACGTGCTTGAGAATTCAGAAATGAGTAGATTTAAACGTATTGGGGGTCAAGTTTGATGTTCAGTCAGAGGTCACCTAATAGTGACCACAGTGACCCACTCATCACATCAATAATTCGTCTACCAGGAGATAATCCACTGACCAGTGGTCATTTGGCCCCATTCAGGGTTAATCCGCAGTCAGTAGGATTAACATAATCCACTGAGGTCAGTTCCAATACACATAGATTGGCTCCAATGACTTGTTCCTTTGAATCTGTGGTTATATTAGTGTGGTCTATATTTACATGACCAGTCACACACACGGAATGAGCGGGCATCACTGTGGCTCATTAAAGTGACTATCTCATTAATAACCTCATCAGAGGCTCCACTGTCCGCATAATTAGCTCGTGTCTTGTGTTTCATAGATCCATTTGCAGATTACCCAAGTACAGGCGTCCTCGTGCAGTCAGACTTAGTCCTCGAATCCCTCATTCAGAGCCACTGTTTATGCTGGAAGTCGTCTCCGGATCTAAGGCAATCGGAAGGCTGACTGAAGGAGCCTCCAGTCACATCAAACGTGCTTGGTTGCAAAGCCCAGTAACGTTACGCACGCGGAAAAGTAGCAAACACTGGTCTAGAAATTGGCCCTTGGGGTGTGATGGATTTGAAGGGCTGAAACTATATGTGTTGTCAGCTGCTGGGTGGGAGTTTTCCTCTCACCGCCATCCGGGTCAATCAGATACGATATATCCCAGCACAGGAACAGTTTTCCATAAGAAAAAGACACATTAACCCACTTTCTAGAGATCTATATAATGTACTCTTGGTAGGTAGATCTATACATCGAGATTGCCGTATTTATAGAAGATTGACAGATTGTGAAGTCTTGAATGTAAGAATACTATAAATAACACAACAAATAGATAATAAACAAATGCACATGTGTGTGAGAGAGATTGCTTTCAACCGAGAGATATTAAACACTTTCTGATTTGGGAGCTTCCAAAAAGCGGTGTACCATTGCGTGCTGTTAGCATATGAATCCACGCTACTTGAAACAAAAAGACACATGTCCACAATCCACATTCTCTGTCTGCCGACCTCAAACGGGTTCCGTACAGAAGTCTCTCTATAAAGACCTCCAAGAAACCGGTTTCAAGTGGTCACAATACAGCGGAGGTCTTGTTATAGAAGTGGTCTCTTCATGGAGGTTTGCGGCTAACACTCAACGAAGACCTGTGAATGTTAAAATGTATGTAAGGTCTACGTACAGAGGCGGTCTATTTAAAGAATGGGAGGTTTTACTGCACTATTTGTGACCAAGCAACATAAGACACGCGGCCATCCGGGAAAAGGCCGGGATGGGATCCGAGGACGTTTGAAGATCCCGCCTGATGGGCGGATTGTGTGTCTGGGGGAGGTGAGGCGGGGGAGGGGGGAGTTTATATCTGTTTTTTTGTATCTGCTGGTTTGTTTGTTTTTGAGATGGGAAAAGAAGCTTTTTAATTAGGGTATGGGCTGAATAGTGTTCAGGTTTGGATACACTAGAAATGCTCATGTAACCAACCTTATTACACGTAATGCTTTGAGTATTGGACCGGGTTTTAAAATATGCACAATGAAGTAGTAGCAATATAAATTATACTGTTGTCTTTGTAGGTAGAAGAATTTAGCCCATTAGTATTGATCATAATAGCGTACAGTATGGAATCATGGGATAGTGTACAACCCATATATCTCCCACAGGCCCTGACATGGCCACGTTTTACCAGCTTTGATGTTCTATGTGTTCGTGTAATACGCACAGATTGTCAGCTGGAATGAGCTAGAGGTTTTACTAGCAGTGCTAGGCCATCAACTAGCACAGTGTGTGGGGAGGGCTAGAACCATCAAAGAGAGGGGTGTCTATTGTATTGTATTGTATTGAATGTTTACTTTTATCACATAATGTCCTCTCTCAACTGTCTGACAGAAAAGCAAGTCTCTGTCATCCAATACACATATTAATGCAATGCAAATTGGATACAGAGACCCCCACAAAGAGAATACCTTCCTAACTCGGCATGGTCTTCATATACAGGTCCGAATGCAGTGTTATATGAATAAAAGGCTGCCCCCCTTCAATTCCTTTCACATCTAATGCCTACAGACAATTAGAAACGTCCAGTTTTCTGTCGCACTCATTGAATATAATCAAAAGAACTTCACCTTCGCAAATCAAAACTTCAACCTTTGCCAAACCAACGTTATGCTTCAATAATCGACTAATGATCAAAACGTAAATTGATTTGACTTAAAATGTTAACCCTCTGTGAGCGGCGTCACGTGTTATCAGTGATGATGATGAGCACAGATAACATTGAGCAACGCACCAATCTGAGTAACATGCCGAGATAACGTCTTACTCACTCACCAGATGGTGCTGCTCAGATACACAGCTACTCATGCCACGGTTGCGTGTACAGTAGAACCTCTCCCCTATTAAGACCACCTAAAGAGCAGGCTTCTCTATAGAGGTGACCTTAATAGAAGGTTTTACAGAAGTATCATTTTATATTGGAATTTACGACCACTGCTTATGCAAGTGGTTGCAATAGGAGGTTCGTTTTGATCACTTCATGAAGGTTGAGACGAAGCAAATAGGTCATATTAAAGATGTGACCGCTTTATATTTTTTACAACTGCTCAGATCAATGAGGGCAGTACATGCTGTATAGTAGAACCTCTCTATTCCAACCACCCTGCAAGTGGTTTCCATAGAGAGATGGTAAGCACGTTTCAAGAGGTTCGTGGGGTCCCCCAAATCATTGGTCATATTAAAGATGTGTTCTCAATTGGCCATGCTATTGTACTCACATCAAAGAGGTGCACAAATGCTGGTATTTCAGCCATTCGCCAGCAATACTACCCTGATTTAAACAGCCACATTAAATGATCTTTAGACATTGCTTCACTGCAGTATAGGCCTAGATGTCAGCCTCAGGTGGAACCTCTCAGACCGTATGGGCCGCATCAGCCAGGGAGTAAACACACGCCGCAACCGGGCATGTTTACTTGGGGGCACGTGTGCAACATCTCAATCTCACCATGTGGTCACTACATCATGGTGGAGCTTGTGGAGTGGACAGTGGTCACTACATCACCGTACAGTTTGTGGAGTGGACAGTGGTCACTACATAACGGGGAGACGGGTCAGCTGGTACTCAATTTCATTAATAGTCTATTATTTTCATCCCACCATTTCCACGCCCTCTTCCCTGTATGATGAATCTATTGACACTCACTCTATGGAATATTTCTTGGAAAACAAACTGAGTTGACAATGGCCAACAACCTACAATACAGTGCCAGCAGGAGCACCCACTGCAATGATAAGTGACAACAATGCGCCAAACTCCCGTGAGACGTGTTTGTCAATTACATACAGGCATCTCCACTGGATTGCGTATAGCTCAATTAGGGCAACTCCACAGACATGCTCATATTGAGGAGGGGGAAAGGGGGGCGGGGGCGGTTATAAGGTTTTTCAGATGTCGCATGCTACCTTTTTGCAATCTTTCCCCACATCACCTCAAGACTGTACCCACTGGTTCAAATACGGAATACATTCCCATAGGCAGACCCAGGGACCGCACGGCTATACTGAAAACCTGGATCTGCTCTCTCCCTCGACCAACTTCTCTTCTTTCTGTAGTTCTGGTTTACATTACAGGCAACCAATCAAAAGTGACTACAGTTTTCCCCCCCACCAAAATGTGTTTATTTAATAAAAATCAACAAAAATGGGGCATCTTGCTGGCCCAAGCCTTTTGGTTCAAGTTTCTCACTTTCTAGCATCGGAATAGGATTGAGAGTAGCGCAATCTTGAGTGATCCATCACAAAGACAAGAGCTAATATATCCCTCCATTAAGACCACACACGACTGACCTCTAACAGTCAATTTTAAAGGTGGTCTCTTTATGAAGGAACGTGACTGAGGAACTTATTATAGAGGTGGTCTCTTAGGCCCGGTCTCTTAATACTCTTTATAGAGGTAATTTTGAGTGTTCCTACCTCTGTTTATACTAAGTGATTGAAGCCAAACAAGTCTGTTTGCAGTAGAACTTGTGGCGACTGGCTGGATGTAGGATTTCAGAGTGGAACAAACACCAGTCTATAGGCAAGGTCAGGAGAAGTTCAGGTTTCTGATGGTAGAGGTGATATAAATGATGCTGTGTGTGATATAACTGATGGTATAGGCGATATATTTGTTCTAAACTATTTCTGTTCATAACGACCTCATGCACCCATAATGTTTGTATCACATTGGGCAAAAATAAGCAAACTACCAACTAGTTTTCTTGTTTGCTTGTCTCTTTGTACTGGGAGATCCCAGGGATAGCGGCTGTGCGCAAAGTGAATAATATTATATGCAGATCCAAGGGCTGAAGGGGGGGGGGGCGCACATTACCACAAAAAGAAATTCAATGCCATACGTTTGTATTGAAACGACCAAGAATCAATCTCGTATCCCTTAAGATCCCTTCAGTACACACCCCTTATCTAAAAAAACCACCTGGATCTGCCAGTCAATGACTAACATAAATGTGACCACCTGTAACCTTAACTGAGGAGGGATGCAGATGTCGCTTGCTACCACCCACCAACTCATCTTTCTGAAACTGCGCCATTGAAACATGACAGCACCAGCTGCTGCCCACATGGGGGAGAAAGGGTAGGTTTTGAGGTTGGTCATTTGGGGCCCTAAACCCTTATATTGAACCAGCCGTGTTCTCTGTGCTGCCAGGATAGAAACCAATCGTAAACCCATCTAGTGGCATTTTTATGTGAATCAAGTGTCTTGGACAGAAGACGTTGTCAGAGAGCACGTGGGGCTAGCTCTGTTGGGTACATGAGGGCTGTGAAGGCAATCACCTGGTGTGAATGCTGTTAGTCTAGTCTGTACTATACTGTACAGTCACTGAGACTCACGTGACAGACCATCTGCCATGCTGTCTGTGTGGGAGAAACTGCACTCTTGTCTTGCCCTATTCTGGGCCATACAATATGACATGAGCAGCTGTTAGATAGACATTACTTAATAAACACCACGGGATTGGTGTTTAATACTTCTCATCTAATGGGTTTGAAAAAGTGCTATAGTATGAAGTGGGCTGAACCCCTAATGGTCCTGCTGGTTGCTCATAAACAACTATTGGTTTGACCTCTCTAATGTTTACCATGAGCTCTACACACTGTAAACACGTACAAACACTGCCACTGAGCTGACAGTTTATGGCAGATAATGAGCCTTCCGGATCACAACACATCACTACAGTCCGACTCATTTATCACGAACTCCTATTAACACAAATTTATGGATATAGTTCTAGCAAATGGCCACCTTCCTTTAATTGTGACTTACCGTTCGGATAACTGGAATTTTCAGATAACTCAACGTTCGCATTACCTCAGCTTCAGATGGACAAAGCAGTCTATAGGGCGGTTCAGACTGTACATGCTAGAACCACGTGCACGGATATTGAATCTATTGAGCATATGGATTATGGCCGGACTGTCTTACATGTCACAGCATATATCTGCCTGTAGACTGACATATCCCAGCTAATAATGGACGCTTCATTGTATTCTGTAAACTGATATTCACAACAACATGTTTATTTTCCAATTCAACTCGCATTATTGACGATCATATATCATATCAATGATCCCTTCTTCTATACACCAAGATTCAGTCATTACTTGTGATATCACAATGGGCACACATTATAAATCATTTTGGCTGGAAATTAATGCCCATTACCTGCGATTACCTCTCCCATGCCATGTTTGTCTGTTATTACATGCCATTTATAACCTGTGAGTGTGGTGGGGCTATCAGGGGCCTAAACACCCCACCCCCACCCCATCCGACTCTCTGTGGGGCCCTTACACAACATCTCTGCATTTGTCACCTGTTTCCCCATATCCCACTAAAGCAAGATATCCCGTATGCCTCTGTTTGACCCACTCCCCCACACCACTATATGCTGAGTATTTAGGTTCAACATATTCTATTCAAAATGAAATTCAACATTTCCCCCACATCACACTTCCTTGCAAACATCCAGCCCTATATGTCCTCCTATATACTGTATAAATTGTCATATGTAGACACCTTGAGGAGAAGCCAAAAGTGCCAACAAGTGTCCAATATCTACAGTTATTTCATTCAGGTTATATACAGGTTATATACAGGTGCTCATATAGACAGATTTTACAATAAAAAAACTACTGCACAACTATACAGAGTGGAAGTATTGAGAACATCCTCCAGTGAGAGGACGTCTCTTGTCACGAGATGCAGCTATTGATATTGTGAAGGCTGGAGCACACAGCTTCCCCAAGCGCACAAAACACGCATGCTCTACTTACAAACATACCAGAGAATTAATATCGTTAGAAATACGTTTAATACATTTAAACGATGCGCATGTGCATGTGAAGTAATATGGCCGTATTAAGCAACGATGTTTATCTGTATTGATCAAGTCTAGTTGTTGGTTTTATGTTTGTAAAACACCAGATTTGTGATCTAGAGCACTCAACTGAAAGGATTAGATGCATAAGATGTATAATTGGGACACAGTACAGGCTGACCACTCCCAGTATTGACCAGCAGGGATTACGATAATCCCACCTTCCTGGCTATCGATACGAAACTGGCAGGAGCGACAGGTTATAGACACGGCATTGGCGCAACTTGCACCAAAATATGGATAAGCTATATATGTTTGTGTACAGGAAACCCTCCCAGTGAGGACACCTCACCTGGGGTGACCTCACTAATAGGGACAGAATCCCACATTCCCAACCCATGTAGATCATCTATACTAATAACGTGCCCAATAAATCAGATACCAGCTATATCGGGACGAGCTTTGTTTGGTCTGTATCACCCACTTTCCCCCAATAGCCACAACAACCACTCCACGTAAGAGCCTCACACGTGGTGATAACAGTGTCAGCATCGTACTGCAGGTTCTGTGTCATTTATCAATGCCAGACGATGAGGATACGTTCGATCGCGTTGCTGGTGTCTGCAGCCAATCAAAGACAAGCTCATTTGCATATTCAAAGTATCCAGAAATGAGTGCACAACAGTGGCCTATAGATGTCGCCTGCATACCTAAATACATTGGGTAAAACCAACTCATTAGTGGTCACTTTGGAATGAAGTCAGCAGGTTTGACCAGGTAATCTCGTTTCAGCTGGAGAGATCATTTACTATATATATATCATCAATTATACGTAACAAATATGTAGTTGATCAACACGTGTATGATCAAAGTATTCTAACACGTGATGCACTACTGTATATAAATACTGCAGCCAATTCGATATAGTACTGACTGTTAATGGAGGCTACCAACTGTTCCATTTATCCGAGACCAAGTGCATAGTTAACAGTTTGCAACACATTTTCCTCGTGCAACATACGTTTACATATGAGTTCACATTGCACAAGTTCAGCCAAGTTTATCCTCGTGTTCACGTGTAAAGCAAGCGGCACACGAGAAAAAAGAGAGCTTTATATCCCAGATTATCCCAGTGTTGTTATGTCTCGCCGCATCAGTAAACTCATCATCGGGGATTAGGATAATCCCGCAGCAAGGAAGGGGGCGGCGGCGGGCGGCGAGTCTAGTGGTACAGGGGGAGTGGACACTTGTGTAAAGTGGACACCTGTGTATGGTGGACCCTTGGTAAAGTGGAGACTTGTGTAAAAATGAATACCTGATGAATATTTTGATCGCGAGTAGGCCAGAGCTTTGTGTACAGGTCTACAGAACGCACTTGTGTAGTGTGTACACTTGTTTAAATTGGTCACTTAAATGGGGTCGACACTTGGGTAAAGCAGACAACTATGAACCGTGGATACTTGTGTATTGTGCACACTTGAGGATAGAGTACACTTGTGTCACTGGAACAATGAACATCGCTAGAAAAACGACCTTCCTAAAGTGCACTTGTCTATATCCAACAATTGTGTAGTGAGGACATTTGAGCTGTTGGAACCCCTCCTTAAAGTGTCCAGAATCACAGGAGAGAAGGCGTTTACAACACAACTCCAAAGCGCCAACCTTGGCCCCCGTCATGTACTAGTCATAAAACCAGTTGATTCCAAACTGTTGATTTTACATACCAAGTGCGAAGTCAGAGTCCCACAAACATGGCTAAAACGGTTGACATAGGCAAACTCGGAGGAAGTACGTATATTTGCTGAAGTATTAAACATGAATGTTGGTCCAGTCATATAAGCTGATATTCTGTACAGACTGTAGTATTAGATGACAAACCGAGCAGGTTTGGTCTCATTTATATGATACACGTACGCTTCCATTTACCAAATAATTACCTAATAAAAAAAACTTCAATCTGAGTATCATGAAATAAGAAATTACGATTAAAAAAAGTTCCCTTCCCTCGCCACCCACTCCTCAATACAAAAAAAAGATAGCAAGACTAGAAAAATTAGCTCCATATATTAAATATCAAGTTAGTTTACGCTAAGCGCTAATGAAATCACTACTGGACAGAAGAGACGTCACTTCTATCACAACTGGAGGCACACCACTCACTCTCAGCATTTGCTGCCATGTTGAATGCACCGTGTCTCACCACACATGGGCGTGCTTCTTGCCAATGAATTCGTTATCGATACTTTGTGTGCATTGTGCACAAGTTTGGTAAATGCAAGAGAACAATTGACTATGCGTGTAGTTTAGAAGTGACCCACGTCAAACTGGCCTTCTACTCGTACATAAATGCGCTCATTTTGATATTCGAAGGCGCCAATGTGTATGCACGACATCATATTCCACCCTCACTCACGACCCTGTACTCTATCACGAAATCAAAACATTTTGTTGACGAAAAGTATGAACATGCACGCAGCAAGTGCCACAGTAGGTTGTCTACAACATCAGGACAGTCATAGAACATTAGGATATTGCCGGACAGTCAGATAAAACATAATGCATCCGGTAAAAGGAACGCAATACACTTTTACTACATATTATTCATACCAGCCAGTGGTACAACAAGTTATTGGTCATTATGTTTGAAAACAGTACTTACAAGACAGTGCGACAAAAATGCCAGCTTACCTGAAAAAAGAAAGAATACGATTAATTCATTTTAACTTCAAATAACCCTCGCAACAATGGGAATGCAGGCAAAATGACATGCGCTGCGGCGACCATATTTCCTGAACAAGGCAAATGACCCATACCTTTTAGTTTGTCTCCACACCAGTGACACCTTGGGATACAAAATTGGATGTTTGAAGGGAAAATAGACGATAACTATTCTGTTTGTAATCCATAGCAGAATACAAGGACAACAACATGATACACATGTACAAACATATATGATTAAGTAGATTGGTTTGCAAAACCAGAACAGTCAGAAAGTACATAATGCATCCATAAAGGGAACACAATAGTGAATATGAGATTTTATTGATACCAGTCAGTATAAGCAGAATTATTTGTAACATTGACGTTTGAAAACAGTGTTTTCATATACCATAATTGTTATCAAAATACAATTCAATATCTGTAGTATGTCATTAAGATATGGGGCTAAATACGGGATTCTCCACAAGGGGGTTGGGGGCACACCCCGGGGGGAGGGGTATCTTCCACAGTCGCATTGGGTATATATGCTCAGCAGAAAGACCCCCGATTTTGAGATGACAAAATATCTAAGACCCCCTATTTCTTGGCAGCCAAACCCTAAAGACCCCCTAATTTCTCGAAATCTCAAAGCATAGACCCGCAAGACCCGCAATTTTGTTGCAAAAAGTAAACTGAAGCATGATGATATTTTGTTCTTGCCTTGAGATATAGATTCAATGTAATGTTTTAAAAACCAATATTAAGACCCCTATTCTGGCATAAACCATATTTAACATCCACCATTTTACAAATAAGTAAGTACATCCTGTCTACGACCATGCTACAATGAGTCGCGCACTGGAGGCCTAGACTACTTTACCAGTTTTGCTACAGTATCAACATTAAGAAGACAAAAAAAAGGTGACGAGGACAAGTGCTTCATTGGGTATTTCATCACCATGCGAATGGATGATGAGTTCCAGCTCAGATACTGCCTCTGTTGAAGATAACAGAGTCATGCCCAATGACGGTCAGCCCTCCACTAGGTACAGGTGGTTAGTACCTATATATAGGGGTGAAAGTAATGCACCAAAATCTGATACTTTCTTATTTTTTACACTTTCAGTTTCATTAGTCTTCATGTACTTAGCACAGTAAGTCAACAATTTAAAACAGAATCATTTGTATCTTATCTTAATATTGGTTAGGTGCGATCATATAAATGAAGATACTGTAAGGAAATATATTTGATTTTTCTTCAAATATATTTATAACACAATGCAACCAGCTAGCTTACAGGAACATGTACGATAACATTATGATGTCGTAAAAGTTGATAAATGAATTGAATAGTCAGGGGAGGCAACTACTAAAAGTATTTATTTCGTCAACCTGCGCCATGGTGAACCAGATCATATGTACTTAGTTCATTAGACTTATGACTTCAAGTGAGGTAACTGACTATATCAAATAGTCTCTGGTGGTCGCCACGACCTTACTGGCCGTTCACATATTTTTTCGGCATACAAGCAAAATCGAGTTTACTAATTTCTGAAACCTATAACACAGTAATAATGTATAGTTATCCAGAATCTATATTTTTCAACCTATGTTTAGGAATGCAACACAAATCTTCAACCATTACGGGAGTTTTCCTTATAAGTAGTAGGCCTACTGCTGAAAAATAGTCATCGATTTTATAACGCACTACTGTATATGTTATTTACGTTCGATTTCATGTTTAA
>CM032669.1:26948293-26999880 GCA_019095985.1 Streblospio benedicti | reverse complement strand
TCTGATAGACGTGTAGGGGATGTCAGAGAAAAAATGGTTTCCCCCCATAAAAACCCCAATTACATGTATGTCTGGGGTGTTATAAGGGTTTTACAAATCTCACATGCCTATTCTAGTTGCCTTGTTTATGGCGCATTTGTTGTCTATTGCAATTCGATGCCAGTCAACGTGTGGCCCTCTCCCACCTCACAAAATCCTGGATCTGCCACTGATCCGTTGACCGCACTGTTTGATCACGCCACTGTGGATCAACAGTGGCTAACACACACACACAATGTGTACACAACAGCGCGTTCACACTGGCGGATTCCATGATCCGTGTACATTACACACAGATCCACGTACATATACTCGAACGACATGAGCATCGACTACTGCACAACCTTGTAGGCCTATCAAAACTAGCTGAATAGATTGACCACCCCTATAAGACGATTCACACCCTCAACCCTTGTTCTTACAGTGACCACCACATAAACTTGCATTTTAAGACCACTTTTAGAGGTCCGAGACGTTTATAAAGAGACTGCTGGGAACCTCCATACAGAGACTGCTCCTCTCCATTCACACCATCCATTTAGCCACCACCCCCGCCGCCCCTCTAATTGTCTTATACTGTACATCTACATAGCAAATCCCCATAGCCACACTGGATCACACATCCGCCCCCGATCCCGGACTCTGGAACGGCCTGATCCATGTTTGTCCGCAGTCTATTTTGAGGCCACATGTAAACAGCCTGTTTGTTTCACAAACACGGCTGTGGAAGCAGGGACAAGGAATGTTTGTTGTGGTCAACATTGGGTCTATGGCGGCTGACCACTGGTCAATTGATGTGTGCGGGAGAGCTGATAATGGCAGTGGAGACGTGAGTACAGAGAGACTGCGCACTGTACACAGCTGAAGGCTTATTAGATACATTCTATGGTCTTCTTCCCTGCTGTAAATGATCAGACGACTCAACATTCACACCAGGTCATAGACACCCTTTTCACACTGTATCGTTGTCAACTAACTGGGGAGCATACATCTCATTGTAACCATTGTGCCTCACCTGCGGAATCGACTGGGAATCGAGCTCTCGACCTTCTGGCCACGAGTTCAACTCCATAGTCACTCGGTCACAGAAGCACACCACTTGACAATCACTTGGAGAAAACCATCTATGCCCACTGTGGAAGCTGATGCCATTGACATTGACAATAGTTGGTAAGAGTATGAGGTAGAGACACGAGTACAAAGGAACCTGTGTCAAATGCAAGTTACGTACCATCATATGGCCTCCTCTATAAAGTGACTTTCATTTCAATAACATCATCATTTTGTTTGTGCTCCCAGGCCTTGATAAAGCACTGCGCCGACCTCCATAAAGAGACCACCTCTTCTTTGGGACATTAGAGGTTGTCTTCTTAGAGGTTGTATTGTAGTACATTGAGTCTGACCTTATTGCCCCGTGGATATAGCGGAGCCAATTGATGGCTGGTAAGCTTGCAGCCTGAGCAACCTGAGCTACAGTGAAACAAACTGTGGTCATCAGAATACGATAAGACCACATCTACAGACACACCTCAGCAAAATGCTCCGAACCTCCATACACGCTGCACATGGAGTCTTATTTGAGATTATTCAGTCGAGGGCTGCACTGTACATATTCCTGTCACCTGATACTGTAATACGAGTCAAGAGGGCGTGGTGTGTGTACGGGACAGCTGATCCATCCATGTCCACACGGATCACGGCGTCTGGATCAGTGGATCAGCCGGGTGGATCCAGAACGAGTCATTAGTAACGGGATCTGACGGGTCGCCCCCACTGTTTAGGACTTGGAGATATAAGGTGTGTGCTTTATAGCATGAGCTAGCTTCCGTTTTGCGTCCAATAGAGAACCTCTGTATTAAGCCACCCTGGGGCTGGCCTAAATCGGTCTCACTAGGGATGTCGTAATGGGGGATCGCAGATAGAGGTCTCTTTATTATACAAGTGATTTCTTTATTATAGTGACAGTCAAGTGGAGAGGTTACCCAGGGTGGTAGGCCTACTGGTGTGTTAGGTCTAGACTTGACCAGTTTGGGTGAATCAAAGACAGCTCATTAGTAAAGTGATCTCTTGCTTGGTGAATACTACCTGTCTGTAGCATGCATGCTAGTAGAATGGATGTGTATCTATTTTATGTCTCTCTTATATCAAAGGTCCGTCCATGGGATCTACGCACATCATTTATCTTAGACATGAATGTTGAGACTATAATTGTGTCATCTTCTAAAAACTACATGATTTATTTATATTCCAAATTATATAAGTGTTATATACTCTCAAGAAATGCAATATCGTATAACATAATGTAGAGCGACAGTCTGTCGTGTAGCCCTCCAAGGACTGTCCTAAATATAAAGAGGTTTTAATAGGAAGGTGGTCTCTTGATGGGTGGAACTGATCTTACAATGGATGTGATTATATTGTAAAAATGGTAATTTGTGGTTATAGTTTAAGTGCACACACGTTATTGTTATGAACAACAATATGTACCAAGTCAACGTTAACATACAATCTGTTGTAACATAGATACGCAACTACACACAAGCCCTTAAGTAGTATAAAGAGCAAAAGGCTCCAGGTTGTCTGAATGGACGATCCAGATGATGATCCAGGGATCCACTATCAGTGATACGGCTGATACACGCGAGAAACTTGAAGAAACATAGTCTATCAGTCGTCCTATGTGCCAGTCTCACATTCACCAATGTTATTTTCAGACGATTGACATGATTGAATGATGATTCTTGCGCAAAGATGTCCACGATGTCGCCAACTGACAAGTACAATAGCATTGCAGATTGGACTTCACTTTTCGGCTGTGTCTGCCACCAGCTAACAGGTGCCGCAAGTTGCAGGTGATTTATTGTGGCTTGACGTGGATATAAAGGAAATACAGTATATGACGTATTGGGAAAGCTACTACACACATTCAGAGATATATGATTGCGCTGAATGTGATGCCGTTATATCACCTCTTCTAAATGTGTGTTTCGGAAAATGCACCGTGAGGGATCACATACGAAGATCTAGAGACCAAACAGGCAAATAACCGGAAATACTGGTGCAATCCGGTTGTGTTGGGTGGTATAATGGTACAGGATGTGGCAAGAGATTAAAACATAATAGAATCTAGAAAAAGAAAGCCACAACATTGAACAATAAAAGAAGGGTGTGAGAGCCTTTATGATCGCTATGGTCTTCAACTTTAAAATCAATGCTGTCAACAAAGCCCTTACGTAAGATTCTTAAACCCTAAGACCTTTCAGCGTGCCCGTGTTATGCCATCACCAGACCACGTGATGTTGTTTACAGTTCCATCACTTGACCTTCACGTGACCCCAGCTTTACCCCCGCCCCCAGAGCCTGTAATAGTCCACACAAAACCCCGTATCGCAGACCTTTCTGCACAATCTCCAGTAATCACCAGAATATCTCATAATTACAACTGGCTTTTCACCTTTAAAGGTTAATCACGGCGAGATACGACGAGTTTTGGATGGGAAACATTCTATGGAAGATTTAGAGCATTTCAGGTCACGGGGGCGAACGTGTTTTTGTGCTTTTCTGGGATTCTCATGTTTTGCGAACTATGGCCTGTTATTTCTGGTCTTAAGGGGGCCACCATTATTAATGATATCAAAATAATGAAATGATTCCGGTATGAGTTTTGTCAACCCCCCCTAAATCGGTTATTTTTCGTTTGTTCGAAAATTTTAGACCACGCCTCTAGACTTACTTCCAGCCCCCCAGCATCTACTCCACCCCCACCCCCGCCAAAAAAGCACACAAAAAAACAAAAAAAAACAAAAAAACAATGGAAGTTTTTCATCTCCTCGACTAGTTTTGTCATACCCCCCCCTCCCCACTTTGGCTCATATGTGTACTATAAATGTACGTGTACACATCATCCATGGCAGCATTACGAGCACTATCTCTGTAGCTTTGAACACCCTTAGACCTTTATCTTCAAAGGTCTTGTTTTAGTCCATCCTCAGCAGAGAGTATATACCCTTCATATGTTTGTGCTATATTCTATATTAATGGACAGAGAATTGGACGTGTCACTAGGCAGATCCAGGGGAGGGGGGACGCAAAATACTTTTCATAGGGTTTTTTACACGTCTGCCATCGATCGCGCTTACTTAACCCATGAAATCCCTGAAGTGCGCACCCCCCTATTTTTTCTAAAAGCTGGATTTGCCATTGACTAGAGCTCGACGGGTTCGATTCTCAGTCGGATCTAGTAGTGGGTGTTGAGCAAACTCATCCCATGCTGGTAGGTATTACGGGTGAACCCCAACCAACAGTTAGGCAGTCACATCAGTTTGTCGTATACTAAATCTAACCATTTAAGCAATTGACAGCCTTTAACATAACCAACTATTGATTTGTGGAATTTATGCTATCGATGGAATACATGAGTTCATTTTCAGACACAAGTATGCAAATGAGCTGCTGCGATTGGCTGCACAGTAGACAGGGGTGGTTCGCACTTGACTGACTAGCAAGTCTGTTTGGACACACATCATACACACTCACGCACACACGCGCCCGGCTCACGCGCCTCACGTACCTCTGCTGCTTGGAGTGTTTCTTCATGGTGAGCTGACTGAAGCTCTCCAGGTTGCGGTGTGGCTCCGCAGAGATGCCCACAGCGCGCTTGTTCCGCGGCTTGGTGTTGGTGATGGGGGAGGTGGGCAGGATGCTCTGCAAGGGCAGGCAAACAAGCTATAGCTGTCATCTATACGGTCTCACTTGAAAGCTTTTGAGAAAATGCATATGCCTTAAAGATGATTTTTTAAAGATAATTTTTACTTGTAAGATACTTTTCTGACACAATGCAAAAAAATCAAGTGGATGATAGGTTGATCATTTGGAAATAAATCTGTGTCTTTTCAAAATTTTTCAATGGCTCATTTAAGAATTTAATGACTCCATGATTTTAATGGCAAGCTTTGGTCACCTTGTTAGATTGAGCTAGCAGGTAAATAGACCTATCATCATCAGCCTTTACCGGGTACGTATCAACAATCTGGATCGCTCACCTGGTACTTGTCGAGCTGGCTGCGGAGCTCCTGGATCGTGTCATCCCGCTGCTGGATCTGTCCACGCAGCTCGTGGATCACGTCATCCTTCATCCGGAGCGCCTTCTGGAGCTCGCCGAGCGACCCCATCTTGTGGGCGGAGCGGGGGTCGGACGCCGAGGACCGCGACGTCGACGACAACCGACCTGCGGAGTGAACATCATGATTAATGGAAGAAAGAATTGACCACTGAGATTAATTGGTTATGATTCTTGAGAGAACCCAGCTTGTGAGGCGACCTGTGCTTCTGTGGTCGAGTGGATAGGGAGTTGGACTCGTGACAAGAAGGTTGTGAGTTAGATTTGAGATCGGGTGTGGTGATGGTTGTTGAGCAAACTCATCCCTAAATAGTTGCACACTGCTCTGTGCCGCTTACTTGTTATCTAGGTGCAGGTCATTGGGTTTGAAAGATTGTGTGAGTGACTGTGCGAATGATTACCATTGTGCTGTAGATGCAAGTATGTGAGAAATGATCAATTAATTGACCGACACGTGTGCCAATGACCTGGTGTAAGGAAAAGACTTGAATCACGACTATCAACCGTAACATTTATATTTACCAGAAACAGTTGTACATGTGCTGGTTTAGAGTCAGTATTTTTGCTATAGCAATGACTTTCATCTACACGAGGTGATTGGCCTCATTATGAGAAGCTGATCCACTCTTGTTATCGTGGACTGACGCCCCATTCTGTGGCAACCAGGAGGACTGGGAGTTGACGTACAGGTGACATGTCTACTCATGCTTACGCGTCCAGACAGACGACAACCAACCAAAGAATAGGCCGTTACGTCAGTTTGCTGTGTGCTAAAACTAATCATTTAAAGTAATAGACAACGTTTAAAAGTAATCCCCTATTGATCTGGGGAATCCCCACTTATGATATCTTTAATGAGTTGAATTCAAATGTTCGAATCCAGCCATCTGTATATGCAAATGAGCAGCTCTGATAGGCTACAGGCACCAGCAACTTTATGGATTTTGACCGTGGCATTGATAACTGGCACAGTAGATTGGAGAGAGGATGCAGTGTGTGATTAAATGTGGCAGTCTGACAGATACACAGCCAATGGATTACTGTGGGTACTGATAAGGTGAAGGATTATCAGGATTAAGGTGATAAGCCAACGCACTAAGTCATTTGATGTTCCAAAAATACACAAACACTCATTATGGTAAAGCATGTTACTGTCAGTATGGAATTCTCGTGTTTTATAGAATTGGTTTAAGTTTCCTACTTGACTAATTTGTATTAACGTAATACAACTGTAATGGCAATCAAGCTTAGTTACCAACTGGCTAGCCAGCAAATAGTACTCTACTAACTAGATGTATCTAGAGGGCTAAATTTTCTAGATAATGGCCCAACCATTGGTTAGGTTGCTATTCAGGAAACATTTAGATCATGGTTTACCTGTTATAATTGTAAGACTATTTCACATATGGTACACATCACAACTATACTATGTTTGATGGGGTTCTACATTGTCCTCTGGTTTCCATGCATCAATTGGTGTAAGACAAGGGAGTTTAATTTCTCCAAGTTTCTTCAATATATAAATAAATGATTTAAGCAGATGTTGCTGCAACTTGAATGGTGTAAACTACCCTTTACTCTGCACACATGATACTATACTTCTAGCACCATCTCCTAGTGCTCTTCAGAAACTTATAACAATATGTGAATGCTTTGCACCTGACAATGAAATTATATACAATCCTAAAAAGTCTAGGACAATGTGTATTCAGGCAAACAAGGACAAGGTGCATATCTCTGTGTTTACTACAGACAAAAAAAAATATATTGGTTGTTGAACGATTGAAGTACCTAGGCTTTTACATATCCAGTGACACGTAGGATGACTGTGATATTAATCGCCAAATACGTAGTTCTTGCAGCAGGTGCAATATTGTCGTGAACTGTTTTAGACGCTATAGTAATGAGGTGAAAAGTCTACTCCATCAGAACTTTTGTTCTAGGCCGCGTCCCACTAGTTTCGCCGTATGGCCGACGCATAAATTCTAGGGATTTCCAGGCAAAAAAAAATATGCGTCGAACATCTGCTGATAGATAACCCCTTTTGGTATTAAATTATTTTTTTCTCCCAGCGCATAGTCAACTCACAGCCCGCGCAAGGCTGCCGCAAACCAGGCGTAAGAAAAGCAGACAGTCAACGCAACGTCAGCGTAACCCTACGCACAACCGACGCATAAGAAAAATATTTGGGTGTGACGTGCGTCGGGGTTACGCTGACCTTGCGTTCACTGTCTGCTAACCACTGAACATACGTCTACAATACGTTGAACGTCTGCTGAAGCTACGCTAAATGTACGCCATCGTACGCTAAACGTGCGCCAAGCTTACGACAACGTTATCATCTGCAAAGCATCTGCCCACCATCCGCTACCAATACGCTGCCTATGTTCAGCGTATGTGTAGCGTACGCCCAACGTATAAAATCAATGGATTATATGCTTAACGTTGATGAAAAAATCTGGCTATCCGACGGATTTTTATCAGCTGGACGTAAGTTCCCAGTAAGTTCCCAGTGCGGCAGAAGCAGTGGGACGCGGCTTTCTAATATGCATTGTGCCCATCTACGGAGCAAATGCATGTACCTAACGATGACCACTATTTTGAACATTTAGTTCACAAAAATGACTAAACAATTTCATTTTTAGTTTTATACCACTTCTAGAAAAAAGAGAATTCTTAAATCATGTTTTACTAGTGATTATGGAAATCATCCACATGCACTAAAATTTGGAAAAGTACAAAAAATGTGTAGGCTTCCTCCTTAAATGAAGACTACATGGCAAGGTGTAAACATCTTTATATTATAGTCTGTGATCAGTTGATGCCTTGGCAGCTTCAGTCAGGTGCTATGCCTGACTACAGCGCAATATTATATAAACTTAATTGGATACAGTGCGACATGTTGTCTGCAAAAATCACATAATTCTTGTCAGACAAAATGTTTCCATGATTAACACTACTTACACTTATTACCTTTCCATATTCAAAGTAAACTGTTAATGACAAATCCTTCAATGATAAAGAACTAAGTTGGACAACCTGTTATTTTCTGGGTATTCATTCTGTATTGAAATCTACTGTATTGAACCTTGTTACCTTATTATTGCACCTGACTATGGTAGTACATGTAGTGGATTTGTAGGCTACATCAGTTCCCAAATCAAATTGAATGCTTCAACGTATGCATTTCTTATGGTCTCATTTACAAAATAGTTTTAAATAATTTTCGACTGAACATCTTTGTAAAAAAACTTATTGAAGATTAAGAATACAACTAGCCAAAAGCTGATGGTAGCAAGATAGCTGATGGAAACAGTTTAATCATTAACATTACGAGGCATGTAGATATGGATTCTAATGCAAAAAGCGATGATCCTAGTTGTGCTAGTCAAGTTAGTGGATCTGATATGAGAAGTGAGGATGCTAGCTGTGAACTCAATGGCGATTGTATTTTGCCAGATTCTGATTGGCTGATGATATTTAAACTGCTGCCACTGGAAATCCTTCTAAACCCAGTCCGCCATGTCTGTGAGCATTGGAGAAACATCGCACATGATCAGATGATATGGCAAAACATCCGCTTAGTTAATGACCCAGAACTTAAGCTAGGACTATTGCTAAACTTACCAGGCAAGCTTGTCAATTCGCTGGACCTCAGCAACAGCATATTAGTAAAGTTTGTGGCTGATAAAAATCATAATAATGAGTACAAAAGAGCGGATGACGAGTTTCAGAAGCTCCTCCACCGACTACCAAACCTACAGCGGCTCATCCTGCACAAGACTATGGTGGCTTCTCCCAATGGTGGCCAGACCAGCCTACTCAGAGACTCTTTTAAGACAATAAGCAACTACTTAAAAGAATTGCAACAGTTGGATTTGTCCGGACAATACGGTCTTGATAACAAGACACTAAAGGAAATCTCGGAGGGTTGTCAAAAGCTGACGCACCTCAACATTGCCCATTGCACGGGACTCTCCTGTAAGGGAATAGATGAGATGGGGAAAAACTGTAAAAATCTTTGCCACCTGACCATTGACATGAAGACGTTTTACCTACAGAAGATGCACATGACCGACCTGGATAGGAGTAGTCCTGAAGTGAGGATGCTGAAACCAGTCGAGGATTGTCCAGTGAATAAGAGACGGTGGGAGAGCCATGCAAGTGGACAACCTCTAGATGACGAAGATCCCCTAGAAGCAGTGGACGAAGAGGAGGGACCTTATACAATGCCCGATGGCCAGAAGCCCCAGATTTGGAAGTACGGGCCTCACCTGCGACCGCTCTTAGTCAGAGGGTGCCATATACAGATTATTGAAGATGACAATAATGAAAGGAACCAGAAATATTTGACTGCCGTCTTCCAGTAATGGACTAATAGAAACTCAATCCAGAATACAGAGTATTTTGATAAAAATATGAACTAATGTATTGGACCATATTCAAAATAGTTTTTTTCATATTATTTTCGTATTGATCTGTATTTCAATTTCACTTTTCATTCAATTCATTTTTCAATTCCATATGACCTTTTATTTTAGTAAAAATCTACTGTGCTAAAAATGATCTATGAAGCAAATAAACTGGACGTTTTAACAGAATTTTCAGAATGTTGTTGAATATTAGAATAGCTATTTCACATAATATGCTACTGAACAATAAATTTAATGTTAACATTAAACAATACATATTCAATTTTAAAAATAGAATCGAAAACTGCGATAATATTTTAGTTAAAAACCTTACTTGACTGAGGGCAGTACCCAAGTTCTATATTGTATTTGGAATGGAAGACTAGTTTACACTGTGTAATATGTGGTGCTATTTTATAATTCTATGCACATTTCTATTATTCATATAAATATTATATATCTTTTATATTTTTTCCATGGAATTTATCTAAAATTAATGTTTCTATTATTTTTTATCCTATTCATGAAGCATCGTAGATCAAAGTGTAAAAAATCACGGATTAAGGAACGTCATGGGACTCGCGTGTAAAAGTTAATTTCTTTCAATATTATAGTTATGACAAAATCATAGATATAGATTGATATATCTTACATCACGTAGGAAAAAATATATTATGGTTTTCTATCCATGTCGAAGTATTTCTGTTAGTCAACACACAATATCAGGCAGTGTAAACATATAGAGATTTCACGGATCACTACACACAATTAGAATCGAAAACTGTGATAATAGTTTAGTTAAAAACATTACTTGATTTTTTATTTCATTTCAATTATAAGTATTGATATTAGAGGATTCTTTCACCAAATCTATCGGGCTATATCAGATAGTATGCTCAGAACAAAATAGCTTCCCTTTCCTAAAAAATCGTTTGTGGTCCACTGTGCGCTCTAGTCATATAGAATTGAATAGAACAACACCCGGAAATTCTGAGTCCCATCACAAACCTTAACAAGCAATTTTAACATGTAAACCATTAATTGTTCATTCACCCCTTACTAGTTGCATGATCATAGGTAATACTGATGTCAGAAATCTTATGTTAGTTTTTCTATTTCATTTTTTTTACTTTGCATAATCATTTATATCCACTATTGAAGATATCATCAATAGCTATAAAAAGCATCTAAGCTACCAATCATATCTGGGGTAACCGCTACCATTATAGCGGTTCTAGATGCTATCTAATAGAAGCAATTGCAAATAGTTCATTATGCAGGTATAAACATGTAGTTCTCCAGTCTCTCGTATAGAGATGACTTACATGTGCTTTTAGGGGACTACCATATATTATGGACCAAGGGTATGGAACAATGAAACAATAATGGTATTATTTTGTTTGAAAATCCCCCCCCCCCCCCCTAAATCCCACACACACTCCCCACAGTTTTTTTTTTTTTTTTTTTTTTTTTTTTTTGGGGGGGGCAAAGTCACGACTGCTTAATTGGGTCATATAGCTCATATCATGTTTGATAATATTGGATAGGCCCTCCACTATTCAGCTTTAAATAATGTATAATGACCTTGTGCCACCACCAATGCAACATGGCTTCAGGCTACCAAACACAATTTTCTCCCTGAATATGCATCAATATAATGAAAAAAAGATAAAAGATGATCGTAAAATATTAGTATTGGTAGAAGTCCAAACATCAGTTTTTATTCTAATTTATGGTCAATTTTCCAACAGATATAATGGCAAAAAAATGAAAAAAAATATAATGACAAACATGATGAAAAATAATAATGAAATATTCGGAATGGCGTAAGTCCAAATGTGAGTTTTTATTATAATTTATGGTCCATTTTCCAAGAAATCTAAAGTACCTGTTCTCACGGAGAATGGCTGCTATACATAAAACCACAAAGAATACATCATAAAAAACATGATATTTGGGACTGCTCTTTTCAATGTTTGTCTGTCCTACATACAGTACATTACAAAATAACCTACTAAGTACATAGTATCATTCATTCATTTCAAAGCAAGTTAGACTAATTAAAATTGTTACAATTCAAATGGTGTGCAAAATGTGAAACCCTTTATCAAGTTGTCACGCAGTAGAACCAAGAAGCTGTGCCCGGTCAAGGTGCCCCCAACCGAGACTCGTAACAGGGACCTTTCGCAACATTGAGCAACATAGAAATCATGCATTAGGGGAGCTTTACGCAATCTTATAAATTATGTTATATTATCGTTAAAAGGAAGACTGGCACTTTAGCAGTTTAAAATTATAATAATTGTTATGAACATCTAATGTCTAGTGAACTTAATCTTGAAAACCTTGAGCATCAATCCAAGTTTTGCCTCAAACTGAGGAGCTACCTAAACGTTTAGACTCTGATTTCAAAATTTCCAAAATCAACACACAAAAACTTCTCTGTTTCCATGGGATTCAATGTAAAAAGCAAATAAGTAAACTAAAACTAAGAAGAAGAGACATATTAAGCACGTAAAAAGTGAAAATTTGTAATGTGAATTCGTGTTTTAGCATCATCAAGTGGTGGCAGATAGTCCTGTGTACGTGTGTCTACCTCACCAGCCATGCACAGAGCTGGGTGGTTTTGTATGTTAGGCATTGCAGTCTTATGAATTCCCTTCAGTAATAAATGAGAAACTATCATAAAACAATGAATGCAATGATTAGATTTCTCCCCATTTGCCGATGAGACTCGATTCTGATTGGCTGGCAGCTGTAGAATGTCAGACTGTAGCCGCATTTTATGACTAAAGTGAATTATTTCTCATTTATGCCATATTCGAATCATCAACAACTGTGAAGAAAAGAAGTGACTGTCATAATTTTAGCGCGGGGATGATAAACGTTATATAGTTTACGAAAGCTATGCACTTGTGGTGTTTCTGTCAACGTCACATCACTCACAAGACAACTTTGGTGCACAAGAATTGGTACTAAACATACCAATGTCCTATGGTGGTTTCCCCCTCACACCTTACGTATGTCAGTCATAGACACGCTAATGCCAATGGCGTATTTTGAGGTATATAGTTACCCATTAGAACCTATCATATTTGTCTTTGGCAAGACTTTCGCTCTTCTCTAAAAAGCTTCGTCCAGCCAAACACAAATATGACAGGTTCCTTCAACAACAACTAGCCTGAACCAAGTTTTGTGTTCATAACAGGCTTACTTTCTCCCTAAAACTTATTTTCACTACAGTTGACGTAGACGTTTAGTCTACAAATACAAGATTGCAGTGCAATGCAACATATTGACAGTGCTATGATTGGTTAATCCTGGCGAAATCCATTGTTCAACACTTACTAGCTACACGTATTCAAACCTCCCCTCTCCGTCATCATTCATTGCACAGGATGACAGCAGTGCTGTAAAAATGGATTCACCTCAACATCATTCAATTACATTATAGGTGTTAACATTCAGTGAATCCATCCCAAGCAGAGTAATAACATTTTACTTACTTATCTGTGCCACCACAGACGCCATATCCCAATATACACCAGTTTGTCAATACATGGATCGTCAGACAGTCTTATGTGTGACAATGGTGCCTACACTCTTTATGAAAATCCTAAACCTATTACATCATTACCCAGTATTCCTAGTGGATTGGGTTCTTTTGCACCACATCTTAATGTATTTAAATCAAATATTGCTAAGAACCCAAAGAATTATCCATATAATCAACCACAATTAGGCTGATTGGTCAAATAAGCATGACTTTTGAGCTGCTTGCAATTTCACGTGTGTAGTATTGAGGTAATTGCAGTCATCATTCTAAAGTTGTGTATACACCAATCGTTATACCACAATGACAAATACATTATCCGATTACAGATACATGTAGTAGATATATTTTGCATAATAATTCTCCAAGATCTGATCAAAGATTGTAGGAAGGAGGGTTTAGTTCTGTATACTTGCTATATAGAACATTCCGATTGGTTAATACTGTAAATATAAGAAAATGGACGTCGTACTTCACTGACATCATGCTTGAGCGACTTACCATTAACACCAGGTCATTTGCATGCTTGTCACACTATAACGCATTTCACACTTCCCTGACCTGTAACTGTAGACGATATACAGCTTATTATGGATGATATTGACATGATTACTCAATCTTTTCTTAAAAGATGCATTGGTCATATCAATATACGTATTACAACACACTGAACATATCCCAGGGTACTATGGGTGAGTTTGATCAACATCTACCACACTAGATTTCGCCCACCCTCACGTCACGGGTGTGCGTGCCATAAGACATGTTCACTGCACAAAATGCAAGATCAGATTATTTCATTTTAGGTATTAAGAACTTAAACGTTGCATAAAAATAGAAACTATTCTGTACTGAACAAAAGAACATATTTTATCAGAATATCAGAAGACAACTTGCGACATGACTATTATGACATCTACACAAGTTACGTGTTTGTGTTTTAAGTATTTTCATATACAAAAATAGAAATAATGTAGGCCCATTATAACTTTTACATATTAAACAAGCCTTTATTCACGTCTGTAGCGTTTAGCTGGACTTGGTCTTGAAATATTGGTTCAGTGTCATTCTTGACCACTCTATAGTAAAGAAGCAACAAGGGTATGTTGATCAAATTATTGGCATAATAAAGAGAAGTCGCTTCATCCGTAAAACATCACTGTAACTGCTCTGCTTTGACACACAATGTGTTACGACATGCCCTACATTTCAACATGTCAAATAAATAAACTATTTTGACGAGGGGTAAATTTTCTGTTTTCTGATTTTCAAAATCCATAGGCAGATCCAGGGATCCAGGGGGCACACCAAAATATTTCATTTACATTGGGATTTTGGCAACTCTGCCACCGATCAAAAACTTTGAGATCCCTTTCAAGTGTGCCCCCCCCCCTCCCAAAAAACAGACTTTTAGTTTTCATTGATTCGGGTGGGGGGGGGGGGGGGCACATTGTTAATGCCAAGCAACCACTAAAATGAAATATACAGACGTGTGTAAACTACAGATTCTCAACTTACATGTATGCATATTACATAACAAATGTTAAGATTTTAATTGCAGATTCCTTTAAACATAATGCCATGTCATGGAATATCGCTAAAGGCCCCACTTACGAGTCTCAAGCAGAGGTTTATTACAGCAGAACAGGCATACAAAACTGAAACTGAACACAAACATCGTGACTGAGATGACATCACGTGGTATGAATACGCCAGTCACGTGATATTTTGGCATCGCATGGCTCATTGTTTACATCAACAAAAGTTACCCGATTTCCATTATATATATAGTTTGCCTGTTGCCATTCAGATTTGTTAAGACGAATTTGGGTCAAGAGCGAAAAACCATCAATATCATTTAAAGCAAGCATATTGAATATGATTTGTTTAGACTTATGTTACCACTGATTTTAGTACATGCTCCAGGCACTTGAGGGAAGTAGAATAAGTGTATACACAGTTCTCATAGTATATGCCTTTACATTGAACTGGACAGTTCTCATGTTTGTACATTTTTGAACAGCCCCCATCATTTTTCAGCATTGCCCTTTCTTGAACGTTTTGCAAAGTGAATAAAATGTTTTACTAAAATATTAAAGAAAAATGTAGCATTTGTTCAATCGAATAAAAAAACCTGCTATTAACCTTATTGTGTAACACTATGATCTGTGCACAGGACGCAAGCATTGAGAGGCGATATCACCCCACCCCGCGAATCCCGACAATCCTGGATCTGCCACAAGTATACACAGCAAATGGATAATCATATGGAAACACCAATACAATATTTACTCGATTAAACCTAAGGACATGAACAGAATATTGTTGTTAAAACAAGGTCCATTATTTTAACACGGCATCCCAGTCAACAAAGTTTATGAGCTGTCTGTACCTCTAGGTAAAGGCGGTCTAGATACCCTTTTAGGGGTTTAATTAAGTTCACACAAAACAATGGCATGATATGAGACTAGTGCAAACTGGAAGGGTAGCTGTGAATAGATGTATATTTGCATCAATTTGTACAGGGTTAGACAAAGGGTCTATCTCAGTGTCAATGTAGTTTATCCAGTGTTGCTTAGGGTGATGTAGTGAGGCTTCTTACTTTGTTCAATGCTGGCTGTATAAAGGTGGTGATGGCCATAAATACAAACGGCAGAGTATGTAGTTAGTAGTTAAACTTCTCTCATTTATATGTACACTAAAACTGAACACTGGCTCGGGTACATTGGGTGTAGTGGTATGAATTCAGGCACGAAATGTCTTAATTTTATTATGAATTGTGGGTGTTACATTGTCCAATTTTATTAGAAATAATAACTATTTACACATAAGGTACATGATTGGTGAAGGAACTCTATATAAACTATTAACCAATCGCTTTTCACATATCCTCTCTCACATGTCTTTCATACATTACGAATTGTACAGAGATAAAACAATGTTACTGCAACATAAAAACATCGTGTTCTTTTAGTGACAAACAACTTCAGTATTTCAGACATGTTCCTACGCACTATCAATCAAACTATGCCTTATAAATATTAAGTTTACTACCAGAGGAATGTTCATCCAAACTCCTATTAAACACACTATAGTATGCTAAGAAGATAGCTAATCTCCCTCCAATACCATGGCACACACCACACCAAAACACATTACTGTTTCATGTTACCCCCTTGGGAGTATTCAGTGTCCCATAACAACTTAGCCCAACCCCTTCTCTCTCTCAAATGCCTCCTAGCTAGCATATGTCCATCACCACTACACTGACAAAGCTGAAGATGTTTTTCACCAGCCATATAGATTCTCCATTTCAAACATTAGAGAGGCCTGTTCTTTATATGGAACTCCTCAAGACACCGGGTATATGGGGTCATATTTGAAATATGTAAGTAGACGGGTGATAATGAAAATCACCTCATAAAATGCAAACCGCCCCCTTTGTCAGGTCCTTAACTTGAACCGTCATCGCGTGATGTGGAACAGGTCACTCTTGACCAACCGCATTCATAAGTAATAAGCCACGAAGTTCACCCGTGAACCTCATATAAAATATTGGGGTTTACAGGGTGTCAAAACTTATCACAACATCCCATATGCCACGAAATTTGGAATTACTTCAGCTTTATATAGATCAATTTGTCACATATTTCACATGATGGTTGGAAATCGTTTCTCTTGAAACAAGTTTCCTCATTGCATATAATTTTACGTATATATAAATATAGATCTACCGGTCCTTACATCTCCCCCACCTTCAAAGAAATGGTTTTTGAATGTTTTCGCGTGTTTTATCAAACAAAATCATCTCTGCAGCCAAGAAAATCTGAAAGGACTTTGTTTCCTTGAAGACGTCTGTTCAACACCCCTGGACAAGGGCGTTTGGTGACCTCAGGTCACTTTCTGTAACAGTAGAACCGCTCTATTAAGACCACTCGGGGACTCGCCTAAGCTAGACAGGTGGTCTCTTTGTGGAAGTGCGTAGCACTTTCTTTATGCAGACTTGGGGCTGGGAGAAATGGTATTATCATGTAGAGTTGGTTTCCTTATAGAGGTGGTCTAAAAGGGAAGATCTACTCTAGTGTTGAATGCATATATATGAAATTCTAATCACTTTCATACAGTTTATTTCAGAAAGCTTACTTATCATTCTATCATCTCATTAAAATTGATTCTGTTATCTTCACATCTTCTGATCATAACGTTACATATTAACAAGAGTTGATGAGTATGGGGTCATTATGGGGAAAAAGTATTGTTCAAAGAAAAAAAAAAGATTGGTGACATAGCTGAAGTAGATGTTCAGAAACAGGCCTCGTGCCCCGGCAACACGAACTATTCCATAGTGTGATTGCTAAACACGACATTCACCTTGAACCATTTGCCAGACCGCTAAGGTCGGGGATCGGGGGCAATGAGAACCGTGTACATAACACGGCGAGTATTGTTCTCATTATATGTGTATTTGTCTCCATCAAGTATGTATTAGGATGATTGAAAGACTGTCACGTTTCCGTGTTGCCGGGTTGTTTTGCATGGTTGTTATTCAGTTATTTAAATCCGCAACCTTTAAACTGGCCTGAATATGCCCCCCCCTCCACCCCCAAATTACTTGAAAATTAACAAATCAAGCCTGTTCTTGCTAGACACAAGATCCAAATACATAGTAACACGTTCTCAAGTCATGTACAAAATATCCTAAACAGTGTCAAACCACTGGGTGTACTATGCACTTTATTACCCAGCTAACATTTCTTGTTGTTTTCAAGTCCCCCACATTTTATCATGTTTTACTCGGGGTGTAGATGAACTTAAACTGTTGGTATCTGTTGATGTAACATGGTGTAGTAGTGATTTATCAGATATCGGTTTCACCGTTGTAAAATATCCGATAATCTTTTGAACATAAGGTCTTGTCAAACAGCCCTCAATAGCCGAATCATATATATCATATATATAATAAAGCAATAGATAGCTATTCAAATAATGGGGAGGGATCCATTGTTATGATATCTTTAAAGGATGAATATAGACACCTTTTTTCAAAACAAATATGCAAATTAGCTTGATGTTATTGGCTGCAGACACCAGTAGCTTTCTGCATTTGACTGTGGTGCGGACTGGGGTCGGTATTGTAGCCATTGTTAATTGGCACAGACGTTCTTTGAAAACGAGTCGATTCATTATCTCCAACCACACAGTAAAAATGCATGGACGAACATTAGCGATAGTCTGACAGGGGCTGTGTTTGTCATGTAAATAAACCCGTCGATAAAGCTAAACCAAACCTGGCGAAAGAACCACAATGTGTCTATTCATGAGGTGATGTTTTATACTGGTATCTGTCCCATCAACTGAAACCAGCTGGTACTGGACACGGGAAGAGACTTTTTTCATCCAATCAAATGTTGTGCTCCAAACCCAACCATTTAACCCGACAGACAGCTTTTAACATAATCAGCTATTGATATGGGGATTCCCCATTTAGATATCTTATGCACTTACAGTGACATTAAGTTGGGACATCCTTATGCCACAAACTCACTATAATGTAGACCTAACATTGGGTGCATGAGAACGATGTAGAATCCATGGTGTAAAATCTATGACGTAGATCTACACTTTAGAATCTAATGATACACATTCAGCAATTTTAGATTGCCTCCGACGGTATATGCATCATTCACATGTATCTGTGTAAGTTCCATGTAACAGTCACAAAAATATAGTGGAAACAATAGTCTCCTAATATATCGGAAAGTCAAGGATGAGAGCATAGACCAAAGTAAATTAGATACTATCTGCTCGCTCATCAACACCCGGATAAACCACACCAAACCACAATGAACCAGCCAAACAAGGTGGCAATAAGAAAACCATTATGGTATCTGCCCTGGATAACAACAATACAAAACAAAGTACAAGTGTTGATCAGAGTGTAATTATGGAGGCCATCAAACAAACCAAATTGGTCGGCGGCTAACTCTAGCTGCCCCTCCCTCCCTGATCCATAAAGCCACAGCTAACCGATGTACGCCAATAGCACACTGCTATCTGCAGTCCGGACGTCTCACTGGTCCATATTGAGCACAGCGTCACTCACCTTTATATGTGCACAAAAAGAGAAACAAATAAAACCCAAAAGAAGGAATGTCGGACAGTCCCAAAAGGCTCTGACTGCAATGTACATGAATCTATACATAGACTCCTAATAACTCATATCCACCGGATACACATTGGACTCACAATGTATAAGCAGCCAATCCTGCTGTTTTGGATGATGTTTGGAAGGATTGATGGATCTATATATGCAGTTATGTTTGGTAACCTAAAATGACAAGGACTTGAGCATCACTATGGTTTACAATTATTGCAGTATATCAAATAAACTTCTGTCATTGTATTTGCTCGTGGCGTTACCTGCTTCCTCTGTGGTCCTCATCTCGTGCGCCTTCACCTCCAGCTCCTCTTCGTCATCGTCGGGTCGGCCCAGATAGAATTGGGCAGCGCGATCTACTTCCACGGAACCATCCTCATCACCCCCATTCCCACTGCTGGAGGTCAGGGGAGGACCAAAACTGGGACTCAACGGTGGACTGGAACTGTGGATCTGTGGTGCACCGGAGCTGGCCATCAGTGATGGACCAGAACTGGGGGTCAGTGGTTGACCGGTGCTGGCGGTCAGCGGAGGAGGGGAGGTGGGAGTGGGAGGAGGGGTCTCCACTTTTCCCCCTCCCAGCCCTTCGATCACGAGTCCTCCTCTTCGAGCGGCCCGAACTGGCGGCGGGGTGGTTGCGCCGATCTTCTCGTTGCTGCCTTCGCGTGAGAAGGCCTCGTCGGAGCCGCTGGATGAGCCACTGTTCTGTCTATCAGGCGGAGTGAGTGCATGCCGACCATCCGTCTCCAGACGTCGGAGGTAGTAGGATGATGCTGCTGTAGCCCCGGAGCCCTCACTACTACTGCCAGCACTGCTTGACAGGTACCCACGGCGCGGAGGGGAACTACGGCTCTCGGTGCTAGTGTGTCGTTTCGTCAGCGATGATCCAGATACTTTACTGCCACCGCTATCCTGCCGGCTGACGCTACCTTTTGACTTGTACTTGGAGTGATCGTGGTCGTGGCCTCCTCCACTTCCTACAATGTCCTGCGCTAAGCTGGTCTTGGACTTGGACTTGGCTGGCGTTTGTTCATGGATTGCTTTTTTTGTCTTGGCGCCCCCACTGTGGCCATCCTCGATGTTGTGGCTGATCTGGTCGAAGAACTGGCGCTGCTTCTCTGCGTCCCGATCGTCATGGTGGTGGGACTTGATCCCCTTCTCCAAATCCTTCATGTCTTTCTCTTTGGACTCGCTTCGCTTGAGAGAGAAGAACTTGTGCTTGTGCTCTTTGTGCTCTTTGTGCTCTTTGTGATCTTTGTGTTCGTCGTGAAGCTGATCTTTGGACTCGCTCCTCTTGAGATGGAAAAAACCAGACTTGTGCTTGTGCTCCTTGTGATGGTCATCTTTGTGATGCTTGTGGTCATCCTTGTGGTGCTTATGGTCATCTTTGATCCCTGAATCGTGTGCCAGCTGATCCTTACTCAAGGTGCGCCTCAGGCTGAAGAAACCGGACTTTTTCTGGTGGTGGTCATGATCATCACTCACTGTGGTCGCATTCCCATTCTCGTCCTTCGAGTTCTTCTTCTTGTCCTTGGAACCACCTGACAATGGTTTCTCGTCCAGCTCTTTGAGATCCTTCTCACTCTTCCGATGGGTCAGTCCTCGGAACAGGACCAACGCCTGCGAGGAATGTGAAGACATCGCGATATCTTCTTTGTACACACAGAGTACTCCAATGGAAGTAACACCTTTTCTATCCCAAATGCTTTGTATTCCCACAATTTACACAGACAACACTTGCTTTCAATTCCTACACCACGTTAGTGACAGGGCTTTTCTCTTATTCCAATGCTTCGCAATCAACAATCCTGTATTAGTAACAAGTCCTGTATCAAGAAATCGTTATCCACATGTATCGCTCCACGAAAACACCACACAGTTGCTCCTGGCCCTCTATATCACAGAATCCTTGAACACAAAGCAGTGCGGCACTGTGCAGCTGTAGACGGGTGCGCTCCTGCTCTCGTGCCTGTGGACCATGTGCACTGGATGTGGGTGGTGGCCCGTGGGGGTCTGGGGCAGCACAGCACTACAGCGGGAGGCAGCAACTTGTGAGACACGCGGTTTCCTGATACGTCTGACACTATCATCCATGTTATAAACACTGAAGTGAAGCCCGGCCGCAGACGTGCTATTGTGGTACTGGGGAGAAGGCAAGGTCGGCGGCCTAGGACCCCGGAAGGGTTACATGATCGGCATGTGGACACAGCCGTTTTTGGACCTGTGTAATCTGACATATCTAGTCTTCTTTTTTTAAATTTTAAAGGGACACAATTTGAAATCTTTAGACTCTCGTAAATATAAATGTCTCATGAAAGGATGTATTTTCAAAGTGACACCGTTACTTTTTAGAGATCAATTATAGGGCTGGCACTTATTCTCCGACCCCATGTAAGGCCCTGCACGGCCTTTAGGAAGTCACAAAGTGTGAAGAATCTGTAGGCCGAATATATGGATATGTAAAACATAATGCCCACTTTTGGGGTTCAGCGCGCACCTTGCAGCGGCCACGTGACGCGATTCAGCCAATGAGAGCGCTCGGTCGGGGTCAGTGACCTTTGTGTCGTCTGCTAGGGTTTAATGGTTTCGTGAGTTTGAAGAAAGGTGGAGGTAGGAGGTGTTTGGGTTGCGGGGGTCGGGGGTAGACTTTTGGTGGTGTTGGAGAGTATTGTTGGTAATGTTTTGGTTGGTGGTTGTTGTGTAAGTATCTGAAAGTTCGTGAACTAGTAAAGTGTGAGTCAACACTTGAAATTTAACTACGTAAATGAGACAAAAAACAGCAACTAGTAGATGAAAATTTAACTTCTTGGTTATTAACCCGTATATCATAGTGTAAATCAATCAATATTATAATATGAGTGTTTGGTAACAGTGGGATAAAGATTTACGATCACCAAAAACCACCCTATAAATCACAACCAAAACTAATTTACGTGTGTTATAGACGTTATCACATTTCATAAATACATAAAGCAAGACTGCCACTATGGTCTCTTTGAAAGTGATATACAAAAGTGATTTTTTCCCATTTGACGTAAATTACCATATTAGGCTATATGATTTTATAAGCCTAACCCTGGAAAGTCACTGAAAACTAGAGATATCAGGCCTTTAGCATAAAGCATAGAGTCTGATAGCAGAGGACAACAGGCGATTTTGCATGACAATGGAGGTTGCAATGGATGAAAGCCCCGACCGATGGTAAACTATTAGCCGCCAGTATCTACAGATACATCTGTGACCTTTATGGCTTATAGGGACATTTTACAAGCATTTGATGTTACTGATTTGAGGGGATTTTTGGAAAGTATTGATAGGTCTGTGTATATGAAGTCATGTTAGAAAACATAAATGAAACACAATTTATACATCATCATGGTTTGCAGCGTAAGACGTTTGTTTAACTTAAAGTGCAGAGGTAAACTTTAATAAGCAGCATGAATAATATAATTGATAGCAATTAAATACTTTATGACACGTATTGAAATAGAAAACCACTATCATGGATATTTACAAGACAAGTCAATATAAAATATACGGACAGCTATACTAGGTGGCGACCACCAAACTTAAGCTCACAGAAACAGATACATTAAATACTAACCCACTAATGGCACAACCTGGCCTCAAGATAACCCCACCAATAAGACAATCTCATCTGATATAAACTTTTAGGATGGAGCTGTTTAAGCTGTAATGCTTTTTAGCAGCTTCTTGTGATATTGACATTTTACACCCCATAACGTCTCCGGGTGTTTGACTTAAGGCAACATCAGCCCGTAATTGTTAAGGCTGCTGCTGATGATGGTTGTGAGAGATGTGGCGGATACGTTATGAATTGACAGTCCATTTGAACTCTATTGCAGACGTGGGATGGATGTACACTTTAGATCTACGAGTATTCCATTTACAAGAAGTTTTCTTACTTGGCTAATCCAGCAAGAGTTGAGCTCAACCTGACCTAGCCATCTCAAACTCCCTTTACGAAGCACACTATCAATATCTGTGATACACAATTTCTTCAGAAGGTTCTTTGTACTGGTATCATTGCTAAGCTTAACACCACATATCCAGCGGATCATAGCTCTGTCATTTCTTCTCAGGCAATTTGGACTACTGGAGAATGCTGCCCACGTCTCAAACCCATCAAGCATAGCACTGCTTACATATGTGGAATACACTCTGCCTTGATAAAGGAAAGTACTTGTTGGTTAGGAGTGGCAAGAGCTCACAAAATTTACCCATGCAGTTGCAGTTAATTCACAGCCTTCACGACTGGATAACATGTAACCTAAGTCTGTCACAAAACTGTCACATCATCTAACTTGTGTTCACGTGCTGGGACCTACTTGATTGGCCTATCAGAGTGGTTACACTTTGGATATATGTAGTCAGGATCAGGTCTGAGAACACCCCAATTTCGCTACACCATTTGTGTACCCAGCATAGACACCTGCCACGCTCAGCAGCATTATCTGAAAACAGGGGGGGGGAGTGGCTCGAGAGGGATGCTTATCTGCACAATTTGCAAGTATGGTCTGCATATGGGTTCATGAAATGTGGAGAAACACATTCTATCTTTGCGGTAGGGCCATGAGTTGCAAGAGCGTTCATGATTTCTGTGTATAGATTAGATATCTGACCTGGCTCATGGATGTTCCTTGTTTCTGGCCATACGAGGCACAGATGAAACCTTTTCCAGCTTGCATAAGCTAATCATGAGTAGCATTACTTTCCCCTATATTTCAAAAAAGTTCTAGGAACTTGATAACTTTCAGCAGCGTCTGGTCCCTTCTTTCCCCTTGCTATACAAATATGATGTTGCATCGGATCCTGTCAGGTAGTGCATTCCTAAAATCTCCAGGCATTTACTTTGTAATTCAGAACATGTATCACCTCCACTCCAACATTCCAACTGCACAGTAGTTTACATATGTTTCATATAGACCCAATAAATCAGAAGAAGAAACACATCTGTGTCATCTGACACATTGGACTTCGTTAGCACAGCTACATTCAACAACACCTGCAGGATGAGGTAACTTGTCGACCATTGGGCGCAAACACATGAAGATCCATCCATCTAAGTTGTCATACTATACAAATATATCACCGACTGTTCTTGTCTAACCCATAATGCCATGGAGAAGCTTTGCATGACATGAAGTTTCAGAACCTAAACACTTCATCATAAGAAGCTATATACCCACGCTTATGAAGCAGCTTTATCAGCTTTAGGAGCTCAGACTGGCATGGCGATGCTGCAACTTCAGTTGATGGCAAGCCTTGCTGTTGTTTGGTTATGTGTACCTGTAATACGGCTCTGAATTGACTGACTCAAACTCTATGATTATTTTATTACTTTTAATGAAAGTTAGAAATTAACTTTCATAATGTTCGACTTGTTCCTTTGCCCATATTATCTTGAGCAAATTCTGATCATAACTTGCACTGTTTGTATTTTTTATAATGTGTCTCTTTTCTTCAGTATATCTCAATGATTATACCGGTAATTTACATAACAATGATTACCATCTGAACGAAATCCTTCTACATCTATGTATTAAACAAGTTGAATTACCTAGATATGGTGTCATGAAGTAGTAATATGTTAATTGACATGAAACCACAAAAACTCCACTGTTGGTCAAGGTTGATTCATTTTTGCTAGTTACATGGCTGTACAGAAAGCATTCAAGTGACATCTAAAACATTGTATGACCTTTAATCAAACATTTGATAACAGACAACAATTTCCCATGTGCAGAAAATATGAAGCTAATGCATTATACTTGATTAAGCATCAAGAGTTTGACTCTTAATTTTTCACTCTTAGGAGCAGCAGCCATTTTGAATTTATAGTTATTTGACCTCCAAAATGACCTCTAATCAAATATAGGATGGCAAAAATCAACTTCTTGTGTCCAAATTATATGAAAATGATGTATTACACTTGAATGAGAGTTGAATGGTTAAAAATCTGTTTTTCACATTTTTGGTGGTGGCCATTTTGGATTTTTGCCTATAGAAAAATTTGCTCAAGGATGCTGGAGCGGCACCCACCCAAATCTTAAAATAGACATACTAAGGAACATGAAAACACAAAAAAACTTTGTATATACCCAATTTCACGGTTCACCCTCAAATTGGGGTTTGGCATCTTGACTATTGATTTGCATGTGAATTGTGAAACATATGTTATAAATGATCATAAATTGACTTACTAATTTGAATAGACGCCATAAATGTGACCCACTTTAGAAGGCATATATGGATAAAATAGAATGTAGGGTTTAGGGGTGTGTCACAGAGCGATTGATATAATACGCTATAGTATTAAGATTATCATATAATCCGCCGGTAATCCCCGGCTCACCAGGTGATTGCTGCTCACAGATCAAACGACGTTGTTATGTCACCACTTGTGGGGTAGCCTCACGATTTACCGCGGTAACAGTATTAGATGTATTACTGCTTTTTTAATGTGATTTGTGTGTGTTTCAAAGTTCTCTTGCTTTATGTGTTGTTGGTTTTGTGGTGTTTTTGTTATTATTGGAGTTTGTCCTTGTTATTCATTTTCTAGTTTTGCTCAGATTTTCCTTACATACCATTCCAACCAGCTGAACACAAGATCTCACCCGGCAACGGCACCGCCGACGCCGCCACTCTGAGGGGCGACGTATCCATGACAACCAGATGAACAGCTGGATTCAGGGGTCACAGAAAAGCGTCATGAAGGGTCAGAGGTCACAAGTCCAGGTCAATAGTTCCACACATGCTTTGAAGATATATTTTAACCATGTAGTCCAACATTATACAGTAGAAGCTCCAATTGAAACCACCTCTAGCAAGAGACAATTTCTATAATGATGCGATTTCTCCCAATGCCAAGTCTTCGTAAATATATCAATATTAACTTCAATAAAGAGGCCATCGCTATAGTAAGATCATTTCTTTCGGCTCCGGGTCTTCATAAAGAGATAAACAAGATAAGAGATAAATATTAACCTCCATAGACAGAGCACATCTATTGAGACCACTTGAGGTCAGCCCCCTAAGTGGTCTTAATATAGAGGTTCTGATGTAATAGGTCTATCACACAAACGAACACCCCATTTCCAATGTCACTCTGCACTCTGTCAGGTTTGGACTAGCATATCCACGTGACGCCAAGAGATTGAACCTCAGTATAAAATATGGTAATATGCTCACTCAATGTATATACAGGTTCTTATGTTTCCCTGTATTTCATATGTCACCATCTTATCCATAAACGGGCACAATGTGAGACCCGATCTACATTCACAGTATGATTCACTGACCACTTCAGGTGATGGTGTAATCCTAGCTAGTCACAGTATGAAACACTGACCACCCTAGATTTAGGTTTAATGTGAGCGGGTAAATACTAGCGGCCATTAACCCCTGAACAGTACATTGTGTCACCGTGCTATAGACATTATTAAACGTAACCTGAATCAACTGCCGCATGTTGTATGCTTAACCCCTGCTGCTGTTGCCCCATATAGACATTGTCTGGCGGCAACATGCAGTAAAACCTCCCATTAGGAACGCCTCTATAAAGCGACCACGCCCATAATAAGGCAATGGTTCTAATAAACCTTCATAGAGAGACGTGGGCAAAGCTCGTGGCTAGATCACCTATAATACACGGCGAACTATCTGAGGGCAGCCACTATGTATACTTCATATACAAGTTGCAGTTGTCTCAAGTGGTGTATGTATAACATTGGCTGTACAGGCAGCCAGACAGCAGGGTATTGACGTCACCCAGCCTGACCCCCGGATCCATACGGGCTGTTTGAAGACCTCGCCAGATCCATACACACACTAGCTACATACACATACACACAATGACATGCACTCGAATCTCTGCTAACCAGTTAACCCAGGTTGCCACACATGCCAGTGCAATGTCTATAGGACGAAGTCAGGTTCACTGTCAGGTCCAATTTTGGGGGAAATGGAATGGGGTGGGGGTGAGGGGCGCATGGGTTGGTATATTTTGGCAGTGTGTTGGAACAGATATGTGCGCCTGAACGTGCCACATTGTTTGTCATATCTATCTCCATTGCATACTTTTCAGCTATTAACGTCGTTAAGGGCTCGTTGAACATCCTTTGATTTGGTGTTAGTTACTACTGTAACAGCTTATATATATAAAAAAATCACTAAATCCACACATACTTCCAAAATATACATGTGTGGTGTCTGTACCACCCCAGTCTATTGCGTGATTCATAATTCACCAATGCTACCGTTACTGGTACATGCAGCCACAGAGCAGCTCTTTTGCATACATACACATGAAAATGAACTTCCAGTCGTAAACGTATCATGTCTGGGAATTCCCCTTTTAAAAAGCTGATTATGTAAAACACTGACTTTTGCTTTAAATGGTTAGGTTTGGTACACAACAATCTGAATGACGGCCTAACCTTTGCTTGGGTGACTGCAGAATCATGTGTCCGGCAAGCAGAATTTACGCCGATGTGGTACCTTACGCGTGTTTACACCCAGCAGCAATTTGCACGCGTTTTGTTTCTGGAATAAGAATCCTATATCTTCCCCAGGTCTATAACCTCCTAGTTGATCATACCTATAAGCCTGTCCATAAATAGCACGTTCACTCTATATTGACACTTTGTATGTATGGTTTACCTGTGTGTGAGTTGTGAATCAACTAGACAGCAAAAAGAGACCACTTTTTGTACAATTCTATTAATTGAAGTCGTTACTAAATATGCATACATACCGTGTTAGCACTAGCGTAAGTAGTAACTCAAATGCCAGTTATTATTTGTGAGTGTATTCTGTCATTGAGAGTATCTATAGCACAATTTGTACAGGCCTCACAAAAGCGTGTTTTTGTCCTAGCAGACAATAATGTGCACATCAAAGCTGCGCTAATGGTGAGACAGCCTGCAATGGCATGCGGGGATACGGCAGGGAGGGATGAAAGCTCAGCCTGGTGATATTGCACTCCTGGGAGGCTGGGTGTACATGGTGCTAAAAGAGGACACCTCGTGCCCAATATCAAATAGAATTGTTTTTTCAGATTCTCGGTAAAAGTCAACCATCTTGGGCTCCACCTATACGGATATATAATCTACTCACTCGCAGCTTTTAAGAAATACATAAAAATAACAACAACTAAATAACGTCCACCACAATGTCCTCTTGTGTATTGACTTTCGCAATGGCAAAGTTACATGATACTGGCTCCTATGATTATGTAGAAGTGTGCCATTTGTGGTAGAAACATTATACGCAGTATTATATTACATGAACAGTTTACACACGGCATGTGCATGCACACCTAAACAATGGTTAGGTAGTATCACCTGTTTTCTGTCTACTTCTGTATGTATGTATTTTGAATGTGGCTTTGCACATGTATCATCATTGAAACCAAGTTCATAACTGTTACACAGCGAATATGTGCAAATACCAGCGTATATCTATCCGTACTGACACTGGACTGTTTCCTGTCATTGCGCTATCGTAAAAACATACGTGTATTAGGTAACAAAGGGGCATGACTGTGGCATGGCAATGGCATATTACACTGCATTTGCTGTGTACTTTTTTCTTCTGTCTGGCCATAGGAGCTCAGTGCCTGAGCGGATATAGTCATAAGCACAAACTAACAGGAATTCCATGCCCTTTACTCTTAAAGCAACATAGTTCACTTTGTAGCAGGAAAACAAAAACAACACCATGCGGTCAGACGACGTTTCTGTGTATAGGTTGGCGTATAACAGAAGCTATCCACCACAAAGGCAAAGCAGCAATTCCCGACCATGGGGAACAGTCCGTGTACACCACTTTTCCCCACCAAGATATGTCTTCCTTTTTGTGTTCAATATTTCATCTCTGTTTAAAAAAAAATTATAATACACTTTTCATACAGGTGATAACTCTGATTGTGAGAACGTGAACTGGGAAATGTGATAAAATGTGATACATAACAGCTGAAATATTGCTGATATTAGTATCTTTTTATGTCCAATTTTATCATACAGAAAGATTTGTTAACAATGATACATTTCTTACAAGAAGAAAGGAGTATACAAAGCTATGAAATGCACATAGTTACCAACTTACAACATTAACCTGGTGGATAATATGCAACAATGAAAATGAGCAAATTTCACACTAAAATGATCGATTTTTCACCCCGAAACCCATTATTTCAAGTCGATTTCCAAAAATGAAGATGTTGATGGAAAACTTTAATATTGCACATAGTTATTATACTAGGTAAAAGGAATGGGAACCTAGACGTGCTATGCTCTCATACAAAAAGTGAAATTTTCGAACGCCCTAATTTTCCCCTCTTGGACCAGGTGGTTAATAGGTAAAGCCCCCCCCCCCCCCGCCCCTCAAAAACTTGGATCTGCTATTGCCAGTCTCCTGGTAGCCCTGTCAACCACACTGTGATACCTCACTCTGCTAAGACATGAGTGCCAACGGGGTATAGGGCAATGTGCAATGAAGGCCACTACTCCATAGATCCCACTATATAGAGGCCACTGTATAGAGACCATTGTTATTGGCCCAATCCCTCAGGGACCACCGTAAACCCGGCTTCGCTGTACTGACAGCCGTGATGCGCCGACTCACTGATGGACCTGGACAACTACAGAGGAATCAGCACAGTCACTACAAAACCACTACAGCCGGCCACACCAAGTGCAGTATACACCATATTGAGGTGGGGTGGACCATTAGAATCATTGTGAGAATCAAATGTTGATGAACTGCTTCTGTGGCCGAGTGGTTCGGGAGTTGAACTCGTGGCCAGAAGGTCGGGTCTGGTGGTGGGTGTTAAGCAAACTCATCCGTAAAGGAGTTGCACTCTGTTCCGTGGCACCTACACGTTAATTAGGTATTTATTGCGTTGAAAGAGTGAGTGAGTGATTGCGTGAGTTCTACTCTCACTGTTCTGCCAAGCAAGCTCCTACCACTGTATTGACATAATTGTGTGGGTGATTAGCATTGTGTGCTGAATGTGCTGTCGATGCAAGCATGAGAAATGATCAATTGATTATCAATAAGTGAGCCAATGACCTGATCTAAATTGTAAATTCGTGAGAGCAAGACTTGGGTCACGACTATAAACCACCACATTGACATTTAACTATTGCTTGGTATTTGTTACACTATGCCCTATAGCGGACTTGGTATTCAAACCCAATCAGCTGGTGTCATCTATGCCAGTGTTTTAAACCGAACAATCTACTGATCATCTTCCTTGTACTATTAGTTGCAAGTAATAAATTAATCCTTAATCCTATCTTTACTTTTTACTTTCCCCAGCACCGACAACATAGTGTGATCTTTGGACGGATGTGTTGGCAACTTGACATCATAGTGATGCATATCGCCGGTCTACATTATAGTTAAAAAATAATATACGCCGTGGTATAGTGTTTCTTTTAAGTGGAAGAGGTTTGTCGGGGGAAACATTCATCAAAAGCAAAGTCAACTAGATCAAATGTGTTCAAAGAACACCGCGTCGCTAGAACGACGTTGACTTATGGGCAATTAAGATACAGTAATGATGTATACTTTACAATTAAGAAATTTATGAATTTGAGGATAAAACATCAGAATGAATCAGAATCAATATATCCAGCAAAAAGCTATTTGTGTTCCCATACAATAGTACTATTTGCTGCTTGGTTAGAATATTGGATTTTTCTTGCTGGCTTAAGTGCATTGAATATCAGTATAAATGTCATAAATGGGCTTCTAGAAAGCACAATTTAATTGGCAGTGCCCAAAATCGCATAACTTCGGTGTCACCTCATACCTCATAGTCGTGTAAAGTTTGAACGAAATCGGTGCGATGCTTGATTAGAGACATACATAGTTAGTTACAAACAAACGAAACACGATGCTAGCTTCAGCAGCTGAGCTGAAGCGACGCATTAACTTTCACTTTAGGGACATATCATTTACATCTACTCTCACCAGTATCCTTGTGAACAACTATACATGGTTTAAACCATTGTTACAGAGAGCAATGCTGGGGTATTGAAACAGTTCCCACCATGTGTGGTGTAGGCTGCATTTGAAGCACGTTGCATAAAAGCAAATTTTAAGTAACATTTCTTACGAAAGAAACTTTGCAAAAACACAAAAGCGTGATATAGCAAATGATTCAGTGCTCCTGACAACCATGACAATGTCTACACACACACAAATTGCTTTGCCCACTTACGAAAGAGACACGAAAATGTTGGTGAAAGTGTGATGGAAGATAAATAGAGTCACAGTTATATACAGCACATAAAATGCAGATAATACAGCTTACATATCGGAGCAATATTAGACAATCAGAGGATATAAAGACAGGGTAAGATGAGGAGGTGGGGTGTACAGAAAATACTTAAAAGAGTGGGAAGAGGTGGACATTGCAGGCAAGGGATGTTGGGGAATGAAAAATAAAGAAGAAAATGGGGGAAAGTGTGGAACTGGAATGTGGTCGAGGGAAGACCTTTGCTTGGAATTTTCATGCTTCTGTAAAGCAGGGTCAGCTATTTTTTCTCCTTGCGGGCAATCGTCCAACTATAGTTTCTCTGAAAATCTCGTATAAGATCATATCAGACAGAAATACAGCCCTACACGGAGGTTCAGATGATTGAGAGGGTTCAGCTGAACCGCACATCCCTTAGCCCCCACACCCCCAACCCCCGATCCCCCAAAAGATCCACCCTACCCCGACAACAAGCCTCAAGGAGACCAAACAAAGCGGGTATTTGGTGCGTTGACCTCCATGTGTGATGTACATTTAACAAACCGGAAATGCGGCACTGTGATTGCATATGCATATTTTATCACTATTTCTGTTTCGCCGTTTATTCTAATATGCCATTTTTAATATTGCCTACATCCTTCTTTTTTGAGCTTGTTATTTCTCTTCCCTGACAAACGATACCTTCATGCCTATTACGTGGGGAAAAACAGCATCTAATTTCATGCTGCTTTTGTGCACACGTCTGATAGAGAAGTATATGAAATCATTATCGTGCACGTTATGAATGAGGAATTCGTTTATTTTCTTGTAGATTGACATGTCATGGTATACATATTTGGGCTATCATACCTATATCGCGCAGACTGAAAAGCTCTCCATGAATGGACCAGAAATAGTCGAAACATAAGTTAAACTATAAAAAGTAGACATCTAGATCACTTCACCATCTGCGCAGTACAGATCTGCTACAGTGTGTCCAAGTGACTTATAGGAGGACCGTAGAATGGGCATGATAATGTTAGTGATAAACAGCAGGCTAAAAACGGGGGGGGGGTATGAAAAATCAAACCATTATGGTATCATTTTCAGGCCGCCTGCCTAAAATGGCCAATGATAAATGGTATCAGGTAGTATCAACCCACCACCCCCACCGCCACCCACCTGTGCGAGTCAGTAATAGTGGCTCCTGTACATACAGGTTATACAGATTATGCTACAATCAAGACCACCTCTGTAAGGAGTCCACGTCTATATCATGACCATTTGTTGGGGTAACAAACCTTCTTAAAGCGATCCACCCACACCTGGGTTTGAAACTCATGAACATTTGCTCATCGACCACAGCGCCGGAAACTATTACATGTAGCCGGCACTGACAAAAGTGGCCGGTCCTTGGTTTTCACATTGAGAACTCCCCAAAAATGTAGCCGTAGAGTTTTGAAACCAGCTGGCCCTAGCGAAAATCAGCAGGCACAGGGCCGTCGGGATAGGCCCTATGTTGTGCTCTGTCACTGATGCATTTTCAGCATCTCAGCACACCTCTTCGAGTAGACAGATCTCACGAATCCTTTGCTGAAGCTACTGGGTCTACGACTGTTTTTACTGGACCAAGTGGAAGTAGATCCAGAGAACATGGTCCAACGTCCGACAAGCAAGCCAGTATTATGGGTTCACTGTCCAAATGTAATCATCAGATCTCGTCTCCGCTTAATACTACACTTTCTATAATCATTATCTTGATCATTTACTTATATCCATGTTTTATGTTTCCCACACCATTGTTTCTCGGGTGCCTATTTTGCTAACAGATTGTTAGCTTTGCGAAGTGCATTTATTTTATTAAGACTTTACTATTTCTATAAGAGGTCTGATTGCTTCCAGATTGGACTGTTGGAGTTTGGCAGATTACAGATGGCATGGCTGAATGCCATGCATACAATTTACTGGAGCTAACACAGGTTATGAACGCAAACAAAAATAGCAGAGGCAGATCTAGGGTGGGCGCATGGAGCACCCCTCCCCCTTTCTCAAAAAGCTCATGGTGTTTTTTGGCATGTATGTTAGCGTCCGTGAGTCCAAAACCCATGAACTGCTGTAGGATTGCTCCGAACCACCACCACCAGCTTTGAAAACCTGATCTGCCAGTGAATATTATTATAAATTAATAGTAAAAACTTTTGGGGGACTTACTCTTTTGTAGACTTTATTCCTGATGGAGCGATGAAGTCACGAATATGTGGTTTAAAAGGCTTAACAGTTAGTAAAATGCCACTTGGAGTTTGTGTAAGATATAGCATGATGGGAATTCGTCACCTCTCCAGGCGTGCTCTATGTGTGAAGTCAAGTCAATCCTCAAAATATGTGGTAATGACATATAACGTCCAAAACATATCAGGTCATAGATCTAAATTAACATATTTCAATTTCATACTTTATTATCTAACACGCTTATTGTTAATTACACTAGCAATGCACTTGAAAAAAATCCATTAATGTGGATAATGTAATATTTGAGAAGTACCAATGAAATAACTTCTACATTTCTGTCATAATCACACGTGCGATCAGAAAACAACAAAAGTATGGTCTCAATTACACTGGTACATTCTTTGAGATTGGATCATACGAAGAAGAATTACAAAAGCATTGCATGATGGATGATACAGCCAGATAAGAGACATTACGATGAGTTCTGGTGCATCGGCAGTAACCTTGGCAGCCTCGCGACACTCCTCCCATGGATCTATGGATCTGCCTATGATATCACTGAAACTTTTTTTTTAAATGTACTATATCGTTCATTGTACATATCTTATTAATTAAGTCAATTTGTTTTTAAAAATTCCACCAAACTCCCACACATCTGGGATGTTATCTTGACCATGTCTGACGTCACACCTGCAAGTGTCATAACGTTCCCATTATGTGGCCACGTGTTACATAAAGAATATTTAGAAGCTTCCATACAGAAAATTATTGTGAGTTACGTCCATTTAGTTGAACGTGCAGAAAATTATTATCATTCAAATACCACCAATGCAAATAGCTTACCATGCAAGTATTTTACCAATTTTGAATACCAGAACCTAATCCTGGATTGAATCAAATTAGTTGCTTTGAATCCAACGTCTTATCGAAAGTGTGTTCAGTCTAAGTTTGCATTTTTATAGATTTTTTTTAGATAAAGGATTGTATAGTTAGTTCTGATACTATTATTAACTGTTTTACGTGCCCTCCTAAATGATTTTTTTCTAGCAACAAAGAGAATATGAAATAACAAAATAGGTGCCCCTAATTAGAAGTTGTCCCTAATAGGGAAGTGTCCCCATTAGCAAAATCTCCCCATTATAGAGGTGCCCTTATTAGTAAGGTGTCCCTACCTTAGATGTAATCTTAGTCTTCCTCGTATGATCAAACTAACCACGTCTCTCTATTACTACATTGTATTAGTTTAGTGAAGTGTCGCAATTACTCAGTGAGGTGTCGCTATTAACTAAGTTCCTCTACCATCCAGATGTCCTTATTAGCCAGCAGTCCATATAAGCAACGTGACCCTATTAGCGAGTTGTCCTCACTACCGAGATGTCCCCTTTGGCAAGGCTGCACTGTCGGTTGGTACAGTGATATGATGTTATCACTGACCTCTGTGAGGTCGTCCCTCACACGGCCGCCACTCTCAATGGCGTCCATTGTCCAACAGATGACCACACAATGGCAAGGGTCCTGTGTAGCGGTTCCAAGGCAGCCCGCAGGAAGCAAAATGAGATTGGTAAGGCCATTTAAAAGTTTTGGTCTATAATCATGGATGTTTTTTCACAAATGATTGGTCAGGCCATAATTGAATTATTGCATTATTTTTTACCCACACACAAATTATTGGTCAGGCAATAGCCTGACCGCCTTGGCCCTTCCTACGGGCCTGCAAGGGAACCCTGCTTGGTAATGTTTATAGTTTGCGACGAGGAGACCGTTGTGTTAAAATGTATGGCTATATTTGAGTACGGAACTAAAATCAATTGGGGAAAGCTCATTAGGCATATCAAATTTGTATAAGCATTTAAGAAGACTTCGCAAATAATTATTTTCTATAGATTTTTGCGTTAAATGTAGGTAAATATCTATAAGACTATAGAAGATAACGTTGTCAATACTTTGAGCAATACTGTCCTGTACTAGTCATGTGTAAAAAATGGTTTCCTGATTATTTATGTACATCTCTCTCATAGGCAGATCCAGGTTTTTGGAAAGGGGAGGGGGACGCACGTAAGGTAAAGGGGGGCGCATTTACGGGATTCCATGAAAAACCCTAAAGTATTTTGATGGGAAAAGGGGGGGGGTTGCCCCCCTGCGGCCACCTGGATCTGCCTATGTCTCTACGAAGAAATGGAGATCAAATATGTGACCGCAGAAATTCAAAATGACATAAGTTGTGAGCTAATAATACGTAGCCTTTCAAAATGGGTCAACGGGAATATACTTTTACACTTTTCATATGCCCAGTGTAACAATATCTCTTTAATATTTATCTCACTGGTTTCCAATAACTTGTAAATTGAATAATCAGCCTGCCAAATGTATGACGATGATCTTCTTACATACAGTATCTATGCATTTCTCCGACTGCTAATGCTCGCCATCCATGTCATTGTAGATACCTCTATTGAATATTGGAAATTTATCAAATAGCTTGCGCCTTTTGATTTCCAATTGCCACAATTTTTGCATATGATTGACAGAACAGGACACTGGCGGGTGCTCACGTTTTGCTTCTTTTGTTATTGTTTGTGTTTTGTGTTTTTCTTTTCTTCGTCCCCCTCCGTTTGAGGAGAGCATTTAATTCTAGAGCCATTTACAGAGAGGCTCAATTTCCACTCACTCCAGTATAAAAGCCAAATGACTGGCCACGCCACGCAATCATGGATCAACTATGACTGTAGAACACCTCACGAATGGGGCGACTTTCTAAAAGGGACACTTGAATCAAGTTGGTCGGCTTAACAGGGAGGCTCTTCTAGTGCAAACCTAGTTACTACGTGACATCAGGCCATTGTAATCAATGCACCATCAGGTGTAGTCCATTTTTACCATTATTTGTATATATTTGACATGTCATTATTATCTATTTATTATATATACAAATCATACAGCCCCATTCACAATTATTCAAGCACAAAAGTAAAATGGTTATCTTTTATATTGTTCGCACGTGCTGTACTATTGTGGTGTGAACATTGTCGCCATAATGTTTTCTCAGAGATTTTCTTCACAAACTAACACAATTGGGCATGAACATGTATTTAAGGCACATGATTAAACTGAATACATCTGCCTATGAGGTGTAATGTGCATAACACAGGAGAACGGCTGTGCAAAACTCTCACCTTTCAAGCTGTATGCAGATTCAAGCACATTTCTAGGGTGATGATCATATTTGTGAGGCTATGAAAAACAAACCCTTTTCAGACTTATTCAGCAATAAATCTCATGACAGTGTGTTTTACTGTACAAATGTCTGGCCGCCCATATGTGGTATAGTTTATGTTACTAGTGACAGAACTGTTTAAAATGGAAGAATGTTCAATCTCAATATTTGACATGCCAATATTATCTATAGTCAATGTTCCACATCTTTCATCTATCAGCCAATCGGGGTGCAACACATGTATTTGTAATTGTGAACATTATAATAGTTTTAAGAAATATTACAATATATAAGACTCGGCATTGTTTAACTTCATTTTAATTGTGAATATGTTAGAAAAGCATTGCTGGTTATCCATAGCAGCAATATAAAAAAAGTGATTTTAACAAACATTAACATCCCCGCCCCACCCACCCCACATAGTGCTTCAACTGTATCTAAGGTGTATATTGCTGATTTTGTGGACCAATTTTCAAACAATTATATTCATATGAGAATGGTATTAATATATCAGTACGAAGTGCAAAACAGTCTTTATACACGCACAATAGAGTATACAAATATTATTGACCAAAATAACTTGTTAAGTAACACTTGCTAAGCATATTAATTATGTTGTAGTATCAATTACAACTATAGAATCCACCTAGCATTTCACTTGGCATATAGTAGGTCTCCTCAGCTTTTAACAGTGAAATATATTATATATATGTGCCTGTTACGAAAAAAAACAACCTTTGAATGTTGACAACGTGGTCATCGTATTATGCGCCTACAAAGTTTTATGCTGCACAACGTGGAGACATTTGCACGTTACAGAAACACCGTTGAGACACCGTGCATTTTTACAGATCTTTACAGACCATGTCTAAACTTGCACCCAGCCGATTTATCCACAAAACACAGCAAACAGTTCTCTTGTAATGTGATTGACTTAAGTTAATCTTTATTTAGGTTAATGTGGACTGAAACATACAGTAGCAAAATAACTTCGTAAATTTGTGAAAAATGGCTAATGCATTTTAAGGGTATTCATTAATACTGGCCTGTAGGTCTGCATGCTTCATTCATTTTCACACATTGTACTGCATGTATTGGGTTATTACATAAAAACCGTTGACCCCTAATGACACAGGGGACCCCCAATGACGTCATCACTATGCGAGCCTTGATATTGTGACCCAGTTTGCATGATGTGCAGCCTCCAATGAAGGCTGTCCTACTTCCAGATATCCCAGTTTCCGGTAGATTCTCTAGAGGACTTCTCTAAATGAATAGGTGGTCTCTTTACAGAGGTTTATGCCGGTCTCTTTATAAAGGATCAAGACGGAGAAAATGGTCTAATTATTGAGGTGGTCTCTATACAAAGGTAGTCTTAATTGGAGGTTGCACTGTGCTGCTAAAAATCCGGTCGGCTGTTCCTCTGTGATGAGATTAGCAGCCGTGAGGACATGAGGTGCGCAAGCGGGTTTTGGACCCAAAACCTCACGCCGTGTGAGCAACTCAAAGCTGGGATGTTCTCTCTAGACCCAGATCTGGCGACGTGACCTACGCCAGCGGAAATCCAGGACCCGAAACCACGCAAAGTCCATGTCACACCACCCCGAGTGTTCACCTATGGAAATATCTCCTACGATTTTAGGTTTTAAAACACGTCTGCATGATCTATGTAGCCTCGTTCATCAGAGTGGGACAGCACACAACCAAAAGGTATGGTTGGTCAAGAATAGACAAGTTGCCAGTTAAAAGTGGCCATAATATCACGATTGATTTGGCTTCGCTTATTGTGACAGTCTGACACTGACTTAAAGTGCAGAATTAGGTGGGTAAAGTTAGAAACGTTAAAAACGTAAGTGATTGATTACGGAAGTTCGGTGGGAAGTTAGTTTCGTGTAAAAACTACTACTGTCAACGCTACCAGCTTGAATTATACAGTTAGTGCATGTCACTCTCTGGGAACATTTGAAGACTTTTCAAACATATTGACTTGCAGTACAGAGAGACAATTCTGTTATTTGAACGCTCACATTATTACCAACAGTCATGATAAGCTAAAAACGTAGAGAATGTTTACAATTAACCCCGAAAGTAAACAGAAACCAACGGCTTGCCTTGTTGTTGCTGTTTTTCAATCAATGCCTAAAACAATGAAATTTTATTGACATGTCTGTGTTCTGGTAAACGGACAATGCATTTATGGTTATTTGCATTTTTCAACGGCACTATGGGGTACCAAAACTTAAATAAAGATACAGAATTGATCTTGTTTGAAATATTCATGTTTTGGGGAATAGTTTTAGAAGACATTGTCAAACTGGTAGAAATGTACAGTATCAAAATAAACACAAGATAAATGTCATTTTAAGCTTAATCCACCTGCTAACCCAGTCTAATCCACTTACCTGTATATATAACACCGGGGGGCGGGGGCTACAATCCCGGATCAGCACTTTTGTTTATCATCAGCATATTCACAAACATCGTTTATAGTCACAATAACTCACGGCTATATCCTACTGTCGTCTGTTTATATCCAGTTTTGAGAGCAGTCGCGCCTTTAAAGCTTTAAAGTGTCTTTATTTTTTATATTCCCGTTTGCAAATAGTCATACGTAAGAAAGTAGGTCGAACAAAAGCCTTGCCAAAACAATCTGCTATGTTATTCAATGTCGTTTGCATATAAGGAGTATTAGTGATAGTGATAGCCTTGCTATTTATGCGAGGTACTGCTGTTGTGCAGTATCTGCTTATCAGTAGAGTACTGCTTTGTTATGGTTTGATTTGAATGTTAGAATAAATTTGTAGGTATTGCTAGTGTGTTTATTTAACATGATCAAGTCGTGTGTTGACTGAGACTCCACGGTGCGTGTTTTACGATTGGAATATTCCAGTCAACTGTAGTAAGACTGGATCATAAATATTGACAGTATAAATTTACTGTGAACTTTGGGTGAAATTTCCAATCACAGTTTGTAAATGAATTCTAGCAAACTCTGCAATGGTCAACATTGGAGAAAGAACTATCCGAAACGTCAACAGCAGCATGTAAACGATCTTAAGCCTCAGTCTGACAGTCGCGAATGTTCATCTCTAATGTTTTTATTGCACAGTATCAGACTATAAACACATGGGTAAAAGATTATTCTGGTTTTAAAATGTCTATGACTAGACCACGTGCACATTAACAATGGCCATAAAACACCCCGACTGATTCAGCTTCCATATTTGGGACTGTCTGACTCTGACTTCTCACACTGACCCCAGTTGTCTATATGGCTTAGCAACTTTCTATTTGTCTTACACTGGATCTTGAATTTCCCTTCATTACACATTCACCGGGGAGCAGACTCTTGTCAACACCGGGGAGTTGGTTGTTAACATTCTCAACAAGCCAGAAACTTGCCAGCAGAGGCCAAGTTTTAGCTTGTAAATGTCTATTAAATCAATGCTAAAATATACCAGAGGCATCTACTTTGATTTGATGACACGCTTGTTCAAATATTCTAGCAATGTGTAAGTTTTTTTTGTACTTTGGGTCAAGTCCTGTTTGCAGTTGGCACTTTATGTGTGTATTTTGGGTGAAGTGAAGTCTTCAAAATGCAGGGCATGATGAAAGCCACACCCCTTACTATGAAATCAGGCAAGAATTATATCATGTAAAAACCATGACTTTTCAGTTCCTTTCAGTCACACACGCCTTTTGTCTAGGGTTTTAATTAACGTCGACCCACCATGTCATTAAATAGTGGAGACTTCATAATCAACAGCAAACTCCATTAGGCTTTTTTTTCACTCATAATTCACTATTTACACAGAAGAGGCGACAGGAATCTCTGCGTGCCATGCAATTGGGAAAGCTCATTAATCATAATCTACAATAACTAGCAGGCAGATTTTCTATACTAAATAATGTTCGTACTAATTTGAAAAGACCAGGTTAAATTTGGTTCCATGGGCTCATATAATCATATAATAGGCATTTAGATGTCAGTTTAGTTGATAATTCAATGCACAATTAGAGTTCAGGAAAAAGACCATTTACCCATGAACACTTCTTAAAAGAAGATGTAAAGATTACAGTCTATAATTTCTAAAATCCTGTTATTTTCCCATTTTAGTATTTCAAAGAAATCATAGTTTTTCAACACTACACCATGACGATATTTTGTTCCATATTTGATAATTTTATGAATATATAAATCAGACATAATGCCCCCTTGTTCCACATCACAGGAACTATGTTCTTCTGAACGTAAATCTTTGATATGGCTGTTATCAGTGGACCAAAATCGTCAGTAATTCCCTGTCATTACTCATATATGAAAAGCTCGTATTGAGCCGGCGGATAAAAGAGATGTGGATAAGATTAGCCAAAGATCAGCAGATTATCATATAATTCCATTAATCTCGAGCCACGATTCAGTACGACAGAGATAAGCTGCATTACGTTAGGTTACTATAGGACAGGCTTGTGTATGGGTCACCACGGTAACAGCTTTACTATAGTCTCCTTCAATTGTTCCATTTTATCATTATGATCCATTAAGTCGGAATATTCTGTTTACTTGGTGGAATATTTCCAACACGTAGCGTGATTGGCTGCGACATCTTTGTTCTTATTATCACAGACAGACCATGGACTGACCACTCGCGGACTGTCGACTGACCACCGACTGAAACCAGCTCTCTACTGATACCATATTCTGAGTGATCAATTCAATAACTTACGTCTCATGAATTATCATAACAATGCATATCGTTGCATGCACAATTGCGCCTGTCAAGAACGCCTCGTAGAGTGTATTGTGTGTAATTGACGACAAATAAGTTCTATCAAATGAATATTCTGAGTGGTCATATATAGAGGTTATTATACTGTTACTGTACTACCTGTCTGTGATGTGGCACAGTGCACGATCGAGTCTGGTGGTGGCCAGACGTACGCACCAGATGCCATAAACCAGTATCACGTGCAACTTTTACAAAGGCGATGCTTTCCCAACGAATGCGGGAGTAGGATACCCAGTGTAGTGCGGCCGCTGCATCAGACCCCGGTGTCAGGCAGGGCGTGGGGGTGGGGGGGCTAATGCTGGCGGTCCTAGACTCCCAAATCGCGCTTCTTTCTGAGCTACCTCCCCCAGATGTGGACACCAACAGGCAGTGTGTCACTAGAGCTCATAAAGCAAACAGCAATTTGGCCTGGAATTCGCTGGATGTTCAGCAAGTCTAGGCGGAGGTGAGCCATCGTGCAGGGTTCCTTGGTTTTAGCTCTATGTTTGCCCAGTCTGATGCGCCATACCTCATTGCTACGGTCAAAATGTATACAGTCTGCTGCCAAACAGCGCATTTGCATATGTTTTTAAATGTGAACATTTGTATTCAATCCCTTGAATATACGATAACTGGAGATTGCCCACGCCATTGCTGATTGTAGTAAAATCTGGCTGTTGCTTTACATGATTCGGTTAGTACATGTCTAAATCAAAGTGAGGCGCTTGCTTAACCTTTGGTTGGGGGAAGTATCTCAATGGTCCCAGGCAGACATCGTATGGGCCTCGTGTGTTTCCGTAAATTCTATAGAATGTTTCAATATTTGTACCATCATGCGCATGTGCAATACATAATACGCCTATATAACACATTTGAAACGCCCTGCAGTCGACAGTGTCGACGCTGTACTTACACGGGATTTAATGTAAGCTACTTATGTGGTAGGCCTAAGATGGGGTCTCATTAAAAGAACATGTCGTTTGTACGTTGTAATAAAATATATGTGGTTTAAGGTTGATATTTCAAAGAAACCCCATATATAGCCCCAATTTCACGCATGAGCGGGTCTTTTCAATGTTTTGGTATGCAGGTGTGATGTTTGCCATTCATAATTGAACAGAACTATCCGTAGACCTACGCAAGGAACTGTTGTGTTTGTTTATAGTTGAGCAGCTCCCCATGGTGGCCACATGGAAGTTAATTGAACATATGGTCAATTTTATGGTCACTGAGCAATACTCTTTGCTGTTAGTACAGTAGAACCTCCAATTAGAATCACCTCCATATAGAGACCACCTCTATAAATAGACCATTTCTAGCAGCCCCACACATCCATAACGAGACTCTTGTGAACTTCCATAAAGAGACCACCTCTGTATCGAGATCACTTCCACTCTGTCTCCAGTGGGGTCTTACTAGAGAAGTCCTACAGTATTTGATTATGTTACCTATATTTGAAAACTTGCACTTATTGGGTGACTGTATAATTTTATTTAAACCATATTAATCCTTATAAATCATGTTGATTACTTTATGTACCTATAACCTTAATGTGGTATATACATTTTATTATATTTATCATATTACTTGGCGTGCTTTAAATCCTTTTTGGTCTTCACAAAAACACTTCAATTACGAGCTATCACTCCATCTCCATGTGACCATCTCTCCAAACGTACATTAGATCGCAGATATGCGCAGTTAGCTGGTTACTGTTCATGCATCCTTAATCTCCACAAATCCTTATCTGACAGTCACCCGCGCAGAGACGATCCCAGCGAACGCCACAGGCGTGAACGTCTTCGTAGACTCACTACATTCACCAATTCCTCACTTGTCCATTACACTTGTCTTAGACCCACCAATATCCCATACTCCTTGCCGATCCCAACCAGCTTCTGACCACCCTCCTGAAAATCCACCGGTCATTCGCTAATCTCGATAACCCATCCGTTAATCCCCTGACTGTCGTCTGCTCACATTTATCAGTTAATCTGCCGCCACTCAGGGCACGCAAAGGTGCCGTTTGGTTCGCACTTTACCTGTGAATTGAGGCCACAGTGATGCATTTTCTAGTTTCAATTACTGTGGTCACGACATCATCTGAAACTACTTATGGTTACTATTATGCAACTTTATATACGGTGTCTATCAGCGAGCCATACAAACACCCTGACTACCAAGGGCCCACTCTATTGCTCACAATGTGCTCAGTTTTAGCCTTTGACAACTCCCCAAATAGGTAAAAATATGCACAATGCATTATGTGATATTGTCAGTTCAAAGGCGCGGCTTTGCACTGATTGGATACTTTTCTATGTCATGCTTGGGAAGAACGGCGTATTTCATATTTGAGGCCAGTACATTTTAGTGAATAAAGAAGGGCTGAGTGCACGAAAATTACCACTTGATTTGTAGTAACATGGAGGGCTATGCCCAGCTACATGACCTCTGTCATACAGTGGCAGGACCATGCATGCTCTAGAGAACTAGATAAAGAATTGCATCAAAATACATCTTCTGTACAGGAAAGGATTTATGTTTTCCTAAAAGATACTGTCGCCTGATGATCTCATTGGCCATGAAAGTTGGAATATATGAAGTCACTAACAAGGGAACTCTAGTTACAAGATCGTTGAACTACATGTACTTTGTGTACGTGTATATGGCAGCAAGAATTACAGACTATCTATAGAGGTTAAGTAGTTCACTCATTTCCCAACAACTCATAATGCTTCAGATAACAATATTTACACCACATTTCATTAGGAAATGAACTTTGATCAACGGAAATGATCTGACAAAATGCTATTGTGGACTATTCTTGAGCACAGACACACTCGCCAAACATTGTACATCCAAACACGTGGCTTCCTTGTTTACTTTGTCCCTTTCAAAGGTGTTGTTGTCTTCCTATTACAGACGAACGTCTCTATTGAGACCACCCAGTGGCTGGCCTCAAGTGATCTTAATTCAGAGGTGGTCCCATTATGAAGGTTCATGGTGGTCTGTTGTGGAAGGGGTGGCACCCACAAAATTTCCATATTATGGACGTGGTCTCTTTAAAGAGGTGGTCTTCATTGGAGGTAGCATGTAATTGACCAGCCCACTTTGTTGTTGTTTGTTGTGTCTTTTAGTGCACTGAATTAAGCTTTCTCTGCCGTCTGATCGTTTGTATTTAGCTACATGTTTGTCCTTTGATATGGTTTTGTCTGTTTGTCCATTATCCTGGGAGTTGGTGGGCGGCTGTTTTAAACAGGTTGAATTTGCTTCTTTCAGCCTAGGGCACAACGGGCAGTACTGTTTCTCTACTCCTTCTTTACTCGCAAAAGATAGTGGAGATCGCGGCGACCAGTGCGTGTCTAGTGCAGCAAAAGTATGTGTTTAAGGCAATACGGAGACAGTAGCCGAAGGTTGACATGTCGAAGATCTGCTACGGCCAGTGGCCTAATAAAAGCCTATCTATAGATGTGCAGTAAGGAGCCAGTCCAACAAGCAGAAAGTAAGCCGTACATGAGGAGAAATCCGGAGACGTCACAGATCAGAAAAAAGTTACAATCAAATGCCAGCACTGCCGTTTGTGCCCGTAGCTTCATGACATGCCACCCCGCTCACGTTATTATATGGGAAAACAAGCGGGACCATGGCAGCTAAGTCGTGTAGGTGTGAACAGAATTTGGGTGTTAAAATTTTATAACTACCTATATAGCATGCCAAGGCCCAATATCACAACCACGAATGTTCATCTAAAGCCCCAGTCTCACAGTCGTGAATGTTCTACTAAAACCCTGATCTGACATTCACGAATGTTCATACTGTTCAGTAGATGAGAAAGAAGGGTGTATTTTAAGCAGATGATTCAAGTTTTTCAAACTTCTCTAACAACACAATATTTCAAAACAATGATCACAAGATTGTGACTGATTCGGTTTCGATTTTCAGGACTTTCTGATCATAGCTTAAAGGGACATGCACAGCATACGCCTCTTCAGAAAGATTAATCTCATAGGTTGTGTTTTTTTTTGTACACTTGACATGCTGCTCCTAATAACTTCTTATTTTCACAATTATTAGAATGCGTTTGATAAATATCAATTAGATAAAACAAGTAGATACATTACTTATTTCCCCTAATAAATGGGGGGCGTCATGTTGATTGTCACCTCCATGTATGTGCATATCTCCCGGTTCTCCCCTTGAAACATAGGCTCTGCTTGAAATTTCAGCCTCTATCCCTAGTGCTCTGCAAGCCATAATTGGTTTGTCAGAAATATCTATTATGGCTGATCAAAACAGAATTCCCTCAATGTGGACAAACATGATTTTTGGATACATTTCAAGAAATCAGTATAAGGAAATGATTGTGAAAAAATGTAACACTGCATATGGATAAAAATGGAACACTCCATATAGATGAAAATGTACATTCAAGTAGTTCAACAAGTACTATCTATGTGGCATGAAGGGTAGATATGACATGAAATTCACCCGTGCAGGTCGCTTTAACAATCTATATGTAATTGTCTGTATATATGATAGGGTGGCAAGTACAACCAGTGTAACAAGTTCGTGACAATGTCTAACAATCAAGAGGATTAACTGTGTATGGCCTTGTACTATTTGATAGAACAAGGTGGTTTTTAAATAAGTTCAGTGTTTTGCTTGTGCGAAGTATAACAGTTTACCGACACATGATGATGGTCTACTTTAACATACTTCATCGCTATCACAAACAATCAATTACTAACATGATTATATCTATCCAAAATACACTTTCATTTTAGTTCATTTTTAGCTCATAGTTACATTCAATGTTTCGCTCTTACCTACATTACATACACATAATAGGAGTTAAGTCTTCGTGACCACGTACACACACACGCACCTCCTTTCTGAAACCCTGGATCTGCCACTGATAGCGACCAAACGACAAATTTGAACTGCTGTTGAAATCATGTTGAATTGTGCCATTAACAAGGATTCATCCCTAGAAACTCTAGAAGAAGTGAAAGGGTTAAAAGATACCAAAGTGGTATCATTGCAGAAAAAAACACTCATCATTACCAACCTTCGTGTTATTGTTATATGTATCTATTGCCTTTGTCATTGGCATTGTACAATAACAGATGCAGCATTGTTAAAATCCCCAGGGTTGAGGAGTTGGATGTTTACTTATTAAGCTCCATAACAATAGGGGGTAAAGTATGACAATAAGTGGAATAATAAACCCCTGTAACAAGCTTAAGGTCGTGTTGTCGAGGTGTCCTTGTATGCAGTAAAAACGCATTGTCAGAAATTCTAGCAGGATAAACTTACGTATTAGCTCAGCTTCCTGCGTTTTGCCCCTGATTTGTTACCTTTTCCTCGCACATCCAACTCTTTCCCACTCTCTCATCACCACTGGCAGATCCAGTTTTTATTTGTTTTTTGTGTTTTTGTTTTTTGTTTTATATAGGAAACCAGGATTGAGGCGCAACCAATGTAGCCATACGGGCGAAAGTTGTGAAAAGAAAAGAAAAATACACAATGTAAAAAATTTGTGTTTTTTTTTTCGTCCCGGGGTTCGTCCGATGCGCTCCCTTTGGGGTGTGCCGTGCTCCGATCCACAAAACCCCTTCAAGAACCAGACCTGCAACCCTCAGCCACAGCGCCACACCCACAAACACAGAAATCAGGGTTCAAGATGCTAGCAGAGACCGTGTTGGTAATATATTAGTAATATGTGGTAGGGTCTGTGGGTAGGGTTTCACCATTGCGGGGAAACATTTAGAACCAATATGGTGCAAGTTGAACATACATAACGCAACCTCAGTGATGACGATTGCATTATGTTTATCGTAGTCCTGCTCTGCGTTCATTCTATCTCCATTTTGAATGAATGAAGTTGTGGTAGTGCTTAGCAAAAGACGAACGTAAACTCTGCGCTAACTGTAATAACGTCTAAACTAATAAACGTAATATTAGCAACATGCATTGCTTCACAGAAACTTTGATGTCATTGTGGTGGGGGTTACCTTTACCTTTAAAGAAATCCATTGCGCTGGAGTGGTCCTATTGAGATTCTGTATGTATCCAAATCATGGGGAAATCACATATCCAGATTTTCCAAATTGATTTAATCGTCTTCATCACTGCGAAATACTAGAAAAACTCCAGAACAGCAATTATTTCCGTTACACATACGTTGATCATCAGATCACCAAATGAAAAGCAGAATCCGTAGAAAACAGTGGTTTACAAAAATCAAGTTGATGTTATAATCGTTATCCTGGTATAGTGATATAGGTTTAAAACAAGAATGACCGCATAAATTAACCATTCGACAGTAGTTTAAACCAACACAATCAGCTTCCAGAGCCACATTCATATAGCCATCTACATCCGGCACATGCCCAATTGCATAAATAACCAACTGGAATGTTTAAAAAGCAAGTTTAAACAACAGCAATGCATTCTGGGGACGTAGACCATGTAGAAATATTTTGGTATCCAGAATTAGGTTTTGATACAGAGAGTCCTTGACGGAATAGCACGGTTGGTGTCATATGTTGGATCATGTGCTGTTGGTTCTGTGGTATTAAATCTTGTTATGTGGCACTTGTGGACGTCCGTACATGTTTGTTCTTTAGCTGTAAAAGCACTTGAATTCATTGCTGACAGAACAGCGCAGTGTTATCCTTGGTTGACAGTAGTTGGAAATACTGCATTGGAATTTACTGTTTACCCATAGCTAGCATAATATAATTTAAAGTTATGAGTATTTAAAATCAACACTTTAAAAAAATATAATGCTGTTTAAATATAACATGATTAAATCAGAATGAAAGCTTATATTCTGCGGTCTTCTGTGCAGTCTAGATGCAGAGCTGTGGGTTATTTGACTTTCTGCGATTTAATCCACGTTAATAGTCCAAGTGGACAATGTTCTAAAATTAGCTTAATCAATCTCCACGGACAACAATGGAATTACGCGCGATAATCCAGTGAATTAACGATACTACAGAGATTAACAAGTGTCACCCCAACAATAGATCTATCAGTGATACAGTAAAACAGCCCACATAGGGCTATCATCAACACTTCACCATTAACTACTGTTACATTTTTTTTTGTCCAGTTAATTCTCATTAAACTCTACTACCGAAGTAGTTGAATTATGAGTGTTACATTTAATAAGCCACACACTGTCAGAAAGTCCACCCTGGTCCATTTTGAATAGATATGTTCACACACACACACATCAAATATGTGTTCTGTATGTGGCAGTTAAATTTATAGCAGGCCTAATTTCTCTGCTTAAACTGATACTTTGAACGGAATTATTTGCATTTTTAAGTTACCTCATCGTCATTCCATTACTACTGTACTACTTCTTCGTACTTTGAATACTGTATATCCTGATCACATGAATCTTCGAACGTAAATAATATCAATTTCAATCATAACGTGCCCAAACTTCGGCACAAATAGACTGTCCCGCTGTAAGGAGGCACGCGACACTTATAGATTCTATGTTTTAAGTCCGAATCTCCGACTAGATCGCGGTCGGGCACAATGCTGTGGACATAAAAGCTGGTGGATTATTAATTAATCCACGGTGCTATTGTCATAGCAAACTAATTACGTTTTTATATTTTGATATCAATCAAATCCATTAGTTGCATTTAATACTCCCCAAGTTAAAGTGGTCTACTGAAGCACGTATACACACTTGAGGTAACAGTGAACTGCATTTATTTAGCACGGGAGCAAAGGTTAAAAATGCAAAAAGTTACAGCATAAATAGAAAGCAAAAACTCTGAAATCACTGCGTGTGTCAATATTTATACCATAACATCCCGGGAACGCGACTGTAGTGTGTGTTTAGCAGCACAAGGGTTAAAAAAACAATGGTAAATAAACAAATACGCTATTGAGGAGCACAGGTGTGTGATTGTACTCTTAAAACAATGTCCCAAGCACCATTAACGGTATCCTGAAAAAGGTACACAGTTGTACAATGAAGCTAATATTACGAGTGCAAGTATAAACCCAGCATTAGCTATTTTTGGTTTATTATTCACATCATATTAAGATAGTGTATAACTGGACGTTTTGGAAAGAAAAATGTAAAACAGATTCGCGTAGACTGACGATGTAAACCAGCATCTGTCCCACAGTTTGCACGGACATTGGATTGTACAGCCCCGTATCTCAAAAAGCCTGGGTCTGCCTCTGATGGAGGGTTTTATGATTGATGCTAGCTTGGTGAGCAAATAGTTTGTTGTACGGCTGTCATGGATAGCACATTCGTATAACACGAAACTCCCCATCAGACAAAAAATGTGACATAGACGACAAAAATAAGAATCGGTGGTTTAATTTTACTACATGTCGTTCACATTATATTGTCAATGTCATACACAGAGAGCACGTAAATAGCATGCCATTTTATTGTGGCTTCTTCTAAAGCTAAACACGTATAAGTATATTCCAGTTCCGTCACAAATGTACACTACTATGTGTGGGTATCTCCTTGGCAACTCTGACATGCTTGATAGTAAGGGATGCCAGACACATTTACAAGCTTCAGACACGATTACATAAAGACATCTAATTCACCAATGCTCTTTCTGGTCCTATCTTAACATTACCGTCCAACATCATTTGCAGGGCGGGTAAAGAACATGTAAAGTATTGGCTTACATGTCCTCTACAGCTAAATACACGCCTATTGTACTTTTTAGAACACTTACAAACCTCTACATATAGTTAGTTCTATTGTCTTCAAAATCACAACTCTAAATCACCCTCATTTTCTTACCTATCTTGGCGAGTTGGGGAACATGTTATCCACGGTGTTATAAACACCTTGGTGACTACTGGCGCCACCTGTCTGTGATACTAGTTACTATGGCACGAACAGCAGTCGTAAATGGTAATCCGGGAGGCCAAATGGTGTTAATATGGGGGCGGGGATTATGGTGACATCGATACGTTGTATTACCTGATCAAAAGATTACATGTTCGTGCACTGCGCATTCTTCTATCAGTTCAATCAAAGTGTTAAATGACTTTATTTGTGTTTACTCTGAATATATTATATTTTATAAAATGTTGGTTTCAGTTTAAACATGTTATTTAAAAAATGTTGAACAAATTGTATTTCATAAATGGAACCGGCGTTCCATACATACACACAAACACTTTCAAGTAAGATGACAAAAAGAGAGTTTTAGATCACAAAAAATTGAATCAAAGATTTAAATACTTAAATTGAGTTTCCACGATTTCAATATTTGAATATATCCCTTTCAAGAAAATAGTCAGGAACTTATGCAAGAATGATACAATTCCATGGGGTTGTCATCAGAGAGGCTCTATTGCGTACATATCATGACATCTGAGATCAAAGGAATCTTGACTGCCACAAAAGCATTAGTGTTGGGTTCTGGTGAGTTAAGTGATTAAGTGGTGGTCAGTGAAGTGACCAGCCGTTAATCCTCTCCACAGGTTCTTGGTAACACCAACAAGGGTGTTGTGAGGTGTAAACACGACACTGGTATTGTTGTTTGCCGCGTATCAGCTCTCAACCATGGGACCAGGGGAAAGGGCGATTTTTCCATTTGAATTTTTTATAGTTTGTTCAAAGGGGGAAGTGACAGAAGTTTTTTTAACCTACAAAGGCCTTGATGTCCGAAAATAACATTACATTTAAAATAAAGCCCTTTTAGAGGTCTCAAAACTTATTAATTGATTTTATTAACTATTATGACCATAGTATCTTCTAAAATGCTTGAACACAACATGCACCAAAAACCAAAACCCAAAACCCCAGCTACATTGGTCAA
>CM032669.1:26912045-26943313 GCA_019095985.1 Streblospio benedicti | reverse complement strand
TGGAAGGCCTGGATAGCCTGTTTGTGCGGGTCCCAAACTGGCGCCGCGTATTCTAAGATGGGACGTACAAGTGAGAGGTATGCAATGCGCTTGGTGTCTTCGGGACACATTCTGAGATTTCTCGCAAAAATCCTAGCACGGAAGATGCCTTTTTGCAGGATTTAGTTATGTGTTCTTCCCAGCTGAGAGTATCCCAGATCTAGTACTCTTCGGTCAAGGTAAAAACTGGTTCTCACCGGTTTACAAAAACTGGTTCTCACCGGAATCCAGTTTGCAGCCTGTTTACAGGACGTACACGTCACCGTACGTCATTTTGACGAACCTCTGTTACGCTTGCCGTGTTTTTTACGCTATTTTCAAGTTGTGTACGTCATTTAGACAAAGCTCTGACGAATTTTAGCGTCAAAACAAAGACAGCAAGCTCACTCGTCATATTTGGAGTTCTGGTTTGGTTGAGAGCAGTCGCATTTCTTTCTACTCACAACCTCAAGTCAAGATGGTCGCAGTTTGTCAGAGAAAATCGAGGAGACTGGCCAAGAAGAAGCCCGCGCCTAAGTCCCTCTGTGGTAAGATTATTTTTTATTAGTTTTTATTATTTTATTATTGTTTTTATTATTTTTCTAGTTCTCTTCTGCCGTGTTGTATCAAACGTAAACAAAAAAATGTTGATAAACATTTTATATGGCTCAGAAATTTACATTTCATACACAAAGTGTTATTATTGTTTTGTATTATTTTATTATTGTTTTTATTATTTATCTAGTTCTCTTCTGCCGTTTTGACTTTTGCACCAAACGTAAACAAAAATATTTTTTGTTGATAAACATTTTATGTGGCTCAGAAATTTACATTTTATAGACAAAGTGTTATTATTGTTTTGCATTATTTTATTTTATTATTGTTTTTATTATTTATCTAGTTCTCTTCTACCGTTTTGACTTTTGTACCAAACGTAAACAAAAAATTTTTTTTTTTTGATAAACATTTTATGTGGCTCAGAAATTTACATTTTATACACAAAGTGCTATAAAATGTAAATTTCTGAGCCACCAACATAATGTTGGTATCTACATCTGATGAATCCAGAAATTATAAAACTTCCAGTAAAAGATAAAAATATTTATAAAAATATTGTTTTACTTTATTTTTTTTTCAAACAGTTTTCGAGATCTTTAGTGCTATAAAATGTAAATTTCTGAGCCACCAACATAATGTTGGTACTGGTCGTTCACATATATATCGGTATACAAGAAATATTGTGTTTTTGCTTTTCATGTCCACTATCCAGCATCCGTTGCTATTCCTGCTAAAATTAAAACTATATTTCACAACCTAATATGTCCCTACAAACTAAGTAACAAAAGCTTCCTTACAACTGTAGGCAAGGAGAAAATATTCCTGAATCGACAATATTTCACTAAACATTATGGCGTCTTTTGAAGTTTTGTTTACGTTTTGCAAAGCACGCGTGATTCTAGTCTAGCTAGGGAGCGCTATATTTCTGATATAATTCATATGAAATTTCAAATTTGATTACTGCTGATTATAGCCAATCATTCCATGCTAATTACATTTATTAACACTAAATATAATTATTGAGGCTTAAATAAGCAACGAGTTTAAAAAACATAGTTAAACAGGTGATGTTGACTCAAGGCCAAACCAACTTATGCTCCTCGTAAAATTTTGCGTTCATAACGTAAATAATGTAAATAACATCAGAAACGTTAAAAAATCGAATACTTATTTTTCTGACTAGGAAAATTCCCGTAATAAAAATAAACATGTAAATAACAAAGGTATCATAATAGTCGAAGATTCGTACTGTATGTCTTCATATTGGTTGATAAACATAGATTCTGGATAAGTATACATTATTACTGTGGTAGGATTCAGAAATGAGTAAACTCCATTTTTCTTGTATACAGAAAAATATGTGAACGACCAATATCATCGTCGGCTTTCACGGGTTATTCATTCACACTGCCTTTACAAGTCCTTGATCATATCATACTGCGTATATAGCCGTGATATATGACGATGGACCAATATCTACATATCACGAATCCAGAAACTATAAAACTTCTAGTAAAAGATAAAAATATTTACAAAAATATCTTTTTACTTTATTTTTTTCAAACAGTTTTCGAGATCTTTAGTCTCCTTTAAATTTCAGGTAGAAAGAAAAGCAAGGCAAGATCTAGATCCAGACGTAGAAGCCAATCTCGCAGCCAATCCCGCAGTAGGTCCAGGTCCAGCAAAAGATGTGGAAAATCCAAGCCTAGAAGCCGGTCTAGATCTAAGTTGAGGAGTAAGAGCAAAGCAAAGTCAAAGGACGGTTGCACGCCCAACACGAGCATTCACGACCGCAAAAAACTGTCTCCTCTTCTCTCTAAAGTGATTGGCAAGAAGACCGCCAGACGTGCCCAAGTAGTGCAAATCATGTGGAAGATCATAAAAAAGAACAATCTTCAAGACAAATGCGACAGACGCTACTTCAAAACCAAGAAATGCCCCAAGATTCATAGATTGTTCGGCTGCCGTGAAAGGGTAAAAGGTTTTACCATGATGAAACACCTGAAAAAGCATATGTGTTAAAGCCCTGGACTTTTTGGATCTGACTGTGAACTTTTTATTTTGGACTTATTCTAAACTGGTGATTTTTTATGTGAAATGTATTTATTAGTTTTAAAATTTAGTATAAAAAAAATTCTTCATTCTAATATAGCTTTATGTTTATTTTATTTATCATTTCATAAATAATTCATTTTTTATTGGATGTATAAAAATGAAAAAAATACTGAGATAAAAGTTTTGAAATTTAAGTTCTGTGTTTCTTGAAATAGATCAAAATCGTCCCAGCTGAGATGTGATTCTGTTCACCATGTATGTAGACGATTCTGCTAACTATTGTTATTTCTATATAAATAACACCACTTATGACTGTTGAAACCTACTTACGTGATAAATAACTCCTCTGTGCACCAAAAATACGTGTGCAAACTCTATGCACTCACTGGTTTAAATAACAGAAAGAATTAATAGATTATTGAAGTCAAGAGATCCAACAAATGCAGCCTCCTCTCGCCCCATCCCACTAAGCCGGGGAATTTCATTTTACAAATAGTTCAATCTCACAATCCTAAAATATACAGTTCTGTACATTTAATAATCAATTTTTTGTACATGTAAACACCTTTTATATAATCGCCTTCTGTGGTTTTATTATAGAGTTTTACCAATCTAAGTTCATTACAAGTGTGTGGTACTTTCCATTACAAAACTGTAATTGTAGTGTGCATCACATAAAAACTATAATAATTTCATTTCAACAACTACAGAATATTAGAAATAAATAATTATTTCAAGCCATGAACAAGTCAGCTGTTGGAATACTTGGAAGTTTTTTTATCTCTAATATTATGTAGTTGTTGAAATGAAATTAATGCATTTTTTATAATACTTTTGTTATCATTCAATAATTCCTTCACATCATATTTAATCAATATCACTCTCACTTATCATAACATAGCTCTTCATAAAGTACACAATCGCTATACCTTAATGCTGATTACCAGATCTAGGCAATAGACATCCGCATCAAATGTTGCTATTGATGTTAACTATGTATAAATGGCAGGCTAAACCCAAATATACCTCATATACCTATCAGTAACCACATGCCTACAATGGCTAGAGAAAGATATCACAACTGAAGATGAGCTAATTTGAATAAAGTGGGTCCTAGTGATGGCTCACATAATGTTTTTAACACAGGTCGCAAAAGGTCAAAGTTCATGATGTGGCTAAGGCAAGGTAGAAAGTAGTATAGTACGTTGGATCAGTAAAACATTATCTAACTACCTTACTAGCCTTTATTATGAAAACCCACCACAAGTGGTATGACTGCCTCACTTGTGTCTGGGCGGCTGCACGTACCAGTGTCCAGTCTTCTACAACTTGTCTATCTAGAGTTCAACCAAGCAAGCAAGCAAGCAAGCAAGCAACCAACCAACCAACCAACCAACCAACCAACCAACCAACTAACTAACTAACTAACTAACTAACTAACTAACTAACTAACTAACTAACTAACTAAACTAACTTAATCTAAACTAACTAAACTTACTAACTGAACTAGGGTAAACAGTAAACTAATAGGAACGAACCTCTCAGTCACTTCCCCATGTTGGGGTTACTTCATGGCGTCATCAACATGCCACACTGACGAAACACTGCGGATGCAATGTCAGAAGTCTGTGTAAGTCTGTTTTAACCTCCCAACCCGACTCCCGCCCTGTGCACCTACCGTTATTCGCCAAGAGCCCGGTGCGGCTGGTCACTGTGTCCTGGTATGCCGGGTTCGACAGCCGCGAGTACTTCTTGGCACTGTCCGGCAGCGGTAAAGGCCCTTGACCACTGGTCAGCTGGATCACGTCACCCGCAGTCTGGCTCACACAGCTACCCATGGTGACCGCTCACTGGCCGGTAGTAGTGACCACATCATCCAGTGATGGATGTGTTACTTGTTGGGGGTAAGTTTATCTATATCCTCACAACCATGCACAGTATGTGATGAGCAGCCAGTGTTAAGTTTCTGTAATTCACCATTTCTTTTTGTTCACAAAGGTCCGGTCCTAGCATGAAAAGTATGTATAAAACACAGGTACCTCAGTTTTTTTATATACTTGACTTTAGTTCCAGTGTGGTAAATTAGGTTTTTGTGAGTATTATGAAATGTTATGTCACCACATGACCAATGCGATACACCATGCATATAGATTGCCCGAAGGAGTCCATTATGTATTACCCGGAAGACGTTGACATCTGAGTCTTTGTGGATATAAACTTATAAAGTCATTTGGGTTTTATTACTTCCACTTGTCATTAGGGTTTAAGTTTCCCAGCATCATTGGACAAACATCCTGGATCACCATTCAAAACCGAACATTAAGAGAAATGAAAATAATAGCCATTAAGGTCAACAAAGTTGGCCACTTTTCTGGTTGATTCAAACGCTTTTTTTCCCTCTTGGTCTCATCAAACACAATCTAGAACATATTCCATAGCACGCTGTATTGATATATTACAACGAGGGGCTTAGTCAGAATAATTCTAATTATGCATTTTCCGGTAATGGACCATTATTTCTTTTTTATTTGCAGAAAATCCGTAGTCTTAATTTTGTTGATTTGTAACGGCCGGTTTGGGACGGTGGAGATAATATCCACAAATATAAAAACATTTCAAACACGTGGACCTAGTTTACCTCCACAGTTCATCTGGTAAATCTCAGTGTCTACAAGTTGAAAGTTTATTGTTATAAGAATCCTGGAAAGTGCAGTTACTATCACCAATATTGGTTCTACACTTGGGCTGGAAGTGACCAGCCATAATTATAGGTTAAGAGGGGCAGAGGGAAGGACCAACACCACTCATACATACAGCAGAACCACCAATTAAGAAAATCTCACTATTGAGACCACCTCTGTAATAAGACCCTTTTTACAGTTCCAAAGCGTCAGAAACAGGCCGGAATGAACCTCCATAAAGAGACTACCTCTTTATTGAGACCACTTGAAGACAGTTCCATGGGTTGTCACAATAGAGAGGTTCTATTGTACATATCAAGACACCTGAGATCAAAAGGAATTTCTACTGCCATAAAAGCATTAGTGTTGGGTTCTGGCCAGTCAAGTGATTAAGTGGTGGTCAGTCAAGTGTCCAGTCGTTAATCCTCTCCACAGGTTCTTGGTAACACCAACAAGGGTGTTGTGAGTGTAAACACGACACTGGTATTGCATTGTATTTGCCGCGTATCAGCTCTCAACCATGGCACCAGAGGAAGGCCTACGTTCAGGCCTACGTTCGTTCAACTACCAGCGCGGGCAAGCGACATTAAGGTGTGTGTCTTTTATTTAAAAAAAAGACATCATATGCCAATGCACTTAAATATGACTTATGCCTCACCACCACTAACTGTGTATACAGTTTCAAAATACAAGCCATTTGATGTAGGTCTCTGCATAAAGGAGGTCTTAGTTAATTGGAGGTTCTGTCGTATAATGACACCATAGGTACCATGCGTACTAACAGTTCTAAAATTCAAGACATTTGAACATCAACAAAGTCATATAGACGGCAACATCACCTCCATCACGTAATCTGCGCCCCGGGCCGGCGCCCGGCAGGATTAGAGAGGATTAGTGCGATAATCCATCTAGTGGGTACAATGGTACTTGCCAGTTGTTAATAGACTTATAACTCTACACTTGCTTCCCTGGCCTGGTTTATCCACCTCTGCCGTACAGGTGATACTCTTGCTACTGAGACCTCCTCTGTACAGAGACCACTTCCATGATAAGATCAGTTCACACAGACCCAAAAACTCCATTAAAAGAGGCCATCATGAACCTCCACAGAGACCACCTTCCTAGGATAACCACTTCGAGTCCAGTCCTCAAAGTGGTCTTAATAGAGAGGTTCTACATACATCACTGGACTGTTTTGCTGATTGTCCGTGTTAATAAGTGGTTCTATTTACTATATCTGCAGTATTGAAATATCCCTTTGTGTGCCATAGAACATGAATTGACAGTGGGAATAATAACACAAATAACTCCTTCTTGCCTTTATCGTCTTATTATGTAGGTTCACTCTCACTGTTAAATCCTCATGATCAACATCGTCATTGAAAGCATACATTGTTTTTAACATTTATGAACAGCCAACTGAAACAAACCGTGGTAGCAACTTTAATAACTAGAATAGTCGTACGAGACTTTTTCACTGACATTACTAATATAATATGATATAATCAGACCTTGTTAATTATCTATCCAATTATTCTGGTCACAAACTGACAGTCATTACTTATCCACACAAATAAACCAGACATTGTTTCAGCAGAAAGCTATGGATATAATGTCTATAAAGTCCAGGAATAATACGGTATAGTAAAATAGAACCTCCGAATAAGTTCACCTTTCTATTGAGTTTACCTCTATAGTAAGACAATTCATCGTGGTTCCTCATAAAGAAACCAACATGAACCTCCGTAAAGAGGCCACCTGTCTATCTAGACCACTTGTCCCTCGGGTGGTCTTGACAGAGGGGCTCTGCTGTACGTGATGTATCCAGCAACAAGCTTATTGACAAACATCAGAGCCACTTCTCAGTTACCACGAACCAGCACATGCAAATAGCGGCTTGGCAGATGACACAAGATCTACAACTCTAATAACATTGGAAATCTAATTATGGATCAGGTCTGAATCAGCACTGTTGTATAAATCGTATTAATGACTCTTATGGTTATTAGCTAACGTCTCAACAGTGCTCAAGAAGCTGGTCATGAGGTATTCAAAGGGACTTGTTTTTTTCCACCTGGACTATTTTCAGACTATTTACAGTGCACATCTTTTAACAGCAATAAGAGCTACCATTTCACATTTCATGGTCTGAAAACTTATTGCTGAATGACAAACTATTTCTTCTTCGAAAAGACCTTAGTCCATATTCGAATACTAAAGTATATGATTAATACCTCCTTACTCCAGTTTAAATAATCCACTATTACCCCCATAGCACACATCACAATGTCATATCCATGGTCTACTCCAGTGTGTGTCTATACTAACCTGTTACACACAGCTACATTCTCTTTATGCCATGTCCAACACTGGAATAAATTACAGTAAAAAAAGGTCTTGTGTAATGAAACCACTTATAGAAAGAGACCACCTCTACAATAACGCCGGTTTTCAGAACCACACACCTTCATAGATACCAAAATCAACCTTGCCTCCATAGAAACTATTGTGACCATTCGAAGTCAGCAAGCCCATTGGGCTGTCTTAATACAGAGGTTCTGCCGTATGCACTTTCCCAGAATCCCGCACGCCGCACTAGAAGTGCCTCTCTTATTATCTATCATCCTAATACATGTACATTGACAAATGCTTCGTGACTGGACATACTAAACAGAATACAACTTGCCACTTGCAAATGTCATCATCATCAACACATGTAACAACAAACATTACATGGCTTGGACACTTTGATTTCCTATGCCTTGCTTGGAGGAATAAGTATTAGATAGTTTTAATACAAATACTTCTTGTTTTGTATGATAGAGTGATTGTTGAGCAAACTCTCATGAAGCTCTTCCATGAAGCTACAAGGAGCAGTTAATCAGAAAAGTAGAAACCACAATTAAGACCTCCTCTCTATTTAGATAACTTTTTAAGCAGCCTGAAACTGGGGCATTTTTTACGCATTTGATGTTCCAAGAGAGCTGGCACTCACTATTTACCCAACACCAGGCCTAGGGTACAACCGACAGTATGGCTTCTCTACTGCCAGAACCTCCACGAGACCGTGGGGATCAGTACGTGTCATATGCGGCGAAAGTACGGTTTTGCAGAGGAAGCTTGATTTGCCAAACGTTCTTAACGGTCGATTAAACAGTTGCCTGATTGCGGGTAGGTGGTACATGGCCAGTACGGAACTAGAACTTCAGATCTTAAGTTATTACATGCCGTAGTCACACTGACACGAAAGAAATGTACTATCAAAATGTCCGCACTGTCGGCCGTGCCCTTGGTTTCACCCGTGCTCAAGATCAGATCTACAATAATCTAATATGTTAGAACATAAAAGTCAAGTTATGTCAGATAGTGTAACCATGTGATACTGCAAACTATGGATTCATTTCACAGCAATGTGAACATTTTCTACTGTCTCAAGTATCGTTATCTCTCCATATTGATATATCCTATGTCACTACACATAGCCCAATCAAATAACCATCAATACCACGCATAGTCCACTTGTTAATCCGCATTTATAACATTCCACAGACTTCAACAAATAACCATATGTGGATTCAGATACAAAGTCTGTACTATATGACATCGATCTCATACTTCATAAATTCTAACACAGTTCTATTAGATGTGGCAGTTCAGAAAGAACTTACAGAAGTCAAATACACTCTGCTGGAAGTTCAGTCAAATGTCTTATTTCAATCATGCATCACAATCATGACAGTTATATCCATTCCATCGTCACATCTAAGTAAAAACGTATCGTTCAACACATTCAAAACAGTATCCACAAACGTCATGAATCACTCAATGTGAATACTGCATCTCAGATTGATTGGGGCTACCTACAAGTGAGTGTCACCAACTTTCCTTCCCCAATCCTCCCTTCACTCCTCAGCACACAGTATTTGCCCAGGTCTGATGTAGTCACCAATCCTGTGTTTGCATCACCCACAAATAGCGCATGACCTGGATTATCAACAATAATCCCTTATCAGCGGATTATTACATAAATACATGATAATTCCTATGATACTTGCTTCAAGGGCCTGTGCGTAAATCTTTTGATTTCTTCTTGTTGTTTTTTACATTTTTTGTTACATTTTTTGTTCATTTATTGTATTTTCATAAGTATTCATTATGGTGGGTGAAGGGGGTGGTGGTGCTGCATGCATGTTTTAAACTGAATGGGGTGGATACAGTTTTAAGGATTCGGGCGACTCCACAATAATTCGAGTGGAAAAGGGGCACGCACGGTCCCCGCAGCCCCTTCAGCATTGCCCCCCCCCCCCCCCACACACACACACACTCCCCACCCCCGCCCCGCGATCCTCCTACCTGCCCAAAAACCTGGCTCTCCTAGTGTTGAATACTAAGTGGACAGTGCTGACGAATATTCGATCATTCCATCATGTAAAATGAACGCATATTACATCTCTGACACAACCAGCATCAAATGCATGACTAACTGTTACAGAAATCCCCCATTGGGTATTGCAATGATTGCACTGTTTTGACAGACCGCTTTATCAATGAAAAGACGTAAATCGCGTTTCGCAATGCATCTATGGGTGTGTTTCTCAAGCGGTGAGTACATGCGTGACTAGAGGGACATTACTGTAATCAGCACGTGGTGGTGGGGGGGGGGGGCGAAGGCGGGGGGGGGGGGTATTTGTGCACACGTTTTAGGAATGGGATAATGAAGTGAATGGGGTTTATAAGGAGGTGGGATGTGCTGGAAAATTGTGAAATGTGGTGGGAAAGGCCAAAAACCTACATGTGGGATTTCAAGGAAGTGGGGAAAACCGCTGACAAGTTGTGGGATTTGGTGGTAAAGGCCTGAAAGAGGTATATGGGAAATGAGGACAAGAATGAAGGGTGGAGGACCTCATGACCCTTATAAGCTCCCCACCCTCAAATTTTGTTGTTGTAGGTAAAACATAATTCTCCATATTCCGTGTAATGTGGCCTGATGCGTGGACGTTTATTGGCATGTCTACTATTATTATAGCATCAACAACAGATATATAATCCATCTAGCAGTTCACGTTGCATGGGTCTGCTCCAAAGGCAACTGCATCAATGGGCTTTGAGAAAATGAGAAATTCATTCTAAACTCTAAAACTCTTTTCAAAGCCCATTGATGCAGTTGCCTTTGGTCTGCTCACTATAATTGCAGAACTGAAAAACACTGCTTTACAACACCCGTGTTGAAGAGACATGCCCAACAGCGTGAGACAGTTGAAGCACGGTGATGTCCCCCGGCTCGCGGGCTGCCATCTGTATGCGCGGGAGTCTGTGGCGGACATCTATATGCACTCTGGGCTCTCACCAAATGCAGGTGGCGGTGTGCGCTTAATCTAATACCATGCAAAGGGTTGACGTGTCCAAACTAGTAAGTCCACTCTCTGGTTTTGACATTATCAAACTTATTCCTTTCTCAGAATCACGTTTTTACCTGGCTTTGCAGGCATTTGCTGTTGCGTCGACAGCGTCAACAGTGTTGATGGCGGATGGAACCGTGTAGGTCACGTGATACAAGCTGGGAAAGTGCACGGTATTAACCGCTATAGATGTACGAACGGTGGCGATGGTGTCAATGGGAGATGTATGTGTGTGTGGGGGGGGGGGGGGATAAACCCTAAGGACAAGGCCGTTTTAGCCATTTTAACCTATAATATTGACATATTTGAAAATCCTTATCAATGGACAAATGACACGAGCACATTTCTCCTTCTTTAGACATCATTGTTAAAAGTGACATAAGAACATTTTTAAAAGTCTTAAAGTGACACTTGAACATGGCACGGGATTTCAGACCCCATACAGGGCCGTATCCTGGATCTGCATCTGCATGGTTATGAAAGACACTTTCTGCACCAAAATATTTTTGTTTGTTTGTTGTTTGTTTTTAGCATATCCACTATCAATCGAATACAAAACCCCTCGTTACGTAACTCACCCCCACCATTCTAAAGACCTGGACCTGCGACTGTTACTCACCGTTGCCCGTCCTGCCTCCATCCTTGTTGGTGACTGTCGCAGCTCCAGACACATCAGAAAGCCCGTCCTCATCCCTGTGCCTCTCCACCTTTTCCCCTACCCTGTCCTCCACGTCCTCCGCGGCGCTGGACGGGGGCGTCTCTCGGTAGCGCTTGGCACGCGTCGCCCACGACCCCACAGACGCGGGGTGCACCGCCGCCTTGTGCGCGCAGCACCCCATCATGACAGTCAGCTTGACGGTCAAGCATGCATCCGAACTGTCAGTGAAACAGTCAACACAAAGTCCAGACAGCCAGTGCAACAGTCAGCACCTAATCCAGACAGTGGAACGGCCAGCGGTCCATTCGGACAGTCTCACGGTCACAGCCTCATCCGGACAGTCAGTGGACACGACGACAGGACAGTCAGCAGCTATAAAAGTGACTAGAGCGGACATCTGATGGTATCCGGTCTCTCGCCTTCATGATAAGGTCCCTCCGTGAACTGAGGCAGTATACAGGGTATAGCATATGATAGTCACAGTGAAGGCATATGTCAAGGCAGACTTGATGCAGATTCTGTCATTCGGTTACAATGCGAGGAGATCTAGACATTTTTTATACGATTGCACAAAAATGGTGTAATGATTGCAGGGCAGTGTGGTTGCAATTACAACTAGATACGAGCTCTTCACAATATGGCTTTGATTGTGTCCAATATATGCTAAGTTCGAAGCCAGGGAAAATATTCTGTGTGCCTCGGATGGCATCTACGTACAGGGACGTACAGTCCAGAGGTAGTTCCTGGTGGCTGGTAAAGCTATGTCTGTGGCTGGTATTTGTGAGGCTCTTTAGTAGGAAAGTCTAGTTGCAGTTGCCATCATAAATGCAATCATCCACCTATATGCAGATCTATTGACATAAAATTATCATTGGAAACGTCTATGACAATGTTTACGTAGAATCCTGGTATGTGTAATTGAAACTATCCATTTATGGACCGACACGTATCCACGTAATGAATATATACTTATATAATTATTGTTGCTATTCATGGTTTATCATTTTGGTAGAGTTCAATACAACTAATAGTATCCTATTTCTTATCTAGACTGCTGATAACACGTAGATATTTTACTGAAAGATGAGCTACTTTGTTAATAATTGGCAGTATTACATATGCACATAATAATTGGTTTCATATAGTTCTAAGCTGAATATAGGTATACATCTAAAGCGTTGTGTTGGAATCTCAAGTGATGTAGTCAAAGTAATAATCCACAATCCTTACCATAGATTAGAATAACACAAGCAACGTCCACTCATGTGCTTGAAGAACACTGTCATGTCTTAGACAGTGCAGGTTGTATAGACTTTGTAAAAAATTAGAACCAAGATGTTTATCATATTGTTAAATATTTAACCATTACAGTCATCATCAAAGGACCAAACATTCTTACTCTATAGTTATACTGTTTTCTAGTTTGGGTCCATACACAGTTTATTAATGATTAATCCAAAGACTAGACAAGTATTCCAGAGCATTGCACCATACTGCGAATACACACCACAGTGTTTGCGATACTAATTTATGAAATCTTACATTGTGCATAAAGTCATATATGATCCATATATGAACATGAATACGGATACAAAGTGTGTGATAAACACGAGAGTGGAGTGGTCAGTGGGGGCGGGGTCAGCGCAGTGACCACTATCTTCAAGCACCTGTAAATCAGGGCAGTAACATGGGTACTACTGCAAGAGTGTTACAGTCGAGCCCGGTTAGCTCGACTCTAATGCGCTAAAGCATAAGCGGGTGCTACTGTACTAAGTTAACAGTATAGCCTCTAAATATGACCATTGGAATGTGGACCCAAAGTACCCCCAGTAGACAGGTGGTCACTTTTAGGGGCTTTGATTGGTTTCTTTATGAGAGTTTGTATTTGAAAAAATGTCTTATTGTTGAGGTGGTCTCTGTATAGAAGTGGCATCAATCGGAGGTTATACAGTATGTATTTTTAAACTAAACTGACAACATAACTTTCCATACAACGTACCTTCAAACATTCAACAAAAATCTACCTTTTAATATCAACACAGTCGCTGATATTTCACAAATTCTTTTGGTGAATGTGAATTACATGTATACGTATTGCATGATTTTCACGCAAAATATGTACTGTCATAACATGTGTATTTGACTAGAATTCTAATAACTATGTTTTAAGTGAGACGTATTATTGACGGATATATGTTTATGGTGCAAGTTTAAAATAACTTCAAAACATTAAGAAAACTTAATTTAATGTTTAACTAATTACATGTGCAGCTTCAAAGATACGAAGACAAAAATTTTGCTGAGTTGTTATGTTATTTCCCCACCTGTCAGTCTCCATGCTGGCTATCTCTAGTGTACTCCATGAGTAATTTTGAAAAGCCAGGGGCTATATCAGACTTCTTACATGTAAGTGACAATGAGGCTGAACATTGTTTAATGTGCATTGTTGAAACTTAACTCCGGTAGCTTCATTATAAATGGCGAAATCACATTTTAGTTTACTTGTACTTTTATTCATTTTGCTCTGTGATATTTCTTTTGTTCGCATTCATGTATTTTGATACGAAATAAAGTTATACGTCACCAATACCTTAAATACGAGGTGTTCTTGACATGCACAGATGTTCATGAAACGAAACGCATTGTTATGTTGTTATGAAAGTTAATAAGATATCTTTAAAAAAAGAAGAAAAAACATGCTTCGAGTTATCCGCCCCATACTGTAATATAAGTTGTGGCATAGCTGTGTAGTCATGGAAAGCGAGTGTATCAATTATAGTTATCAGTATCATTAGAACGCTTGGATCATCTATTGCAATGTGTCCTTATCAGCTGGGCTCGTGGGTGCGAGAACACACTATAAATGGAGGGCTACCATTTATTATGGCTATGGGGGTTTAAAAGAAAAATAAACCATAGTAGTATGAATTTCAGCAGCCTCCCCCACCCCACGCATATTTTGATAGTGCAGCCCAGAAAACTTCGACCCTACCACCACCAACACCCAACTTCAGTCCCCACACGCACTAGTTTTTTTTTTCATATCTCCCGTGGGCCGTGGTAAAAGTTAGCCAACAAAGACCAACAACATAAAGAGACCACTTCTGAAAAATGCCCCTTCGTTAGTCTCAATTCATATCAGAGACCACATTGCTATTGAGACCATTTGAGGTGCATGACTTCCACATGGTCTTCATACATAGGACATACTGTATGTCAATAACATAAAGAATATGTTATAACTATATAACTATAAAGAATATAGAAGGCAATCTCCATAATTTAGATAACACATATATCTTTAATATACTTTTTATGTCAAAAAATGAATATACATTATTTATGCTTGCAAAGTTTTTAAACAAATGTTTAAAAAAAGACATCAACTAATGTCTTTACTCTAAAGTAACATTGAGTTTTATTATGTCTACTGTTTTTTACTATGCTCACATCACTGTACTCTATTGCTGGTATGTTTACTCATTGTATCCTGTATGTTTTAAGGGTTTTATTCATTGAATTTGTATGTTCTTGTTGTCATGGCTTGACAATAAATGAATTTGGATTTGAATTTGGAAAATAATAACACATCGTATTCTGTTAGTAACATACTGTCCCTGAATGTTTAACAACATATCTTATACTGGTGTGAATGATATGTTTGTAATATAAACGAAGAGCTGTGATTGGCCAGTGTCATCAGGACTGTGTGTGGTTGGCCAATGTTATCAGGACAGTGGTTCATCTTGTCAGAGACTCACATGATAGTGATCAGTGTTCACTGCCGGACGATGTTTACTATGTAAACTCATTACAGTGCAACCTTCAACAAGATCAAAAGTGCTAAGAGAGCACTGGGTCACTAGAAAAACGTTGACCCATGGGCAGTAAAGATGTTTACTTTGCAATCAAAGCATTACAACAGACAAGTCTTATTTGATGTGTGATTCACTCATGATCTTAATATTAGATTGCAGGTGCTTTCTGAACATTGCTTAGGTAAATATCTATTGCCTATGAGTCGACATTAATCTGGTGACGCTGTGCTCTCAAAGCACTTTCAATCTACTATAATCACTATGCCAAGTTGGTCATGTTTCAACAGTATTGATAGAAAAATAAAATTACGAATGATTAAAGTGGCTTTCTGGAAAGTAAACTTTATTTGGCAAAGTACCAAAATTGGACACAATTGATGTTCGGTAGACATGTAAGCATTGTACCAAGTTTGAATGTCTTCTGACCAGGATTACCAAAGCTATTGCCAAAAATGGTGAAAATTGACCAAAATGGTTCATCGGTAAACGCTCTAGCTTGTCTGGAGACATACATACAAACGAAGCAATCCAAGGGTTTGCTTCATCTGCTGAAAGAACACAATTAAAACTCCTCTATAACAACACTACTTGTCACAGTCCATAACCTTCATAAATAAACGAGAGTAAAACTGTATATAGCACACACGCCAGGCCAACCAAGGTAAAATAGGCAGAATCTGGCGGATCCATGTGCGCCCCCACCCCCTTTTTTGCCATCAAAATACGTTTCATAGGTTTTTGGTATCACCATCAATTGCGTGTATGAAACTAATGATAAGTGCACGCACATACACACGCAGGCACGCGCACACACGCGCGCGCATACCCCCCAACCCCACTTCCAAAATTCTGGATCTTCTAGTGCATCCGATGCTCCTAATACAGAGGTTCGGCTGTAAATTTTGATTATCAAAGTGCAGAAGCAGCTGGCAGCACCCGGTGTTTATAAAGGTTTATGTGTAGTCAGGCGACGTGATAAGGTTATAGAGGACTTTAAGAAATGATTAGCAGTGGTCATGCCAACATTATCACCCAACAGTCAGTGAGACGGTGTGTCAAATGGCGGGTGTAGGTAAGTCATTTACAGAGCAGTTTTGTACACACTGATGGTGATACACCGATGGTATGTGATAATAACACCTTCTCTGTAACGAGACCACCTCTATAATTGGATCACCTCTATCAAAAAACCACCTTAATAATGAGATCGCCTATATAATGAGGCCACTTCCATAAAGAGACCACCTCTATAATTAGACCACCTCCGTAGTGTGCCCACTCGAGGCTCGCTACCAGGTGGTCTTTATGAGGAGCTGCTTATGTGTATCATTACTGAATTAGTTATGAGTAATAACATGTTTTGTACATTGTACATGCAAATGACTTGCATTTCTTAATTGCCTTTTCCCTAAGCAATGAGCTCATTAGAGTGACGCTTTATCATCTAGAGAGTAATTGCCAGTGTTTTGCTGATGCAGTAAGATTAATGAACTGAAGACCTCGCCTGATTGCGTTATGTTTGTTCTCATGCGTCAACCAGTAAATTATGTGCCATAACCAACTGTTGTAAAACTGGCAAGTGAGGGTTTATGTCTCGGTCCGTTTGCTCGAACTTGAAATCGAGTAATCGGGTGATTCATTGTGTGAGGTAACAAGTAGGGAAAGGGCTGACTGATCGAGTTATCCATAAATTCGAGCTATGAGAGTAATGAGGCCTATCATTTCATATTGCATGTTGTAATACATTCGCTGTAATCGATGTGACTGCGCGTTCTCGCTTTTTCTACTGTATCCAGTGCTGCGTCACGTGTTATGAAGTATGTTCACAAATGTAACATTTGCCATGAATACAAACAAACTAATTACAGTAGAACTTCTCTATCAAGACCACCCGAGGGCTGGCTTTAAGTGATCTCGATGAAGAGGCGGTCTATTTATGGAAGCTCGTGCTGGCCTCTTCAATGAGATTGGTATTGTGAAAAGTGGTTTTACTATAGGCGTGGTCTCTTTATAGAGGTGTCTAAAATGAAGGTTCTACTGTTATTATTATGTACACTCATACAAGAGGAGAGATCTTGTTGCGTTTTAGTGCTTGTTCCATAGATCATCCTTTCATACTTCACCCGACTAGGAATGGATTTGCTCAACATCCACAACCTTTCCCATTTCTGAAGGCACAAAGTCATTATCTGCTTGCCGTATATTCTGTTACCACCAGCCCACCACTCTTCTCAGGGGCAAATACAAATACACACACGTCTGTTAATTCTTAAGGAGGTGTCATTATTTTGTTGCGCATCACGTGACCTACCAGCCGGCCGCCGGCGGTGACAATTATCCGGGAGATAATCCGGTGATAATCTCCGAGATAATCCGCGGATTAACGAGCCTCATTAAACAGCCGTAAACGAGCTTCCCTATTAGAGGAGAGTTAAATGTAAAGCTTGACTCTAAAAAGGGACAAAAAAACTTGCAGTATGGATTTGACTAAAAATGTCTGCTTGTTAAAGTTGTACGTTCACACTTCTATTCAGTGGCAGATCTGATTGGTGGGGGTGGGGTGGGGGTGGCACCTTCTAAACAAATGGTTCACACTTGTCGCTAGCGGACACCCAAATGTACTGAGAGGCCATTTATCAATAATACATACAGTCACGGTGTCAGCAGCCAATCACACCAAGCTCATTTTCATGCATATATGTATGAAGGAAAAAATCACACATTACCAGCAGTCATGCCTTAAATGTATCGTAACGTTATTACAGACATGAGCCTTGTCTGTAGTTTACACATATAGGCCAGATTAGTATTTCGGTGATCATTGTAGTCAAACGTTATTTTTATGGTATAAAATCTTCACCATAATCTTCCAATAACTTAAGTGTTTGATCATTATTAAATGGGGCAGTGTCATATAAATCCAACATGGAAGTGCACATTTGATGTACTGGGCAAACAACCTGAATTGGCTAGATTAACTAAATCATCGCTAGTCCTATAGCCGTGGCCACCCATGTAAAGCCTTATGCTGATCATATATAACTATATGTCCACATAGACTGTGGCAAGTGCCCCTACAAAAACGGACAAAACATAAATAGCAAGCAAATACAAGTGATTAATGGATCCATTTTGTACTTAAACTCCGAAGTTACTTGAGTACGAGCTCTTGACTTTCCATGTATTATATTAACTTTATTTGTGGATGTGTGGGATGATAACTTATTTCTGTTTCCGTTAAATACTAATATTAGCATCGTCATATCTCTCGGCTATATACAACACTGAATATATCAATTGCACGTATAGTGTTAACGTATTGGTTTACAGTCTCAATGAACAGCTCATGCCGTTTTCTAGCGACTTTACATCTACACCAGGTCAGTGGCACCATTTTCACACTACATATATCTTTCTCAACTCCCTGGGGAGCATACAACACTGGCTGCATACGGCATTGCTGCTATTGCGCACACGTGCTTATTACCCACATTTGTGACCTGTACTTATTTAACGTGTAGGTACCACGGAGCAGTGTGCAACCTGTTAGAGGTAAGTTTGCTCAACACTTACCATCAGACCCGACCGGGAATCGAACCCACGGCCTTCTGGTCACGAGTCCAACTCCCTATCCATTCGGCCATGGAAGTAAACGAGATCCCCGTGAACCGACGATGTGATCTTAGAAAACATATTTTGTACCAGATAACAAGAAATGGAAATGAATGTTTTCTTGGAGTTCAGTTTAAGAAAATGGCTTTTATTGTTTCGAGACGTTTGGCACGCTTGATTTCAATGGTGAATGATGGACAGATCAATTGAGGTCAAGGGAAGACAATACTCTCAAAACCACAACATCTCAAAACCGCGTGTTGCTGATATCATAATCAAGATGCCAAAAAGAATCAAGAGGTCTTGGTGAACAACATTTCACAGTAACACACTGGCCTAAATGCTCAAGTTGTGTAATACTGATGTCGATAACAATTTGTCTGTGTGGATTTGAAATGGTGTGTACTGTCGATGATGATGAAGAATGAAATCTACTATAATCTTGCAAACACTTTGCCTGAAACCAAAATCTACAAACGTCTGGCAAACAGAAAGAATTGGTTCAATCAAAGTAGACAGACATTCATATGAGTTTGATTCGTGCCAAGTGTTATAGTATCAAAGTAGACTGGTGGCCTACAATGGTGTTCCCAGACCATGGTGTAGATGCCTGTGGTGTGATTATTTGGTTCATTTATCACACATTCTCCCAGTAGAAATAACAACATCAACCTAGACTGCTAGCATCATGATATTGACTATTTAATTCATTTCAATTCATGATCATAGAATGCCATACATTAAAGACAGCATTGCCAAAATAGAAATATATGCCATGTAAATACTGACCTTTGCCTTGAGGTGCATGTAAGATACATTAGATACAATATTGCTAACCACATCATTATCACATTTGGACAATCTTTCTCTGAATTTAGCATTACTTTAAGGGGATATAACATTAGAGGAGTCAAGATCATTTAAAGGATCCACTTTCCCTCCTTTCACGATACAAATGCCATTGCTATGTTCCTGTGGCTAATCTCAAATACACTCCTCCATTCACAAAAATGCCTGGAGTACCAGCTAAATTTACATGTACGTTGTCCTCCCAGCGCAGCAGATAAAATGAGTGATCCGCGTTCCACTTTTACAGGTTTGTAGCCTCATTTCCGCAGCAGACAGTTTGTCGGTAGGCGCTTCATTAACCCTCGATTTCCTCAACTAAAAGCAGCTATTTTTTTCTGTCTTACATTAGAATAGTATTTCATTAGAAACATTCTTACGCTTTTTGAGATCAGTGAAGCTGGTTAAACGATTCAAGGTTTTTAATGAGCAGATGAAATTGGCCGTCCACAGAAAAAGGGAGTGGAGAGCATGCGTCCACAAACATGGTGTAGGTTCTCTAAGAAATTGCTATGGTTATAAGTTTAACAAAGAACTAGACGTGTACTGTTTCAAGCGACTCACCCTTTACAACCTGGACTCTGTATTGGTGTTAATATGAATATTTTTTCGGCAAGCCTGTAAAGTTTTTGGACGACCATGGATTCGAACTCACATGTAAGTGGGCGTCTTAACCATTAGACTAGCCGTCCTACACGTTCAGAGAGTATTATCTGTTACTTCTATTGCAACACACAGAGCAATATGTTTTGCTGGATATTGATCACTGCTGTAAATTCATTGTGCGGTTTTGTCCACAAATTTAGTTTTTAATTTTAGTTCTTAATCTTAAGTTCTTATTTGTAAAGTATATATCGTTTCAGTATATATCTGAATTGCCCATAAGTCAACGTTGTTTTAGCGACGCCGTGTTCTTTTAACACTTTTGATCTAGTTACTAATGTGTCTAATGTCTATTAATTTTGTACATTTAAAAACATTGTAATAATATATTTTCAATTCATTCGAATCCTCATCAGTTATAAACCAAAAGTGTTTTTTAAGCTTTTCTTTATCAATTTCAGAAAAAAGTGCTTACATCTCAGATTTGTGAGGGTAGAAGTTTGACTAGGTGAAACCCTCCCCTTACATATTACCAGCGCCTTAACACCCACCCCAAACAGCCAGATGTATGTGGATTATCCGCTCATCGGCCACTTGAGGAGCGTTAATCTCCCTGGTAATCCGGGGCGACGGCTGTCTGATAGTGAGACTGAGAACACTTGGGTCTGTGTGGTGGTAAGGGGGGTGACGTGGGAGAGAATTCTCTAAACTCAGGGTGTAGTGCAGTGGTGTCTCCGGGTAAAGGTTGCAATAAAGTACCGCACACGGATTATCCACCCCAGTCTACTGTGCCATGTCTCAATGCCACAGTCACACCACATAAAGTTACTGATGCCTGCAGCCAATCACAGCAGCTAATTTGCATACTTGTGTCTGAAAATGAACTCATGTATTCTATCCCTTAAAGATAGCATAACTGGGGATTCCCCTGATCAATAGCTGATTATGTTAAATGGTGGCTATTGCTTTAAATGCTTTAGGTTTATTACACAACAAACTTATGTGACGATCTCACCTAGCCTATCTCAAGGCCTTTAAATGATCTGACATGAAGGCCTATTCTAAAAGCCTCTGTATGACGTCAATTTTGCAAAGAGTTTTGCTAAAGTGACGTCATTTACTAAAAGCACATGGCTTCTATTTTAGAAACAGCAGTCCAGCTGTAGTTGGGTATTTTCCCGTTTAAGCACGTGGTACTGTTTATTTGTAATGTGGGTTTGGTTCATTAATTCACAAATAAGCCAGCCCGAGTTAGCAACGGGAACTTTTAGCATGTGGTACTGTTTATTCATATTGGGGAATGTTTGATGAAGTTCTGTTTTGTAATATTTATTTATTTGATACTCTATTGTTATCTAATCATGGATAATGAAGCAATTGGACATAGCTTGCAAAAGATTGGATATGAACATTTTCAAATAGTTTTACTTTATCAAAAGATTTTAAGTTTTCTTTGTCACACAACAAGCACTTATAGTAGGTAGGAGGTTGAAGTCTGACATCCTTATTTGTTTTCATTGATGTACTGTAGTTAACTTTTGGGGGACTATTATTTGGAGGTGTATCCATTGGTAAAAAGAAGCTAAGTCATACATGTACAAGTAACTGAGAAACACATCAGGATTACATACTTAATATCTTGGCTGGCCCTTACCTGATCACCCATGCATACATGTTCTGCTGCTTCTGCAGCTGTTGCTCGTGATTACTCTGGTTTTAAAGGCTATAATAGAGCAGGATGTTTGAGGCTGCATATTTAATATCAGTGGAATTCCTAGGGTTCTGTAAAAGACCTTATATCTATTAGAGCTAAAGGCCGTCACCATTGTACTTGCTCGTTGACACGAGTGGTTTATGTAATAATAGAAATAAAAACTATTAGATATAAGGTCTTTTGAAAGACTAGATCTCACCAATAGTTGTCTGAGTTTCCTGTTTGTACATAATCAGCAATGTTACACTGGGTATGGTAATACATACCAAGACATATGAGATGTTGAATGTTGCTGACTGGTATAATTCAGTGGCAGACCTAGGAGGCAGGGGACCACAATGTAAATAAGCAGTGCTATGTGTCAGCTTCTTGTATTGTCTGAGGAACTTAATGTGACAGTCAAGGTAGACAGTGATTATATGTGATATATTATCTGTATGTTTTGATTGTACATGTTTTTCAATCCTGAAGAAATCAAATGTGATCTAATTCCAGTCTACCCTTGATGCCTTGATGCTTTTATGTATGCCCCAAACCAGTCTGTCTGCTGTGTATGCGTGCGCACTGACAGATCCAGGTTTGCTGAAGGGGGGAGGGTCAAAACCGCTGGATTTCATGGGTTTTGTACGCAAAAGCTCGCGGAGACGCCAAAACATTATGCCATGAAAATAAAACTTTGTGTGTGTGAAAAGGGAGGGGTGCCCATTGCAACCTCCCTGGACCTCCCTATGATGCATGCGCTATGCATGTATGCATGTGTGTGAGTGTGGAGGTGGTGGTGGTGGTGGTGGGGGGGGGGTTCGGGGTACATGTTTAGTTCAGCGTAAACCTCCTTTCTGGAAATCCTGGATCTGCCACTCTAAACCATTTCAAAAATATAAAAAAAGAAAGTCTGTGGCTGGACTCACCGTTGGTGTCCATGTATCTCGCCATCTGCAGACAGTTGCCCATAGCGACCGCGATAATCCACCTACATCACAATAATCCTTCCGTATCCATGGTAACGATCACACACACCCCGCCTAGTCATACCATCCCATAGGTTGTTATCAGTGAGTCCAGATGAGCTCTGATAAAGACATTATCCAACTGTGATGTGCCGTATATGGGAAAGCTATACTATGTCCCAGTCTTAGCAGCCACCCCGGTGCATTGTCACTTATCAATCCCACAGCCGAAATCCACACCGTTCATGATGTTTGTACCCACTCAACTCGGGCTAATTTGCATACTCGTGTCCAAAAAAGAGCGTGTATCAATATCTTAGATATGCCATAATTGGGGATGTCCAAGATCAACTGCTCAAAATTTTAAAGCTTGCTATTGATTTAATATAAATTATTATAAGTAAGTACACCGAATGAAGTCAATTTGAATTATTAGAGCAACAATGTTCTTCAGAATACTGTGAAATAATCGGGAAGGCTATGTAAAGGTGTTTTGGAAGATCGTGGACTCGAACTCACGACCTCCCGTCTATGATTCAGACCAGTCATATGTCATAGGCGGGCTTGCTACCGTTAACACTAATCCCCCGAGACACAGGTTACATACTTCGGTTTTCACCTATATCAATCTTGCGCAATGCACTTTCCCGCCTTGGATCCTATTATTAGCCTATCCAACCTCGCAGCCTTAATCAATCATAGCCTGCTTTATACCTCCGACTATTACAAAGCAGACATCTAGGCACACAGAGCCACGAACACCGTACTTACAGGCTCATCCGGGCGTAATCTGGGCCACTTCTTTCACAGACTCCCCCAACTCCCAACTCTCCTCAACGACCAGGGGACGCATTGATCGTCACAAGTCACATAGGGCCCTAGTACCGACTGCTACATCTTGCACTATCATGGCCATCTCTGGCTTTACTACGTACTGGCCCTATCGGGCTTACTACATTCGGCAACGGAGAGAGAGAGGGAGGGAGTTCCACCCCTCGTGGCTCGATTAGCTACCCGCCGCCGAATCTAATCAGGAATTCTCCCGGCACACTTAAGGTCCCATAGACAGCTTTGGGGACCGAGGGACCCGTGAGAATTCACTGACTGACCAGCGAACGTGCCTACACACACTAATCTGCTTTCCATTCTAAGTTCGAATTCCCGGGCGGTAGTTCCCTTCCCATACCCTAACGTGGCTTTTTACTGGGGATCTAAGAAATGGCTATGGTTATAAGTTTAACAAAGAACTAGACGTGGCGCTGTTCAACCGACTCACCCTTTACAACCTGGACTCTGTATTACGTTGTTGGGTGAATATTTTTCGACTTTGAAATCTGGAGTTTATGACGATCGTCGATTCAAACTCACGTGTCAGCGGGCGTCTTCACCATTAGACTAGCCGTTTCACGTTCAGAGATTATCTGTTAGCACTATTGCAACACTGAGAGCAATATGTTTTCCTGAATATTGATAACTGCTGTAGAATTCATTATGCGTTTTTGTCCTAAAATTTAGTTCTAAATTTTAGTTCTTAATCTTAAGTTCTTAATTGTAAAGTATACATCGTTCCAGTATATATCTAATCGATATTATTCTAGAGACGCCGTGTTCTTTTGATACTTTAGATCTAATTTTAATATTGTCTAATGTTGATTTAATTTTGTACATTTAAAAACATTGTAATAATATATTTTTCAATCATTCGAATCCTCATCAGTTATAAACCAAAAGTGTTTTTAAAGTTTTCTTTATCAATTTCCAGAAAAGTGCTTACATCCAAGATTTGTAGGGTAGAAGTTTGACTAGGTGAAACCACTCACTTACAGATTACCAGCACCTCCTTAACACCCACCCCAAACAGCCAGATGTATGTGGATTATCCCGCTCATCGGCCGCGAGGAGCGTTAATCTCCCTCTGGTAATCCAGGGCGACGGCTGTCTGATAGTGAGGCTGAGAACACTTGGGTCTGTGTGGTGGTAAGGGGGGTGACGTGGGGAGAAGGAATTCCCTAAACTCAGGGTGTAGTGCAGTGGTGGTTCCGGGTAAAGGTTGCAATAAAGTACGGCGCACAGATTATCCACCCCAGCCTACTGTGCCATGTCTCAATGCCACAGTCACACCACATAAAGTTACTGTTGCCTGCAGCCAATCACAGCAGCTAATTTGCATACTTGTGTCTGAAAATAGAACTCGTGTATTCTATCCCTTAAAGATAGCATAACTGGGATTCCCTTGATCCAGCTGATTATGTTAAATGGTGGCTATTGCTGTCTTTAAGGTTTATTACACAACAAACTGATGTGACGATCTCACCTAGCCTATCTCAAGGCCTTTAAATGATCTGACATGAGAAGGCCTATTCTAAACACTCTGTATGACGTCAATTTTGCAAAGAGTTTTTTGCTAAAGTGAGCAATACGCTTATAAGTTCATTACCTGAGATTATTGGATATAGCTTGCTGGTCCATGTCTTCTTGCTCAATAAAAAGACCAGTATAGAATCGGAGAAAGTTCGTATTCGTTACTTACATTTCCCTTCTCTCTGTTGTAGACATAGCCAATAATTCCGTTATGATCACATTAAGTAGTTTTGCATTTGGCATGTATTTTCAGATGAATAGTAGAAAGAACAGAAAAAAGAAAGTAAAAAAGAAATGAAAACGATCTTTAGCTATAATTGTGCCAATTGGGTATGAGGTTTTAAATCAAGCACCGGGTTCTATGATATTCAACAATTACAAAATTAATCAGAGAGCCACGTATTTGAATGTTAAGTTGTTAAAGTTGGTCTCAAGATTTATTGGATGATTTGCTTGAGGTCTTGCCTCATACTTTCAACACCGAATGTACCACAGCTCCCTGTTGTAGCGAGAAGCATGGCTTGTGCAGCAAGTTTCTTATGCGCCCTGATGAAAACTTTTTTTGAATACAATCAATTACGCACATTTATATTGTGATGTCATTTCACCTTCCATTCCATATGCCATCATTAATTTATGGTCCAATTTGTTGTGAGGGGTCTTACTAAGCACCAAGTCTTTAATCATTATAGATTTCTTTTATTGTCAGTTTCTTCAGCTTACATTGGAGGAAATTTTTTTATCAATTGATGTTGGTATCTGTGTTGGAAAAAAAACTTTATTCAAGTTCAAATTGTGTAGTCAATTGAAATCTAATTATCCTTCAATGAAATCTTTGTGCCTTTGCGTTTAAACTAAAATGGTCAGAATACTGTAATGTGTTTTAATGTTTCAAATATTGTTGACTGAAATTCATAGGTAAGATCCCACCAAAATACTTCATTTTCATAGGGGTTTTCATGAAATCGCTAAGTGCGCCCCCCAAAATGGATCCCCCCTTTTCCAAAACCTGGATCTGCCTATGAAATTAAGTGGCTGTTGGTCCACCATGTTTTCCACTTGCTCCAATAAAGAAACAGGCATGTAGCCTGTCCAATCGAAGAAAGGAATTTATTCAGTTTGAGAGCTGATTATGTATAATGTTGTGGAATCGAAGAACATATTATGAAATAGAATCTACATTGAATTTACTATAAAAAAAATTGTCAGCCAGACGAATACTGATGCCTCTTTTTCCCATCTGTCGATTCTCGGTTATAACACATACATTCTGGTCTTTGGTATTGCTCGTTTATCAATGTACATGTGCAATATAAAGGATTTTGCTAGATTTACATAAATATGTATTTGATCTACAAGATCACTAAACTATGATCGCATTGAATAAAAAATGTCTAAAGGGATAAATTGCATAAGAATGTTTGTAAAACCTTGTATGGTAATTGTATGTATATTAGCAACAGTTTTTATTTTCAATCATTAGTGCCACATGTACTACCTCTCACATTCCATCTTCAAATTGACAGCATGGCCAGAACTCCATCACACTTTGCTATTTTGGCAGGATTGTCAGCCTTTCGAGATATATTTTTGCCAATATATATCTTTACTATTTAATCTACATTCCATCTCTTTTGTTGAAACCATAGCCAGTAATTCCGTTATGGTCACATTCGGTACCATAACATTTGGCAAATCTTTTTGTGTTAGTGAACTCTTGAACCTTATCTTAGGAAATGTAAGGGGGATTATCTCGAACAGTGTGTCGTGTAACAATGACAAATTAATGACCTTCAATGGCAGCTTTTTAAAAATTCTATTTGTTCTCCTCTCCCTTTGTATGTTGATGGCTTTCACTGTAATCATCCTGGCCATGCCTACAAACCTAGTTGCTTGATCATTACGAATAAAGTCAACTCTCAGTAGAACCACATCATTGAATGTACAATTCGAAGATCTGTAGGTTAAATATATCTCGAGTCACTGCATCACTGCCTGCTAGCTTTTCTACAGGTTCTTCTCATACACCTTCATGAGCATCAGTTTGGAGAATAAATCCTTTATCAACTCCTTCACGCCTATATTCCGACCCCAAATAAGTGTTCTAATACTGCATCTCCACCACTGCCATTTGGAATTCTGCATTCAAGATTAACATCCAAGAGATCCAGAGTAAGATATCATGGTCGTCCTGAATGATGCAAGAATGCAACAATACAGATACAATTTTCCATTTTCCAAGCTTCATGTATTGACGTTTACTATCTTCATTTCTAGATGTAGTAGTGTTAGTTGACGTTTAAACGAATCATGATTATTTACATTCAAATAGTAGTAAAAATGTTAAAATTTTACCTAACAAACAAATTTTTGAACCTGTGATGAAGCTCAAAATAAAATTCAACCAGATTCAGAGAAAACTCCCTCCATGATTGGCCACAAAGATGACCCACACTACTTCTATATGTCCGTCACTCACTGAAGAGGTAAAAAAATCACACACTGCACTGATCGTACCCACTTTTTTGGCCAAGCAATTCTGTGTAAAGAGCACAACCATCATACACATATGCTGCTGATTCTGTGACTGTCTGATCTCTCAGGGTGAAGTTTGAAAACGTGTCTTGCGAGAGCAGACTTTGCTGAACGACGCATGCTTCCATCATCATTAAAATGATAAAGTTCTGCTGGTGACATTTTCACTTCTTCTCCAACAACATGTACTGCCTTTCTCATGACAGCAAATGTTGTCACTTTGTCAGCCTTCTTCAAAACAACATCTCCCAGTTTCTGATCATTCAGGCGTTCATGAACTGCTTGACCTATTTTAACAGCCTCATATGCATTCCCCCTTTCATCAGCAATGACATCAGTTGCTACATTTTTCAACACATCATTGTTTGTTACTGTGACTGGGTTGTGGTGCTGGAGGAATGGAACAAACTGTAGGAGATCCTGGTGATCTTGTTTTACTGAAGAGGGATTCATTTCCTTGTGCCGGTCAGACCAAGTGCCCACGTATGTAGTTGTAATATCACATAGAGCATCTGTATACTGACTGACAATGTGGGCAGTCAACAGGCATTTGGTTCTAGCAGAATCCTTATTGGTGATGTTAATCAACACTCCCTGGGTCTTACATGATCTCATGCTCAATTGCCATATCAATTGCCACACTCCAGTGTAGCTTATCGTTCAAACGGATCGTGAATAGTCCATCTTCTATCAGAGTAATCAGACAGGGGCATAAATCCTTGCAATCATGAAGATAAAAGCGGCAGCACCTAGTATAATAATTGTGTCCTGCAGAAGAAAAATAGGGTAGAATCTCTTCTGTTGATCTGAGGTGGAGTCGCCAATTGCCTGTTCTTCAGATCATTACATGTGTGTCAAAGATGATTTCTTTGTGTAAATACCATAAAATTACAAAGAATCTTATGTTTTATACAGATGGTGGCAGCCATCTTGGATTTGAAGGTCAAAATGAGGTCAAATTATTATGAAAGCACCGAAATTGGATTCCTTGCACCTGAAAACCATAAAATTGAGGTACTATACATGCTTGTAAGTCAAATACACAAAAAGTTAGATTTTCATAATAGCGTTGGCGGCCATTTTGGATTTTCGCATGTGGAGGGAGTTCCCCAAGGTTGAATCTGGTTGAATTTTTTTCTGAGCTCTAGGGGACCATATGGAAGGTTTCTGTGCAAACATTTGTTTGTTAGGCAAAATGTCCGAGTCCATCAACATTTTTACTCTACAGTGGCAGCCATCTTGGATTTGAAGGTCAAAATGAGGTCAAATCAATTTGAAAGCACAAAAATTGAATTCCTTACACCTGAAAACCATAAAATTGAGGTACTATACATGCTTGTAAGTCAAATACACAAAAAGTTAGATTTTCATAATAGCGTTGGCGGCCATTTTGGATTTTCGCATGTGGAGGGAGTTCCCCAAGGTTGAATCTGGTTGAATTTTTTGGAGCTTCAGTTTGTTCAAAATAAACTTATCCTTATCCTGCTTACCTTCCAGTAGTGTATCCGCATTTGATGTAAGTCGACAGACTGATAAGTGTAGCTCAAACGTTTACCCTTAAAAATTAATAAATATAAGTAAAGCTTATCAATGTGTGCAATATAAACATATATTGGAATTTTTACATTCCTAAGATTAGTATGTATTTAATAATTGCTTTCTTTTTTCTCAAATTGCATTATAACACTTATAGTATAATACACAAAATGTTTAGATATTGTTTAAAGTATACTATGAATAGTTAAACTGTGATAAGAACATATACATGGGGTGGAACTTGATAAGTAATTCACTTTTTTCCACCCCTGCTATCTACTACTGTAATTTTAAATATTCGAATGTTTTTAAAATAATTGTTAATTGTGTGTATTTTATATCGTAAATGCTATTTGTAAATATGGCAAAATAATAAAAAAAATAGATTCTCTTGAATTATGAAGTACCAGCCTAAAATAGAAGCTTATCGCTGCTCAACTTTGCTACTCTTCACGTTCATTTTGCAATGCACCCGAAGACCCATCCTCATTCAGAACATTAAATTTTAATGTCCGGAGAGATTTTATTAAAAAAAAAGGCTGGAGTGTTCAGTATTAGGCTTTGTTAAAGAACTATATCTGAAAAAAGTCAATTTTATTAAATTGTTGCTAATCAAGAAGAATTCGTCATTACATCTCAATGTGTATAGTGTTGTATTTTTGAACAGGTTTTATTCTTTTTAATGCAAAGTATTGTATTTAATGGTAACCGTCCTCAGACTGACATCATCCGTGTCCTAGGTAAATGCAATATCATAACATTGAATAGAAGCAAAAAAAGATTATTTTCTGCAGATTATTGGCTGTGGAACTTCATCCATAAATGGAATCTTTTGTCTTTTTCTCGTGAATAAAGACAACAAATAATCATAACAAACGGAAAGCTACAAAAACAAATCCGTTTGTCCTTCAATCTATCAAATACTCTAAAATTAGAAATGTTTGCGCACAATTTAATTTTCATATTTCATTGTAGGTGCAAAACGCAAATACATAAATAGTCAGCAAACATTAATAGCCTATGTAAAATAGTTCCAGGATGGAGCAAAAACCACGAAATTAAATAGTCACAAAATTTCATGAAAATCGCAAAATTTAATAGCCAAGAAACATTCCCAGTTTTACAGTACTCAGAGCAGTTTTTTTCACCCAAATCAAGCATTCTAATTGGTATTGGTACACGAATTTTCCTCCTGCGCCAAACAACATTATTTCTTCATAGTAATCAAGTCCATTAGATTTATGACTCAAAGTCAGGCTGAGGGACTATACCACACATAGTGGGATTCGAATCCACGACCATACGGCAATCTAAATCGCCCAGCAGTTCAGGCGAACTCCATTCTACCACCAAAACCAGGTTAAAAATCGGTTGCCGTGTGGTATTGGGTTCGAATCCCACCAGAGACTATATGATATAGTTCTAACCTGACTTGGGGTCATAAAGTCCATTGGCTTAACATAATGATATATTCCCAAATCAAATAAATCATAAATCATTTCAAGACATTATTTCTGTTTAGCCGTGCCAAATCATTACATCAAAATCAGCCAGTTATCCAAACCAAGGTTTCCCACTTGAATTCTACAATGCAAAACCAAGTTGATGTAGCTAGCTGCGGAAGAGAACAACCAAACAAAATACAAACACAAACAATACTGCACAAATTTGATTGTCTAGTTTATCAACAGTGTGGTCATGATTCACCATCAACACTGAGGGCAAGCCCGGTCTATAGACCCCCGACTTACTAATACTGGGGTATGCGGTCCATTGCTACTCATTATACATGAATAAGTATTGACCACACAGTGTCAGCTACGCTACAATGTAAAAATGTCAAACACACAAGAATAACTACAGTTTTGCATTGTACATGTATATTCTTATATCTATAAATTGCATATCACATCGTGTTTGGTGATAA
>CM032669.1:26894817-26911945 GCA_019095985.1 Streblospio benedicti | reverse complement strand
TTTTTCGGGTTTAACAGTTCCCCCATTTCACCGAAACCCCCCGGGTCCGTCTTACCAAGGAAATAATGGGGGCTATGAAAAAGGTTTTTTGGAAGATCGGGACCCCCAAACCCGCCTCCGTCTATGATTCAGACCAGTCATGTGTCATAGGCGGGCATGCTACCATTAACACTAATCCCCCGAGACACAGGTTACATACTATTATTAGCCTATCCAACCTCGCAGCCTTAATCAATCATAGCCTGCTTTATACCTCCGACTATTACGAAGCAGTCATCTAGCTGATCTAGGCACACGAAGCCACGAACACCGTACTTACTGGCTCATCCGGGCGTAATCTGGGCCACTTCTTTCACAATACTCATATTATCCGGATATATCAAGATAAGGGCAGTGACAGCAGTGGTATCCAGATTGTGATATTGAGATTAAACCACATTGTATGTTGATGTGCAATCATCAAACTTGGCAGTGACAGGATGCTACCTTTAGTTCTTATTATAGACTGCATACGCTCGGGTCACTGAACAAAAGACCCAAGGCTTTGACCCTGTGCATGAACGAGCATACGATCAAATTCACGGTGCTTCAACTGTCTCACGGTGTTGGTCAAATCTCTTCATGGTGGGTATTGTAAAATGGTGTTGGAAGCAAATAGCACGATGTTGTGAGCATTTTAGTAGGAATTGTACAAATAAACAATAATTCTAACTGTTATATACTGCGTGAGCAGACTTGAAATGTGAACTGTTAGATGCATTATATATCTGTCGTTGATACTACAATAATAGTAACATGTCTGGCAGTTATAAAGATGCATCAATTTGGTCCGCAAACATTGCATACTCTATTTCATCTGTCACAACAACGATGTTGCTTGAAAGCATTGCTTTAGAAAGATCACATTGTCTACGTCATCCTGTTATATTCATACCAATCTTACATGAATATGAATGTTTGAAAATTGGTCCACAAAATCAGCAATGCACAACATTGCAAAACTTCCCAACACCGTAAAACAGTTGAAGCACAGAGAAATTACACCGGAGATGGAAGTCGACGATGCGAGTGAGTCGCTTCCGGGTGTGACAAAAAAGCAGCAAGCCCACTTCCGTGACAAGATTATGAACTAGTGCCATGAGAATACTTAAAGAAACTCACACACCAGAAGTTATTTAACAGGAAAATGTTTTAGAATCAGAAGCATGTGCATGAATAACCATGCAGATCGCAAAATGTTCAACGTGTAGGTTTTAAGCCTATCTTCAATAACATAAAGCAGTGCTGGAAGGGCAATGGTCATCACTGTCTTCTACATTGTATGCTATTTTGTTACTCCCGGAAGCAAGTGACTGGCACAGCCTATTTGAAAGTTACACAGCCCACCACACACACGCATGACAAGCGTAAATCTCATCTCATTGTGTGAAAATCCTCCTCTTATCTACAAGTAGACATCCGACCACACACAAGATTTGTGTTGTCAAATGGAGAGCAGAAACGTCTGCCGATATCCCCGTGTGTGAGGAACATACTTCGAATGTGAAGGAGGCGGTTAAAGCACGGTTCACAAGTGGCACTTGCGGGCGTTAGATTACAGCAGATACATCTCTATGATCCCACGACTCCTATACACCACTGTCAGACTTTCAGGAGGTGGATGGTAATAACTTGCAAACTTTCATTTGGAACATCTACGTCACACTTTGCAATAACAATGTACAGTGGAACGTCCCCGGGGGAACGTCTCTTTTCAAACCAGCTGCATGCTCTTATCTTATCAAACAGTCCCAATAGTGAGGTGGTCTATTTCGGGGGGTTCTTGTTGGTCTCTTTATGAAGGCAATGTGATCACAAGAAATCGTCTAACTACTATATCAGAAGGGCTGTTAATTTTCGGTCGTACTGTATTCCGAATTGCCGTTTACACGAACACGACCGCCTCATTCAGCGAGCAAAGCAATGAATTACACTGCAAAGTGCACAGTTGCTAAAACTGAATTGTGCCTGTTAATAATACTACGTACTACTCTGAAAAAAATGGCTATAATCCCGCTGCGCTGAGAGATATTAGCACGGACGGTTGGCCTTGTATCTAGCGTGTCCAGCATTGATCCGGCGACACGAGTACAGTATGTTTTCTGGCCGCCACAGACACGGGTGCGCTGTGTTTCCTGGCACCAGCCATCGTTGTGCGTTACACAAGAGAAGAAGCGTGTAAGTTTATTACATACACAACACACTTGACCCGTTTTGTGCACATTTTACCGGTGTTTCTGGCTATCATTATTGTGCATTCTTCACATGAGAGTGTGAAAATACGCAGTATCTCTGGTTGTGACTTCTTCACACACATTGTATAATGGTCATCAGATTTTCGCCCACTTTTCTTGCCAATTTAACAAAGTTATTGACAATGCGACTTACTTATTTATCCGTAACACACCTGTACCATTATGTTTTCTCTCTTAGCAGTTTGATAGATTCTAAACTTATATCTCCTGTCATCTCTATAACAATCATGTTCCAACCACCATTACAGGCAAGACAGAGCGATGCGCAGACTTGAATACACAAGCAGGCAAGGACACACACTTAGGATCCTGAGTGTATCGACTAAACTTACTACTGGATTCACTGAGCTCATACGCGGACGTTTCACACGGCATCCGCAACCTTGCTCTGTCTGTGATATCATCAGCGTAGAACTAGCTTAGTTCACATATCACTCATCATGGATGTCGAATCTTCAAAATGTTGCACTTATGGTTAGTTTGCACAGAGTGATTGAGACTTTTATTAAGATATACTAATTCATAAAAGAGCAATTGAATCTGCTCCTATCCAATAGACTGCCTCACACTATTCCAGTTACAGTCTCGTCGCAGCCTGCTAATGCTTTATGTCACAGCCGTGGAGAAAAGCAGTTGTTGAGAGAGACTTGAGGGTTAGACTCATGCCACGTGAAGCAGAGAACTGTCTTTATTGACTTGGAGAAAGATCCTGTTTGTCGATAATTACATCAAAGCTCGTTAATTTCAATCCACGTGTATATGTCAAGTTTAACATAAACGTTGATACGCATTTCATAAACTTTTTCGGGTCGCGGGTTTGAATCCCACCGGAGACTGTGTGATATAGTGCTAACCTGACTTGAAGTCATAGATCTTATGACTTCATTACAGTGATTAACATATTGTGTCGAATATACATCTTTTGAGTAGAGTTGAACGTTTAACACATTAATGTGGCCTAATGAATAGGAGTCGAACTCGAGACCACACGGTCGTTGATTCGTTTCTCGGTCGAGTCAGGCGTTGAGTGTTGAGCAAACTCATCTCAAACCAAGTGTACACTGTTCCGTGTCATCGACAAGTTAAACAAGTACAAGCCAGGCGAGTGAACGCTACTGTGAGTGATAAGCACATCTACGCTACGGCTGTGCTGTGTTGTATACTCCACAGGGAGTTGAGAAAGATATAGTGTGACACGGATACCAATGACCTGGAGTGAATGTATGGTGACTAAAACACGATAACAGTGAAATGCAAAGCACATTTACAATTACATGGGTATCACCATTCATTTTTCAGTCTCACGTTTTTGGCACAACAAATATCCATACAATCCTCACTTGGTACCCTAAAATCTGACACTTGAGGGAGAAATAAATAATTAATACAGAAACACGTGTAGTATCAATGTGAAGCCAACAGAAGCATAGAAATATGTCCCAAATTACGAAGTGTCCGTTTCGTGAGGTTTCACTGTATCAAACTCTATACCACCCTGTTAGGGCTCATCATAATAAAAATCAAACAAATACGTGGTAGATTAACACAGTAATCCTCATGCATCTAACTAAGCTCCTAGTATCCATATGGGAATACTGGAAAATGGCTGAATCATTCGAAGATAAGATGTGATATTGATAATCCCATTTGTCACTCATCAAAAGCAACACTATTTATTACAGCACTAATACTTGTCTAATACTGTATGCAATGCATATGTCACTGTGACTTGTCTCATGAACCTGTCTTAATCCCGAGCGCTGTTTTACAGTGATTAATGGATCATTTACGGGTTCAAGAGGCTCCAAATGACGACGCTAAAGATCCTAAACAAACCAACATCTTCCGTGGGTAATAAATGTTCTTGGACAAGTCATTTTTTTTGTGTGTTATCAGTAGGTTTTGTGTGTGGTTTTGTTAACTCTTTTACTACTGGCTCTACTGGGTGCATGTATGTTTTCGCCAATTTGCGTGGGTTTAGATATTATAGCAATCACGTGTTTTGATTCCTCAAGTGAGCGCCCAACAAACGAATGCAGACAAATGAAAAACTAGTGGATAGGTATTGTGACGTCATCGTTCTAACACAAAAAATGTCTTTCTATTCTAAATAAGGATCCGGTTATCTCGAAGTTGACTAGTTTGAATTTATGCAAAACTTGAGGAAATCACAATTCTCTCCATTCAAGGTTCAATTGAACGGATGTGACTGCACTGTGGACTACAGTCGTTCATAATTTTGCTCATTCAAAAGGCACTGTGACACTCCTGTCTAAGCCTCGGGCACAATTGGCAGTGGGACCCTGTGACCGTAAGTTTTCCCCGTGTGTGCAACATTTACGGTGGCGTGATATACTGGCTCCGTACTGCCTACCTAGAGATAGGCCGCTACTGAGTTTGTCTGCAGTTTGCCCGTCAAACTGCACTCTCCCTACTGTCTCAATACATACTTTTGCTGCAGTGGAAACGTACTGAACCCTGTGGTCTCCTCGAGTTTTTGGCAGTATTGAGACAGCAGATAAGCAGTACTGCCGGTTGTGACCTACGCTTAACACCGCATTCAGCGAATCAGAATGCAGCATTTTTGGCTAATTGGAGAGACAATGTTCTGTGCATGTTCTCATTTCAGATGCTGTGTAATCTAATACACGCTGTTTCAGTCATTTGGAGGCATTGCAATAATGTGATAAAACCCATGCAATAATGCAACACTGTTTTGTGCATTCTGCATCTTTTAGACATATTGTCTTAGTCAGTTTCCCTTTTCATGACTCCTTTTTGCAATCTTGTAGTACAGACGAACTTCTCTATTAACACCACCCAGGGAACTGGCCTCGAGTGGTCTCCGTAGAGAGGGAGACTCTTTACAGAGGTTCGCGATGATCTTTTTTATGACAGTTTGGGACTGCAAGAAGTGGTCCTTTTATGGAGATGGTCAATGGTTAATAGATGTGGTGCAGGTCGGTTGGAGTTCTACTGGCTTTACTCATTTCAAATGTGAATGACGAGTTGTATTTGTTCTTCCAATTTCATATTTATTTACTTGTTGTAGAGTATATGTAAACTTGCGCAATTGTTTGGTCGGCATGCTTACATCACTGATAACGGCGAATAGCATGCTTTATGTTGCTAAACACACGCTCTGGTTGCTAATCACACGGACACGTTTTGCACAAAACACTTATTCTCACACGCTTCTTATCAGTGTCCTAAATGCACGACTCGTGGGAAAGATCTGTGAGGAGTATTTATGTATTTGTTTTTTTGTAAAATATTTTATGCTGTGTGGGTGCTGGTTTTTATATATTTTCTCTCTCTTTGTTTTTTTTTCTCTGCTGCTGTGTAGGCGAAAGTGCCAAAGGTTAGGTAGTCACGTAACTTTGTTCTGTTTCCTACTTAAACATTTAAAACAATACAATGCATAACAATATATTGCTTTTATCACAAATAGCAGGAAATCCCCAGTTACTAGTTATGTTTTTAAGGCATGTTGTTGTTTATACAAATATGCAAATTAGGTTGTTCTGATTGGCTGCTGACACATTCAAGTAACTTGATGAATTTTGACTGTGAGATGACAGATGGCACCCCAGTAGACAGCGGTGAGAGCAGACAGTCAAGCATGTAATTGATCCCTGACATTTCAGTAGGGGATAAGCGGAAGGATAAATCTGCCCCTAGTTATACTTTTGCCAACAATCGCAGATATTCGCAGAGTATGAATCAGGCGTACAAGTGTATACATCGTATAAGTGTGTGCCCCAGATTAGTCAATGCGTCTCGAGCTCTATGCTTATATGGTTATATTCGTTGGGTACAAGGTGATACATGTACATTTACTATGTGAGCCATTATGTGCTCATGTCATGTACGCACCATGTAAAATGACAATCATTGGCTACAATACCATGGCTGGTTCGACTTCAATTCTCGCAATTAGTTAACCCTAATATTAATCTATCGTTCTTTTATGTGCACTAAATGAACATCCATCTTATTTTATATCATATGCTATTAATATGGACATAAATGGTGGTGACTTATTCCCATCTCATGATTCTATGGCAAATTGACAGAGTATCTTCCGCTGTGAATGAGCCTATTTTCTACGATTGAACGTGTGCTGCCTGTGACCCTATGGTTAACGGCCAATATGGAAATAAGTAATTGGGGCTTTTCAGTGCCAACACTTTTATTGCTACCCTTTTTTGTAAGTTTTCATGTTTTTGCACAATTATGTGTATCTATTATGAGAAATATCAGTGTTTCCCCAATATTTTTGTTTACCCGTGATCAGTATTATGTATTTTCCATGTTTCGCTTTTCTACATAGGCAGATCCAGGTTTTTGGAAAAAGGGGGCGCACGTAAGGAAAAGGGGGGGGGGGGCGCACTTACGGCATTTTATGAAAAACCCTATGAAAATGAAGTATTTTGGTGGGAAAAGGGGGGCGTGCGCCCCCTGCGCCCCCCACCCCTGGATCTGCCTATGCATAAAGTGATATTCTTACTAGGGCCATTCCTTTCCTCATAAACAGATGGAATCCTTGCACATTGAAATGAGGTATATGAAAATTATTCCACCAGCGGTCCTTTGCACGGTTTCCTTTCACCGTCTAGTAAGTTTTACATACGGTGAGCTTAAATTGTGCATAAATTATAGGGTGCATGAGTCTTATATGGCCATTGCCAAATAACTGCGCCAAAATGATGGTCTTTACACAATCATTTTGTAAAGAACAGATACTGTATTATGACTATATCTCTAGCAGTTCTGGCTCTATGTAGGTACTAGAAAAATGAAAGCAACTGGATACATGTAATTATGATCAAAATATGATCATCTGATATTTACAAATTTGTGGTTATTGTAAACCAATAAACAACAGATAAGCGGCCTGGGAATGGAGTTTGCATTATGAATAAAAGTTTATATTTTGCATACGATTATCAGCAAATCGTATTAGACGGAATAGAAGATTATCACATAGAAAATAATCAAAATATTGTCTTCAAAAGGGATATTAGCAAAAATAGTTGTTTGATTGAATTGATTTTGATTTTAAAATCTTGGATAAAAAAACTTTATTTTGCATGCAAACTTATAATAAAACTTATAATTTTAACAATAACGTCTATAATAAGCATTGAGAACAAATTAATTATAATCGTTTTTTGTGGGGAAGTACACACACTTCCCTCTCATTATTACTGACTATAGTCTAAACTAAATAGGTTGATGGAACACATACTTACCGTCTAATTTTTGTTTGGATGGCATGCACCCCGTGCATTTGCTTGTCTGTAGTTTTATTACAACAGCCACGTGAGCGATGGTCCATTGTAATATTGCAATTTAAAATTTTAAAATTATGTTTCCTCACTTCAGTCAATGATAAAAGTTTGTTTATTTTGCAATGTCAATTTTCCATCGAACAACGTCAATGGAATAATAGCACCGTGATTGGTGCAAACCCTTAGCATCAATGTTAACCATATATTCCCGCTCATATAGCTTGCTTGCAAGAACAGTGAGAGTAAAATTGAATCCACAAGCAAACTCGGGGAAAATATACAGTTGTTCATAGAATCACAGACCTTGAGACGGTTGAAACCTAGACCTCAAAAGAATTTCCGTCCTAAGGTGGGATTCGAACCCACGACCTCTGTGTTGAGATGATAACTGATCACGTATGTAGGCTGGGGGTTACAGAGACATCGATTCGACCGAGTAACCTTTTAACAGCCCGCTGATTGGGTTGATGGTATGATTCTGGTCTCACAACCTTGGGGTCGTGAGTTCGAGTCCCGTCAGGGCCACTTTATATAGTCAAATGGAAGCTGTGTCTGCGCCTGTTAACAATTCGCCTGCCGAGAATGTAGTCTGGACCAGCCAAACCCTCACGCGGTATGTTGTATTCTATATTATTTTAAGTGGTTGTAATGTGCATTTCAACACGTTGAATTATGAATAGATAATACCAACTCAAATCAAATCAAACTCTACAGCCATGTCGTTGTGTATAACCATATGCACTGTTACAATGCACCTGCTGGTAATGGGTCGCCGGGGTGCCGAGGGATTGCCACAAATTGCCCTTACTGTGCTGCACGACAATACACAGAATGCCACTTATTAGGCCGGGTTCTCGCTTTATGACAATTGAATGACTGAGGTAACACGAGGTAGCAAAACCATTTTTTTGTGTGTGTGTATTTTATGTGTGTGTGTGTGTGTGTGTGTGTGTGTGTGTGTGTGTGTGTGTGTGTGTGTGTGTGTGTGTGTGTGTGTGTGTGTGTGTGTGTGTGTGTGTGTGTGTGTGTGTGTGTGTGTGTGTGTGTGTGTGTGTGTGTGTGTGTTGTTTGTTTGTGTGTGTTGGGCCTGTTTTGTTTGGGCCTTTTTGTTTGTGTTTGGAGGGGGTTTGGAGGGCACATTCTTACGGCATGTTAGAATCTGAAGATATGCTAAAAAGAACGCCATGAAAATGAAATATTTTGGTATCTGATACTGACTATGTTGAGGCATATGACATCCGAAAATTGGTGACACATTAGGAACTTTTGAAACGGTTAAAATCGTGTGTATAAATTTAAAAAAAAAACAGTGTATGAAATAAGACCTGTCCGCCGGCCCTGTGCCGACTCTTTTCATCAGACCCAGCTCGTTTCCATAGTTCATGATTCATTGGATACGCTACTTTTGTAGCGCTGCCATATAACATAATTAGATGGGGGGGGAAAGGAGATAAAATAATCCAACTGTATATAACTTGTATGCTGATGTTATCAACCATATATACACCAGTACATAGGTATTAGCCAGGGTAATACAGGTGTCCACAAAATTTCAATATAATGTACATCTATGCGCATCAGCACTCAACAGTGACCCGCAAAATCACACAAGTGGGAAGTTTCGATGTTGTGTCAACATCATCAGGTGAAATAAAGTCTCGCAGACTCAACAGTGACATGTTCCAATAGGTAGCTATCTATTATCCTCTGATCATGATTAATGGAACACAAGATTAACTTAATATACACGTAAAAGAAATATCAATATTATAACTTGTATCAGAAACATGCTTGTATGCCGTAATAAAGAAAATTCGCTGGCGTTGAGCAACTGGTCATAAGTGGCTAGTGAAAAACGTGTACCTATTGGCAAAGGCAAAAAGATATAAAAAATAGCTCATACAAATTCATCGGATTTCTTCTAATAACATGTTCACAGTAAATTTATGATAAATCCAACTGTTTAACTTTAACGACTTCGAAATTTTCGCATTTGTCACATTGTGCGAAACCTCCGTTGACGTCATTCTTGAGAATGGTCAGGTGTCAAGACCGAAATTTTGGAGTAAGTAGCAAGTTCAAACACTGGCTTTTTCATAAAATTAACTCTAAACATAACAAAAATAGCCACCAAAAACCACCATCCATCTCAGCTGATCTTCAAGAGGCATGATAAGCCGAGTTGCCAGCACTTACAGCTAGTGCGTGTTTTCATGTTTGCATGCAAAGATCCTGGCACTGCTGTCATGCTGGCAATACTGGGAGCAACAGTTTTACTAATAATGCCAGTTTTACTGGAGGGGGCGGGGATTTCAGTGTTGTAATCACTAGCATACCCAGGATCTTTTTAAGCGGGGGCAAACTAGGCTCACTCCAGTTCTAGATCTATGAGCTTTTATCCTCTGTTGGTCTCAAGTAGAAGTATAGTAGAACTAGATCTCAAATGTTTCTAACACACAATTGATAGCAGATTTGGAGAGAAAAAACTAAAATGAATTATCTTGGCTGGAAGAGTTGAGTCACACCCTGGGCCCGCTTCGGTCTGCAATCCTCACTCGAGAATAACAAAACGCCCTAAATACAGAACCCGCCTTACCCGCATGAGCTGCATCCATCCCCAATATGTACATGTAGGGGGCTCTATGGACATGGGACACTGGGAAAGGAAACTAGATCCATGTTCAGTGTTCAGATAGCGTTTACCAATAACATGGAAAGAATATGAGTTTCAATATGGTAGAAGTGGAAATTCAATGGCAGGCTATGGATTTCCTGAAAAGGGAGAGTATGTTGACAGGGGCCAATGACTCAGTTGGTATATGATCTGTTGAACCTGGGTCCTTTTTCGCCCCAATATAGTCATTGTCAAGTTTTTTTTGCATCTCCCCAAGCAATCGTGCATACGGGGTCCATGAAATTCTGTGGGTACACAGCACCCCCCCTTACACACACCACACACATTTCTGAAATCCTGAATCTGAAAGTGATCAGTATGGATACACGATAAAACAACTGAAAATACACTTCTGGCAATCATTACCATTGAATTCAAAAGATTGTGATCATAATTTATCAACAATAAGGTTTGAATTGCTCTTTCATATTGATGAATCACATATACATGTCTACATGTCATAGGGGCCATCTTATTATCAATGTCCCAGCATTACACCTTGATAGATGCATTATCATCTGCAATTAAGAGCAGATGCAATAAGATACCACCTCTATAACAAGAGCATATTTCGCAGTATCAAACCTTCATAAAGACCCTGCCACGATCCTCCACGAAGAGACCACCTCTCTATTGAGACCAGTTAAATAGAGCTCAGCTTCCACGATAGTCTTCAGAGGGACGTTCTACTGACCAACATTCCTACGTTGCCACAGAGCCAGACTACATCATGTTATTTAGAAAGGACTAGGTTATGATAGCGCAAACACTGAAGCAGTTCTAATTCATGAACCTAATCATTTGTAAAACTGGATCTTAAATTTTGTGCCATGTTAATGTGTTGATGAACGTATTGCACGCTTCAGGTCCATGCATTGGAAGGGGTCCGAAAACTAGTCCCAGTCTCCAAAAAGTTCCTGTGTCATTTTTTTATGACATTTTTAAAACAATGTGTCGTGTGTTCATAGATCACATGTGGCACTTTTAAGGGTTAAAACAGTTTTAAAAAACGGCCGTGTCACTGTGTCATTTTAACCAGTATGAAATGCCACGTGGTTTGCGCGTTGTTGGCAACAGAAGTGACGAGCAGGACGATTACACACGGACAATTAGCGACCATGAATTATTCACACAATTATTGCGACTTTAGATAAGTTTGTGGGCTATTTATATACACTAGTCATACATTATTAAGCTGTGGTTGTTGTTCCATAGTAGCTGCTTGATAAACACGGCATGTGTGACAGGAATAGCATTGTCTCACTTATTAGACTACACGTGGCTTAAAAAAGTGACACTCAACACAAGTGTTTCTGAACAACTATAAATCCTATGATCAAAAGAATATATATACTTTTTAGTGCTACTTAGGGAAGTGTACAACTTTTTTTGTGCCCCTCCCCCACCCCCTTTTAAATATCATGCCATATTCAAAATGACGATTTACCTTTTGTTGTACACAGGTTTATGTATTAAAAAAAAAAAGAAGATGGTGTTAGCAATATAGACCGCTTGGCCTAAACTAATCATCTGGTAGGTTAATGGGAGGCTACAATGGACGTTATCAGGGGTCAAGAAATCACATCCCTGAACACATCCCAACTTTTTCGGCCTTTTTTCCACATCCCCCTTCCATATAAACCCGCCCCACATATATCCTTGGAACGGTTCTGAACAGCGTGGCTGTTGGACTTTCAATGTCTCCATGTACTCGCCGGCAGCTCATGAAAAGTCACACTCGACGTTTTACTAGTCGGGGAGTGACAAACACCATGGGAACGATTTGCTATGTTTTAAACTTGTCTGTGATAAGACAATATGCCAATTAACAATAACTACAATGCCACGACAGATTCTGCTTCAACATTCCAAACCGTCTGACTAGAAGTTGATGAAGAATTGTGCTTTCCTTGCCTAACTCTTCCAAAAGATATGTGTTATCACTCAAATGAGTCGTTAGAGATGTTTGAACTTGGAGCCGACATGACCCGGTGTCGACACTTGCTGGTTTATGAAACAGCCTGTACTAGGATGTGCTATCTCACTATCAAGTTGTGAAACAGACTGTAGCTGTTGACTCTTGTCGTTACCTTATTATTTCATTTGCCTTTCGCTGTAAAAGTCATGAAGAATCTTATCTATTTATCAAACTGAGTTCTTAGTAAATGAACTGCCACAATAGTGCCTCTTATGAATAATGTAGTACTGCATTATTTAAAATAGTTTTTCACACTAAAGAAGGAAACAAAGAAAAAAAACAATAGAAAGCTGCCTCACAAAAATGTTATAGACCTTTACAAATCTATATTTATTTTAGCTATAAGGTTTCAATAGTATAGCAGTGCAATATCTGTATAGAGCAATAACTGTATGCACATCCGCCGTATTGGTAAGTTTTAATATATACAAAATAGAAAGTTGAAATTGAAAAATCACTGATTTACATAATTGAACTTGTAAGTTGTAAGCCTATTATAATTTCAAAGTGATGTGTGCAAAAAGACAAGACAAGACCCTCATACTGCTCAGCAATTTTATTAATCATCAGGACATTCACATCATCAGCCCAGTCACATAGGTCAGAATCATTAAGCTACCTCTACACATTGCACCCACAATACACAATGCCACAAGGTCATTTAACAGAAATTTAGTTTTAACAAGGCACCCAGATAAAATATCTCGCACTACATAATGCATTTATATCTCATACCTTTATAATGTACTAAAGACGAGATATATCTAAATTAAAAAATGAACCCAAATCTAAGATACCTATATGACATAATTCTCCTAAATCTAGTAAAAATTACATACTGTACCCAATCAATACAGAATAACACATAATGATATTTCATAGAAGTCAAATATACAGATTTTGTAGGTGAGAAGCAAGGAGCTTCCCACACAGCACAATGCACCCTCCTTCCACTAGGCACTATGTCCCGAGGAGTGGGTCCATTGTGTAGAGGCATCTCTGCCTTAGCACCAAAAGGGGTTCACAAACACACAAACTACTTCAGCAACATTCTCAAAACACATCAAACACAGAAATAAGCACGCTTTCAGAGATGCAGGAGAAATATGTTCAGGGAGCTGATGACTTTTTTTTGTAAAATTATCATAAACTTATGGCACATGTCGACTGAAAAAGCTTCAAAATGTTACAAAAAATGCATTATAACTTTAAAAATGGAAAAATTCCATTCCATTTTACAGGCTATTTGTTTGTAGAGGCACTATCTGTAGTAAACTGCCTCTTGTAACAATTATTTCACCCTAAAACAATTCAATGCAAACATGCAGACAAAACACGCAAAATTTGATTTAAAAACATACAAAATCAGCACAAGTTAAAGACTATGTTTTAGTTTTTTCCCCTTGTTATCTTGTTCCTGTGATGATTTAACAAGCTACAAATCTGATAATAGAATGAAGGTATCAGCAGTACAAGATTTAAAACTGTAGTTTAGAAAGTGTATAATGATTTCTACATGCAAAATTTACTCGTAAATACAACTGTGCATTTAGACTTGCTACAAAGTGTATATATAGTATTTTGTATATAGTATAATTTCAAAGCCTTGCAGCAAGCAGATTTGGCACCTTTAGATAATGAACTAGATTATGTGTTTAAATGTCAAGAAAGTGCTGGATAACCTACCTAAGATATCATTGCGGTGTTCAATATACAGTTTAGTTATCATATAGGCTTTTATATATAAATAGATTAATAAACCGTGCATAGGTCCATAGAAAGTGAGAGTTAACTGGCAAAAATCCTATTAGCAGACATCTGTCACCTTCATAATGGCAAGATTCAAACACATCCACAAACCAATATACACATTTATGAACCAAATTGATGCTTATATATTTGGTTGATATATGTCACAACAGCAATGACTGAGAAAAACTAAATATCGCTTCATATAATAAATAAACAAATTGACAAAAACAAACAAAACATCCTAACAATTTATCGGAGTAAAATTCATGTTAATCAAAAAAACTTTTATAATATTGTAAAGCCATTACCATCTTAAAGAGTAATAAGTATCTACCATGTGAATATACACCTGCAATCTTTATTCTATCTATAATTCAATGTTGATAATAAATTAGTCCAATCTCTATGACATTTCTAAAATGTCAAGAGCTTAATTACCAATAAAACGTAATATATCAAACATTATCACAAGTTTTGGAGATTCTCCAATCTTACAACAAACGCATGCCATAAATAGCACTTGAAAATATTAATTAAACCCTTTGATTCATTACTATTCATTTTGTTTTGATCTTAAACTGTTTGATTCAATAAACAAATGATGACAAAAACTTCCAACGAAATAGAGTATCAAATATAAAATATACGCAAAGTTTATATTTTCACCATTTTTAAACAGTATATTTGTGAAGAAATAATAAATCTAATGAATAAGAAAATTCAAAGGACTGAATCATACTATCCAAATATGCATATAAAAAAAAATTCGCCAATGAATACAGACACATCCCACTTCTGATCCAATACAATAGCCAGAAGATTCTCTGTCTTGAGATTGTAGCCAAGTGGGACCTGCTGTGCACTATAGCATTAACAGATATAAAATCAAAAATGGATTGAGTTCTATTTCAATAATGTTTATACATACAGTTGGACCCATTTAAGTCGAACTTAAAGGAGGAAACAAAAATTCAAGTTACTTGAATTTCAAGTTCTCAGAATGACAAAATAGCTAGCAACATGAAAGAAATGACCATATGCTCGAATTATCCAAAATTCTGAGTTTTCGGAGTTCGAGATAAACTGGGTCTGACTGTGATAATCCAATGTTTTATGCCTATAGTTCTCACAATGACAAGATTTCAGCTGTAGATTAAACATTTTCAATATTTCTGCTTAGCCCTTGAGAAACCTTTTATTTTGCCGACCGTCACTGATATTCGGTTTCTTGCAGATGTCAATTTGATTTTCATCAAACCAGCTGGGAAGAACATCTGTCATAGGCCGCAGGATTCAATGTACGATAGATGTGGGCTAAAATTGACTATTTCACTTTCACTTAATTCAACGGGAATTGGCTTAGTGTCTTTGGAGCACTGCACTCTGCATCTTTTTCTTCAATAATTCCCTATAATCAATACCTATAACATGGATGTAGTGTCATTCAACATGTTTCTTTCCTTCCAAAGATCATTTTTACTTCAATAATTAAATTAAGTCTTGGACGTTTAATATTGACAATTTCTATATAGTACAAACACACCCTTTTTTTGTTTCTCTTTGCAGTTTTTGGCATTCAGGAATCAGTGTGCACGAAAACAGATTTATCAGCGTTCATTTAACAGTCCACATCACCACAATCCTCGGGTGTCATGCTCTGAAGCACACAGGTGGTTACGCTGTGAGGACAGTAGGTGCAGTAGAAGGTCCAAAGTTTGTCCTCTATGGCACCTATTACCTCCTGTGCCACCTCCTTATGCTATAGTGATGGTGTCAGCAATTGAAGAAGTGCTTGTACCCATTGTAGGCAGATCCAGGTTTTCCAAAAAGGGAGGGGCAAACCCACACGATTTTATGCATTTTGTCTGTGCAAAGGTTTGCAGTGATGCCAAAAATGGCAAGTAATGACATTTTTGCGGTGAAAAAAGGATCTGCCTATGAGTACTGTCTATTGTGGCACTTCCTTATGCTTGCTCCAGCCGTGGAAGCACTTGGTGAAGTTGTGTGGCTCCTTGTACTTGAGGGCCAGCATGAGCTTCCGGGGCCGGTCTGGCTGCTTGTTACGCAGGTGCTGGATGTACACCTGTAGGGAATCAATGTATGGTTATCAGTCATAATAATCCCAGTAGGAGGGTAAATCTTTCATCATGAAAACTCAACTTCGTCAACTTGTAGGAGCAATGTATAAAGTGCTGGTTGAAAAGTCAAATTAAAACATTCCAATTTTCATGCTTTCATAGGAATCATAAGCAATGATTTCAACCACAATGGTATTTATTGTATTTCATTCACCTACTAGACATGGTACTTGCTTGGTGGTATACGGAAAAAGTTCACTAAGAGATATTTTTTATAGTTGGCACCAATGATTTGGTATGTACTAATAAAATTAAATAAAATTACACAGAATTTTCTAGGATCTCATCACTCAATTTGGGTTATGACAAGTTAGGCAAATCATGAAACAGTCTGCATGACAAATGGAGAGTCCACATAATTTTCAAGTACAGCACATACATCTTTAGGTGCATAGCACAAATTGGTGATAGAAAACCTATATTTGAATATAAAAAAACTCTACACGTAAAAGATGTGCTATGCTTCAAATTGTAAATAGAATTGTGAACTACCCATAAATACTGATAACAAATGTTAAAAGAAACTTGTACCTGCGCCGACTTGAACGCGAGTTTGATCTCGACGTCGCTAGTTCGCTTCCCCACCCACAGGTACACCTGGTCTCCGTTGTCCAGGATCATAACATCCTCGTCAGCCAGGTCGTCCTGAAGGCATAATGCGCTCAGGTTATGAAACATGTTCAAACATTGGTCTCCAAGTTTAACCTTTTTATTGCTTTCTAAAAAGATTCTACTCTAGAATATGTTGAAAACATATGAACAGATCATCATGTCATAATAATCAGATTGTCCTCAAAACATAATGCACTCTTGCTCTAGAACATGGCCAACTAATCCTGTGAACATATTCCATAAAGTGTTGAACAATATTAGTTTGCCGCATGAGCGCTAAAACAAAAACAGACTATGCGATTTACTTAATTTCTAAACCCGAACTATGTTTTTCCATCATGTGAAAATACGCGTTACAACCATTATGTGTTAAAGCATCTTGGTTT
>CM032669.1:26836355-26894717 GCA_019095985.1 Streblospio benedicti | reverse complement strand
GTAGCGGCTGAAACAAACAATAATGTGATGCTTATGTATTCTCCACATGCACTTTCCAGCCGTTAGCACTATTGCATGTTGTGGTGACTCACCCTGTCGTACTTGCGGCGTCCCCCGATCCCCACCCAGAAGAAGTTCTCTGGCTCCTCACCCTCCGAGATGATCTGCACCGTGTGTGTCTCCTGAAACATATGTGCACTATGTAGCTACTGGTAGATAACGTCAAATGGCTCCTTCAAGGTCACATTCATAGTATGTGTATACCTATGCTCTCTATCATTCATTATGGAGAACTTTTACAGAAAACAAATGACATTCACCATGATATGGTTGTGAATGGTTAAGTTTATAACCATCTTAGAAAATTGAATGTCTAATCTAGTGTTTATAATAAACTCCTGCTAACATAACGCACATAAACATGCCCTCTGTTAACATAATGTACCCCTAACATATCCCCTGCTAACATAACATACCCCAGACATACCCTCTATTAACATAACGTACCCCAAACATGTCCTCCGCGATCTCCTCTGTGATGCGGCATTCCTCCGAGTCTGCGCGTCCGCCCATCCAGACGTACACGATCCCCGTCATGTCGTCAGAGTCAAACGGAACGTTCAGGATGTAACTGTCACAGAAGCAGGATGGAATATTCAATATGGAGCCAAAACAAATTTCAGGGTGTAAAAATAAAGGTGCATACATTATGACAGTCGAGAGGTATTCAATGTGTAACAAGAATAGGGGAGGAGGAAATTTATAGATGTATAAATAATGATAAAGTGGTAACAGATGTCGTTCAATTAGAAGGGGTAAAAAGGTAGTTGTAAGCGGAAATTTATTCAATATTTTTTCATTGATGATTATAATGATTTTGCAGACTATACAACTAGATATCCTTGTTTTTAATTTAATTCTTAATGGATATATGCCATTTTCCTAATATATTGGCGGTCATTTTGTAAGAAGTTGGCGATTCTGGAAATACATTAAAAAAAGTAGGTCTTGCGCTATCTTTGTGCAAGCTGTGTGTTTTTACCCCAAATGCCCAATCCTGCTTTACGTACCAAAACTCTGAGTTGAGGCTCTGGCACTTGACAGGGATCTGTACACAGCGCGTGGCCAGAGGACTGCCATTAGAACGCACCTGCCGATACAGACAATAGTATTAGATATTCTCCCATGTTTGCTGAAAATACGCTATTCTGATTGGCTGAGACTGAGTGGAAAAATTACAAAGTTTAAAACCTAAAAATGAAAAATAAACAGACTAAAGAGAACAAGGTAATTATACCAGTGGGTGTGATAGATAAGAAAATATCTAATCTCATGTTGACTTAAGGGGGAAGCCCAGAACATTTTTTTACTTTTCTAATTTTTAGTTAATATAGATGATTTTCATAATCATTGGCATAACATGATTTAAGAATCTTTCTCAATTTTTTTCAGAAGTGAAAAAAAATTTTAAATGTTTTTAAAAGGCATTTTTTATGAAATAATGACAACATGTTTAGGTACATACACTGACCCACTGATAGTGTGTCATTAGACAGAAACACATCTCTTGTATAGAGGAGATATTTCTTTAAATCGCCCCAGCCTTAGAATTTTGAAACATATCCTTTTAATGCAAAAATAGTAATTTCAAATATGACTCTAGCTTTTATGACAGATATTACAAAATGGCCTTTCCCAGCTCATTAGTAGTTCATTATGTGTGTGAATATTCATGACGGAGATTAGGACTACTTTTGGTAGGCTCCAGAAAACATCACATCATACTGATCAAAAAATATAGCAAAATTATATTCATCATGATAAGTTGATTCAAGGAATAAGCACATATCTTTAACTTTGTTTAGTATGTAAAGAGCAATAAAAAAAATTGGGGGATGATAATTATCAAACCCAACAGATCATCAGGCAAGCCAATACCTGATTCATTGAAATGTTGGTAGCCTCCCATTAGACTTTATTAATGCCTCACTGCACTCTTGTTGTGGTTTTTCTGTATTATTCAAGTGAAATAGTCTGGGGGGATTATTAAAGCCATTAAGTAGTACAATGAAATACAGTAGAACCTATCCCATGTGGAGACCTTTGTAAAAAATGAAAATTGTCCATGTAAGGCAGATGTCCTGAACAGAGAGGTTTTTACTATGGCATTGAAGTAATGGGAGAAAAGAAATGTGTCCATACAATACGGGTCTCCTAAATATAAAGGTGCCTACATAGACAGGTTTCACTGTACCTTGGACCTTGTTTCAGCATTTCAGCAAGTACTACTGAGTATTAATTTCATAATATGAGAAGATTTCAAGAAATTGCATAAATAGTTTTCTGTTGAATTAACATTTTATAAAGAGATGTGGTAGATACAGTTATCATCCAATCAATGGAATAAACATCGGTGTTGTGTCAACACTTTAAAAATGGATTGACAACATTGGATTATGGCATAAACTTGGTAAAATCTTGTATCTATTGTAATATCGTTCATGACAGAAGAAAACACAATCTCAAATATGGATGTTAGAAAAAATTCATCAATTGCTTGAATACAAGGTCAAAAAATGAAAAAAGAAGGCTGGGGCGATGTTGATAAATTATCTAAGATAGAACCACAGAATTTACAGAAGTGATATGTGGCTGACGGTTTCTATTTATGTACCTAAAGATATGCCTATATTTCTGAACATTTTGTGTTTGAAAAATATTTAAAAAAATTTTTTTTGAAAAATAAAATTGTTTATGTGGTGGGGCTATTTTTTGTAAATGAGTGATGTAAAAATCATGACTATGAGAATATTTTCCCTAATTGATGAAAATGTATTAGGCTTCCCTCTTAAACAAAAATCTACACTCAGTGAGAGATTTTCTGACTTCTCACCCCTTCTCATATAATAACCTCTTAGTAACAAGAGATAAACACAACATTAGACAGACGCACTTCTGACAGGATCCAATAATGCATATGTGTGACAGTAGTTGAGAAATTGAGTTTTAACGTTCCGCAGATCTTCAGCTATAGGTCTACTTCACAAATAAGTCTAGTACCCTTGTTTTTGCCCACAAATTGGGTATCTTAATAGAATATAGGACAATCCTAACATATTTTCTGGCAGCTATCAAGTCAACAAAGTGACCTGGACCACGTGAGAGTAAAATGCGTAAACCGCGAAAATTGATATTTAAAATGGTTTGGGAAATAATTCATATATTGCTTATTTTTCATTGGATTTTGAAATGTAATACAACTGTACATATTTTTAATGTGGAAAATGTCTAAACAATGGATATGATGTTCATATTATGATCGCAACAATCAATCATTGCTCTTAGCGCCAAAAAGTTTTTTTCACATTTTTTCCCAGCGACTTTTAAGAGGCTGGCTTTACTTGTGACAACAAATCTGTTGTTACACATGGAATGAGCATAAAATAAGCTTTTAAATAACACCAAGAACGTTTTTGTAGGTCTAATATTAAGCGAGTCATCAGTAATATTCTCTCTGAGCACTGAACTACTCTTTGATGATGGACTAAGGTGACTGGCACAACGAACTCGTCATAACTACTACGACCTCAAATAGTTCACCATTAATGGCTGACCCAGAGATGTGAACCCGTCAGAGTTGAAAATCTTAATCACAGCTATGAAAAATCTTAATTTTCAAGCAAAAATCTTAATAAAAATAATTGAAAACCTTAATAAAATCTTAATGTTTATCTACTCACAATAAGCAATAGTGAGGGCGAGAATAGCAAAAACCATCAATTTATACAGTATCTGCCACTGTGTTAAATCACAGAATTCATTCAACCCAGAAAATAACCCAGAAATGTGGTGTGTACAAATGTAAACACAGCTATGCTGAGTGGCTCCCTCCATGTGGTTGGGTGTTCAACACAAGAGTAGATCAGATACTGTCATACTCATAGCTAGGCTTTGACATACAAGGCCATCTTATGGCATTTTGAAGCAGTGTCATCGCGATTAATAATAGATAACGTTATGTAACATCTTATAAGCAATCATCATGCACAGGTTATTCTACCATTACTTTTATATTCTAGAAGAATAAAAGGAAATTTCACCTGAAAACATTTATCTTCAACTTACCAGCGTCCATTTCCTTATTTCACCTACCCATGCACTTGCACCAACGCTAGCACCTGGCACCACTTACATTTACAACAACGCAGAAACAGCCTCACGCAAACACGTTTTTTCCGCGCTACAAATCATTACTGCCGTGATCCAGCAGCGTGTTTCCATTATGAACACCAAATCTTTCTGGGAGGCATTATTCACACGATTTTTCAACGAAAGTTTTCAATAAATTACCATATTTTTCTTAAACTAGTGAATTCCCGTAATAAAACCATGTCCCGTACGTAATGATTTTTCAGAGGTCAAAAACCGTAAAAATACAGGGAAAAAAAGGATGTTCACATCTCTGCTGACCAAATAGTTCACCATAAATGGCTGACCATGAGGGAATTTCTTTCAAAATGTTTCAGAATATTTGTTTAAATATTCAATACATAAATGGATACAATCTTCCTTATTGCTGATACATGTACAGGGTTGCCAACCTCAAATTTTCAAATTTCTGAATCCTGAGGCCAAAATTTCTGAATTTGGGTCAAAATTTCTGAATCTTCTTAATACTTGTATTTTCTATTATTAATTCAAAGAAAACTATCTTTTTAGTGAATTTATATGTCATTGTCAATTCTTCTGTCCCTGTTTATCTTAAATTTTCGACCCTTCGACGACAACTGTGAAAGTTTCATACACATCAGACTTTAGTTTCCTATAACTCTCTATAGTTGATATATAGACAAGCATTTATATTTATTGTATACTATACTGTAAGATTTGGAATGCTATCATGCAGAAAGATCATGCACGTTTGGGCATGGCTCTGACATATCCTAATGACCGAAAGGCTTGCAGGGGACGGTTGAGATGTAGACTGGGCAGCCAGGCAACACCCTCTGATATTACTTTCAAAACTTGCAGCAATGATCCCAGAAATCATCTGAATGCTTTGCATCAACCAGTGAAGCACATTGAAGAATAATGGACTTTAACACATATACACTATAATTTTTAAATTTTACTACTTCTATTTTTTTCATTATTTTTTTTTAGGTTGGCCCGGTCTGACTGACACCAACAGCATCTAGTCTAAGTTACTTCCATTATCGAGTCTAAGTTACTTCCATTATCGTTCGAATTATCACATATTTGTGACTTTCAAACGAAATAGATGTCGCCCTATCTATAATTAAAAACAAACACAGTTCATGAAGATTATCTATTTATCATTCAGAAACACTGACACACTGGTAATCCATAGCAATCTCTGTAAATTTTAAGAAACATCTTTCTTCCGGTCGCCATTTTTCTGAGCGCATGCTATTCCACCAGCGCATGTGCGATTTTCCTACACTGGTGTACTTATTTTTACCGAGTGCGTTGTGTAGCGCACATTATTAATCACGGCTGCTTACAAATAGCGACTTTTTTAGCATCCGGAGCGCCGGGGTCAGGGTTCCGAGAATCCGCAATTGTCGCCAATAATAGTGTCATTTTTGCTGCAGCGATAATGGGTGAATTTACCGTGGCGTCAATGGGCGCCAAATGTTCATGGCGAATGATAACATTATAAAAGTATTTGGTCATTTTTCTTGAATTTCTGAATATAGACGATTCCGTCAGAATGTTCGGAATTGGCTTCATATTTCGAAATGATTCCGAAATTTCTGAATACTTGGCAACCCTGCATGTACATGTATATGCTTTTTAAAGCTATAGGGAAAGTCATGTATTTGCTATAATGCATCTAGGATGTCAGTCAAGTAAGAAATGTTGGTTTTTGACAGACTTGACAGTGTCAGTGACTGACTCAACTTGCTAAAATTGGTCTCTCGTGTATTAGTCGACTTACCCTCTTTGGAATGGATTTTAAGGCACTAAAATTCGACCTACATATTTTTGACTATTTCCTCATGTCCATGCATGTGATCCAATCTCTTGACATCATGGCCTGTCTATTGATGTCAAAATGGCCGAAGTCTAACCATGGCATAATATGACAGAACCACTCTGCCCACAGCCTTGCCGTATTACCTGGAAGAGTTCTACGGGTGCCTTCTCTCCCGCAGGGAGTACGGCGTTGCGCTTGCCCGTCTTGATGATGAACTTGCGCTTGAAGTGTGAGAGGAACTTGAGGTTCTCCTGCTGCTGGTGGGTGCGCACCACCTCCAGCTTGTCCCCAAACAGAGCCTCGAACTTCTTCTGCAGACTGCAATAGCAAAACTATGCATGAAAGTCCTCTTCTGGGGGTTGGAAAATGAACATTAAAAATGAGTCATTGACTAATGGCAAGCAAAGCTCACATCTCAATGTCATTATTAATGTTAAGGCTCAAGGGGTCATCAAACTTCTTTTGAAGATGGCAATGAAAATCATGTACATTCGAATTTAAACAAGTAGTCGTCAGAACCCCAAAAATCCCCTCCTTCTAGATCAGCCCCTTTTAGGTCAGCAATTTTAAAATTAGTAATTCAAATACACGTAAAAAGAATACTGTAGAAAGGCAACACATCTAATCAGAACGAAAATAAAACACATCGTAACTTATTTTGTACAATGTAATGGAAGATATATACTGTGAACCTCAACTTCATACTTCTTCTAAAGGTGGCAATAGGAATGTCAGTACATGTATATCATATGGAAATCCTAAATGAAGCCTGCAACATCATTTTCTTTAATGTTGTTTACTGTTTACCTGAAATGTCATTACTATGGTAGACAAGCAAAGTCTATCTCTTAGCTGCAACAAAGAAAATCGTATCATTCAAAGAACATCACCTAAGAATATCTATTTACTATGGCAAAGACAGCACTCATATACACACACAAATGAAAAACAACGAAGAAAAGAACCATTAACATTTGTAAAGCCAACTGCTTGAGCTGGGTCTCACCAGATGAAATGGTCATCGTCGATGCGCTGCAGCGTGTGGAATCGGTCATACATGCTGGAAACGGGGAAAAGCTGGCTATGGCTTTAACAAGTTTTGTTTATCAATCTTGCCTTTTGAGCCAATCACTGGCCCTCTGGAGGCACATTCAGCCACCTAATTCAGGCTTAGTTAAAAGATCCATAGATACACGCCACCACATTGACATACGTTGGTAGGTCGTCAGATATACACTTTAGTAACGTGACCATCTGCTGACAAATGTCAATGTGGTGGCGCGTGCATCTACCTGCAGATTTCCATGTCATTAAAAGGCGTACGACCTACTGGTATTATTTTGAATGCTAAGTATATGCATTGGGAGTAATATAGTGAAAACACCTAACACTGCTTGGAATGAGAGTGAAATACAACTTTATTAGGTACACACCATGTTGATTTAGCATTAGAAGGTGAGAAAATTTACAAAACTAAAGGTAAAGGCATGCTGTAAGTAATGACGAGCACCTAAATTTTGGGGGGCTCATCCGGGATTGGAACCAGGGACCTTGAAATTGGATATTTTACCAATTTGGTGACAATGATATCGCTACAAAGAGTTTGCGCACCTGAATGTGAAGGTGAGCCAGCCCATGTTGCTGGCCTGCCGTCCCTGCCAGAAGTACACTGTGCACTTGAAGTCGTCCTCAGGCAGATCTTCCTCGTCCGTCACCCCCGACGACGACCCCTCCTCACCCCCGTCCTCGCCCGGTGCCGGCAGGTCGACCGGCACCCAATAGCGGCACAGGAACACGTAACAGTCCTCGGTGTGGAACGTACCTGCAAAACAGACACAGTGCCCCACATAAATACTTGTCAGCTAGTCCGAAACTCATAATAAACCAAGCGGACGAGTAAGAATTATAACTTACTCGTACGGCAGACGACCATCTTTTCTGTAAGCTAAAATGTGTAGTAGGACTAACATTTACTGCTGGACTAGCAGATTTTTAGCCATACTAGTCCTGTAGACTGGTAAGCTCTATCAGTTAACTGGAGATAGAGAACAATATGGACTACTGTCATGAATCACCATTGTTAATCCGTTGTTAATCACCGCTTTTATCCGTCACCATGACAATGTACACAAACCCAGTGTTAAATGTGAATTTCTACTTACAAAACAATGCCCTTTTATTGTCTTGGCTTACGTAAACTTAGAACATTTACAGTTAAATAGGGAGTGAATGAGAGGGCGTGGAAATACACCTTTGTGTACAAAAAATGGTCCATAGCCTCTCTAGTTAGTTCTTCAAATTGATTAAGTCGGGATCTAAAAGAAACCAGGTGAGAAAACGCATGTTTATATTAACACGGAGCAAACATAAGAGGGAAATCTATGAAACAGACTGTCCTGTGTTTCTGTAGAAGGGGAGCGCTTAATATAATTGGCAGAAAGAGGGGGTGGTGACCACCCGGTGGTCACTATCACAGGGGTGGGCGTCTGGAAGGTAAGTATGTAGTAAGTACAAGGTGTTTTGAAAGACTGCAGCTAGTGATATGGTTATTAGGCCCTGCTCACTCACCAAACTCATCCTCGGGCAGCCGGACGAACTTCTTGCCCTCGAGCACAAAACACTCCATGCCGTCCAGGTCCTCGTTCCACTCCTGCATCAGCTGCTCCTGTAGCGGGAAACACACTGTCGGTGTTAGACTTACTCTACATTACGTTGCATTAAATAACATAACATTACAAGAAGGCACTCATTAGAGTAGAATACTCGATATACTTTTCAAACCAAGAAGCTTTTCACTGGTCTAATTTACGTCGTAACGTTAGTCAAAAAAAAAATGTTTTTTAGATATTTGGGGGCTTGACCGAGATCGGTCTGACAGATATGCATGAGCTTTAACGAAGAAGCCCAGGCTGTTCTGTGAAGATTTATATTACTTCAAGCCTCGTCAAGTATCTTGGCCCATGAACAGGATTTTGAGATTTTACTCATAAAAAGTCATCAGGCATATCCACCTTCTGCTCACCTGTGTAAACTGCAATAAAAATCTTTTATTGTACTTACGGCTTCATCGAGCGTCATGGCTGGCTGCCTCGGCATGAAGAGAGCGGACAGGTCGGTTTTGATCTGGTCGCGCTCCATGATGACCTTGAGGTCGGCGCCACGTCTCGCCACCGACTCGGAGGTGCGTGTGTAATCCACAGGGATCACGTCGTCCCAGCCGCGGAACTTGGACTTGAACAGCTGAGGCTCCGTGCTGAAATAACGACCCAGAAGTAACGTTAATGAAGATTAGACGTCTACGTTTAATGATGCATGAGTACTATTGAATCTATACAATTAGATTCGAACACACTTACACAGATGTTTCATATGACATCCGCTATATTTCTTCAACATGACGTCACATGATTGGTATGTCCTATGCATCTTGGGGTTATGCCATTATCATGCCAATCACTTGACATCACATTAAAGAAATATTCAAGTGTCAGATGAAACACTTTCTTAACTGTATTTAAATCCAGTTGTATAGATTCAATGGTACTCGTATGTTCTAGAATTTTTACTGAGTGGAGGACTTGTACCCCATTAATGGTATCCAACCGTTCCTTTTTTCGGCTTGCTTCAACTCTACAGGTCACACTGTTACCTCAATAGTGTCCAAATCATATATACTTTGTTCATGTCTTTCTGCTTTCACTGAACTTAATATACCGTCCTTAACTCAGAAGCTTTCAACCTTCTCAGCAGATCTCAGCAGACACATATCAAATGTATTACCCAGTTTGCTCATGTTCATGGAACATGCTTCTGAAAACTGCTATTTATATGAAAGGTATCAAAAAATGAATACCTTTCCTCCTTATACTGCACAAATCAATAAGAAACAGACTATAGTGTCAGACAAACAGATGATCACGTATCAGTGGAACGGAGCATTGCCTTACCCCTGGAGACATCTGGTGACGAGGGCGTAGTCGGGTCGTGGCATCAGAGCGCACATCTCCTGGGAGAGCTTCAGAGCCGCTGCTCGCACCAACCGTGTCGACTTGCGCCCGATCCTAAGGGGGACGGAATACAACATAAACATCGGCAGGTTTGATATTGTTTAGAGGGTGATACAGAGTTTGGGCAGCGAACAAATGGTTCTCTTATATGCATATGTGATGCACTAAGCACATATCTCCTAGGAGCCACCAGTTGTGCCGACTTATAGAATGCAGGATCAAGATTTGATTGGGTTTTAATGTCATGTAATGTGTGTAAACTTACACTGATTTTACTAGTAGTAATGTCAACTCAGCAACTTAATTGTGTGCACAATTTGTAAATGCAATTTACATTGCAACCAATTTTGGAAGGGGGAGAGCATACAGAAGGAAGAATTATAACACAGTTTAGCATGTGATGTTATAAGGAGAGAATGAGTGTCCAAAAGTGACATACATATGATGTCGTTAAAAGCAAACATCATATAAAGTACAGTATTTTAGTGTCTGCCAATGCATTTAAGAAATAGTGAGACAGTATTGAGTACATACCAGACAAAGACGTCGCTGTAGCAGTCCAGGATGTAGACGCCCTTGTCCTCTAGTAGCTTCTGGGTGAGTGTGTGGCGAGGCAGGTCCACTGCAACACAACAAACATCAGCACGCCCGTTTGTACAAGTGTCACTTTATTGGCGACTTCTCTGGTACTCCATCAACATATAGTACCAACAACACTTCCCATTAAGAAAGTGTGTAAGCTTATGTTCAGGCATACAAGTAGGTGATTGGACACTATATTAGAATCTGAGCTTTACTAAGGATCGAATATTTGCTCCTAACAACAGTTCTTTAAAAAACAAATTTTTGCTCTCACCTTGCGGCAGTTCCAAGAATCCAAGGCCAAGGCCCACTTTGTACAGAATCGGTCGTGCCGGCTCCTCTGTGCTCGAAGCCTGCTCCTACAGCCGCAAAACATGGTCAATGTGTGGTCATTGCATGGTCATTGCATGGTCAATGGGTGGTTAGTGAGCTGTCAATGAGTTGTCAGTGGGTGATCAGTAAAGAAGCAGCCGCGCAGGCACCTTTGCTGCTGGCAGCCTGCTACTAGAGTACTAAGGAAGAGTTACATTCTCGGGTTCTACTCCTAAACATATTAGAACTTACTTTGATATATTCATACTTCACTGATGCTTGAGGCCATTTGACGACTATACAGTACTGATTGGGAATAGAAAACAGGGACTTTTGTGTAAATTCTCATTCCAAAAATTTTATTCACCTCCATTTGGTGTTTTCATTTTTCTACAGTAAATTCTTCTACCACACAAGGGATCCAGTGACAAATTCGGAAAAAATATGTAGTCTACCTTTGAAATTCGCCTTTTTTGGTTCCACTTCTCCAAATTCTCTTAGTATCATTCGTATCAGTGATTTTCCAAATAAATTTTGACACTTTGATTCCGATAAATAGGAAAATTCGAAATCGAACGTTACACAAATTGGTTTTACTTTGGATTTATTTTTTAAACCACACATGGCAGTATAAAAGGGGGAGTTTGCTACTTGCTTTATGTTGCAAAATGGTATGTGAGTTATAGTGTAGCAAATAAATTTGAAACAGTAATTTTAAATGACATATAACCAAAAAATGCACAAGATTGTTGCGTGATACCAGCTTGAGGCGGCTCAGGCCTAAAACGAATTTAGTGAAGAACACAAAAAAAATTCACAAATTTACAGAATCGACTGCGAACGTCATTCTTCCACGAATTATGCGAATTTTCAGAAGTTCAGAATTCGGTTACTTCGTGTAATTCACGAATTTCACTTATTATTGTCAATGTCTAGTAAGGTGAGTAAAATGAGAATTTACCTCTAGCCCTTTATTTATTTCTTCACTTTGATTCGGTCATTCGTTTCAAATTTGAAATATTTGGCTGAATTCGCTTTTCTTAATTCAGAATCACCACTGTACCTCTATATCATGTGCGTTTTCTCAAGTAAACCCACGCCTCACATGTCATGTGATCACACACCGGCGAGGTGTAAACATTGTCATGTGCGCATATAAATGCATGATGAGGGAACGTGGCCATTTTCGGTGTAATATTTCTGTACTTAAAAGTTGCTATATTTTGTTAGTTATGAATTTATTACTCATTTTATATTTATAATTAATATATCAAACACACTGGACAGTTTTTTAGAGTAATGGCTGCTAATAAAAGTTTACTGGAACTTTAATAATGTGTCCTAGATGGCATACCTTGCCAAACAATCACAATGAACACGTGAATCCCTCTACACACTGTATGCCAAATGCTGCTTTTTCATCGTTAAGAAATATGCTACATATTCCAGACGTTTTCTTGTCTACGTCAATACGGCACACCGAAAAGGAAGTGAGTATTTTCTTGACAATGCTGTGCGTACCTGTATGTCGTCCGGCCCCGGTGGGTCGGATTCGAAGTGCTGCCAGAACTCATCTCCCTCCGTGCCCTGCCGCACGTTGTTGATCTCTGCTTTGCCCTTACGTTCATTCTTGTTGATCTTCTCCGCAACCAGCCTGTGGATATAGACACAGGGTCACCATTTCGACTGCGAAATGAGACTATTTACCACATCATTAGTAAAATGAAAACAAGACATTCTATGTGGATTTTTTGTCAGGTACAAAGGTGTGATATTGACCAAAACTTTATAGTTTACAGCATTCAAAATAAAACCAAATATATAGCAAACATTTTATCAGCCGTTTCGCAATTTCCATTTGATTTAGGCTTTTGGTTTTAGTATCAAATTGTGCTTGTGAACAATCTGACCTGGCCTTTGACTTGAGCATGAGCGTTGCCTTCTTGCCCTCCCACAGCCAGATCACCTTGTTACAGTCGAGCACAAACACGAAACGCGGGTCGAGGAATTCCCACGACGTCGGGCCCTGCAATAAATCAATAGTTAATGAAGACCGCTGATGAAGAGTTAGAGCACCACTCAAAAGCTTGTAAGGTATAAACTTAAAAAGAAATATATAGTTTAGTGCAATGTCAAAAGATTCTACAATGGTTAATGCATGAAATTACAGACAAATCACAATATTTGCAGCTATTTTCTATTACACTACTATTTCTATAACCACTGAGTACTACTTGTACCGTGCAAGGTTTCTCCCATACATGCTTGCCATTGGGCAAACAATGGTGTCAGCCATGAGCTCTCTATCTGTGGCAGTAATACTGGCGCCCATCACACCACTTCTAATATTATCATGTTGCTGTCCATTTATTGAGGATCGATATATGAATCATATTGAATAAGATTGTTACGTACCACCTCTAGACGTATCAAGTTGTTGTGAAGCGTCACTCGGTACAGACGGTCCTGATGTTCCTGCAAATACACACTACATGGCAGTCTCATGGGCTTTGTCATAGTTTTTCTATCTACATCAAGACATTTTGTCATGACAGTCTCATAGTGGTTTTTTTAGTGTGTGTCTTCATACACATTGGTTAGTCATGAGTAAAAAACTAGGTTAGTGGAAGCATTTCTGCTTTTCCTGCAAAATACTGTTTTACACAACGAACTCATTATGAACTTTTCATGAAAGTAAAATTTACTAGGTCAATGGTAACACTGCTACACGGAAAAAGTGATCGGCAATCGTAAATTCTCGAGCATTTGGTAACTCTTCTAGGAGCCCTACCACAAAAAGCTTGTGATTGACATAAATTGGCTTCGTAAAAAATTTCACATCATCAGCGTTGTCCTTAAAACAGTAATCTATAATAATACATTACGCAGTCCTAAGTCATATTCTTGCTATAAGAATGCTGCAAGTGATATTGGTGCAATCATTCTACATGGAATCAAAATATTTACATGCTCGTAAAGTCACTGCCAAAATTCAAACCATTCATTTATAAAATTGTGATAAACATTTTATTTGCTTCTTCGTGCTCTTGAAAAAAATGAATAGCAGTGTCTGCTACATGTATGGCCTATGATAAATGTCAGAGAAAGAACAGAAAATAACCAACTTAATGCTTATTACTATTTGTACATGATGTACCCATGTGTAGCACTTACCAAAAGTTTCATACGTTCCTTCAGCGTGAATAAACAAACATATAAATGAGGCTGCATTTATCATACTGTTATAGTGAGCTTTTGAGCTTTGCATATCATATTTCAAATGGTGTTGACATTAAGTAATCATCAAAATACATACAAACGTTTGGAAAAAGTCTCAGTTTGAGTTGATATGTGTATAACATAAACATCTGTAGCTATTTCAAATGAAGGTACTAGTCATGAAAAGGTAGAAAAGAAAGACAACTTGAGAAGTTCTTGCATGATAAGTTCCACTGTAATATTCATATGAAAGAAAAAATATTTGTAAATCTCCTGAAGTTCTGGATGAGATACAACTGATGCTATAACCCCAAAAGATGATTTGAAAACAGAACACATCACATTTGTTGTTTGGGTGTCTTCAACCTGAAAGAAGCGGTTCAAATCTTGGTCTGTTGTTTTGCGTAATGTACTCTTGACAGAAGACAAATTCATATCCACCATTCTCACTCATCAATGGTAAATCATGAAGTCAGAAACTTAATAATGTAGACAGAAACACTTCTCACAAACACCTCAAAGAAATAGGCTCGGTTTTGCTGTAAATTAGCGATGTCAATTTTCACCAAATTTGATATTCCAAGCTATGTTTTACAATGAACTAACATTGAAACGCCAACGGTTGACTCTTTAATCTGCGCCATTTAAGCACAATGTAAACCCTTAACAACAGCCAGATCAAAGATTTAAGTAACTCTTTGACTTATTTCCATGTTATAATGCCATATACAGCTGTATAATCATTGCCCAGTAAATACGAGACGAAGCATTCGACTCCTGTTTTATGATTCAAAACTTCGGCCATTTAAGCGAAGCTTCGAACTATCTTGACATCTCTACGTCAAATGATCATGCGAACCATAAATGTACAAGTACTTACAAAGTCTGTGAACTAAAAGACCCCAAAGGCTGTGCGTCTGCCCTCGCTGGAGGACATGCCGTGCTTGAACAGCACAATACATTATACATTGAGACAGCATCATCCACTATATGCATGTGTTAGGTACGGACAATCAAGTCAAGTCAATCAAGACCGAACAATTACTTGCAAAGTGCTTGACCTGGCAGAACCAACTCGCTCTGCGTCCATGCTCAATGTAGCAGATGCAGTACTCAAAAGTGGTGTGTTTCAATATGTATCAGAAAAAAACATCTGTGACGCTTGCAAAGTCAAATCTTGACAACAGAATGAGTACTTACGAAGTCTTCGACCTGGAAGAAACCGGAGGCAGTACGGCCGCCTTCGATATACGAGATGCCATGCTCAAAGAGGTCACAGAAATCGTCTGACTCGTCGTTCTGCTCCTCACGCGCGGTGCGGCACTCGGCGCCCAGCAGGTTGCGCAGGTTGACCGCGTGGATCGCAGCGCACGCCTTCTTGTCCAGCTGATAACACGCAAACCAATACAACAAATCAAATTGTATGCTATCCATGTGTGATGCATTCAAAGTTTAATTGGACTGGAAGAGATTTGAATGTTTTTTTCTCATCTATTCATCATCAGTTAACACAACTTACTCACGTTTCTAGAAAAACCAATATAGTTGCAGATTACCTGAGTTTACACAAGCACATTTTGGCCTTTTGAAAACTATTCACTTAGTCTTAGCTGAAAGATGCAAGTAAGAACTCACAGTTGCCTTCTCTCCAATCCAGTACCAGATATTCCAGTTGAGCGAGCCAGAATCGTCATGGAACGTCTTGAGGATGATGTAGCAGTCAGCTTCGTAAAACTTGCCCATCAAGGCTGCAATAGGATGAGATTTCAACACTTGCCTGATGATTTTGACACATGATTTTGACACACCAACCTCATTTTTTAACATGTATATTGTACAATTCACATTTTAGCTCATTATTATTTCTCGATCACTTAAAATCCGTTGTTCCCTGAATATCTGAACATAACCCATGCCTATAATTATCATCATCCATATTTTCAGTATATTAAAAAATCCTGGACGAGCCCCCCAAATTGTGATGTGCACGATGTGCTCATTATCCATATACATGTATCTAAAGATAAGACAAATAATTTTATGTTTCAATACAACAGCAAAAACGTTTGCATTATCGATAAAAGGTAAAGGAATATTCTATAACAGACATTTCTGCTGACAGAAGACTCCTTATTTTAATAGACACAAAAAGTGAACAAAGCTAATCATCATACATGAAAATATATATATGGGTAATTGCTATCATTTACGATGATCAACATTGAAAAATTCTTCTAGAATGGTTCAATCCTACACCATATAAGCTAATCATTTTACACAGCAGCTCAAATGAATAAACTAGTTGTTTGTTCCAGTTGCTATATGCATCACAAATCCCTTGGTTAAATTTTGAGATAAGCCATAATAATAGATGATTTTTAAGGAAAATAACTTGTTATACTAAACAATACCATATTTATTGTTTTCAATGTAATCTAAATTTTCTATATTAAACTAAAAAATACTGTTTTATTAGACTATATACACCACCATATGACATTTCATTTGGATTGTTGTAAAATTATCATCATTCAAATTTGATCAAGTATAAAAGAATTGAGAATCAAATCATAATTGCAAACATCTTATTCAAGAAGTTTTTTAAAATGTGAACATGAAGTGTGAAAATTGTTAATCAAATCGTTTTGCTCTTTTCAGACACTGGTAAATAAATAACAGAAGGAATACTTCATTTCTAAATGGACGTAAAAGAAAGAATTAATAGCTTGGCTTGTAAAGAGTGCAGAATATACACACTAAGTATCAATGACATGTGGGATTTTTTGCAATGATTTCCTAACAAAAACAATGATACCGAATAATTTCCAATAGCCACTAGCAGTTCACCACAAAGTCCACTGGAATTCATAATGTTCTTGCCTTAGAAATAGAGTGGGATTGGTTCACGGAACATATAGAAGGAACCTGGCAGGGAACTTAAGATGGACATTTCACAATCAGTTTCTGCTTTAGGTGACACATAAAAAAAGTAGAAACAAAGGTTGACATTGAAAATATATTGATTCCTTGTTTTGAAAACTAACTTAGTTACAGCATAGTTTAAAAACAATCTGAATTGCAACATATAACATACAAAAATCCAGGAAGATTTTTTCCACTTGTGAAAAAGGAATATAGAAGTGCATGTAACATGATATACATTTTTGTAACATTATGAATTCCTGTCACGCAAACAGAAGAAAACGCTATCTACAAGTATCTAGCAAGAAACATCAACTGTATACAGAATATACAATACCTGCGGCTGCACATGCAAAATAAAGTGAAGATTTAAGTTGATCACATTAGTAACAGAAACAGGTAAGATCATGTTAGTTTGGGGGTGTCAGTAAATATCCTGAATAAAGGACTAAAATTTATTTAAAATTGCCCCCCACCCCCACATCCTTTAAATTTTTACATCCTTTAAATTTTTCAATATTATAGGGTTATTTAAACAAACAAGTGATGTAAATATACAGTTAAATGTACATGAATGCTCGGGATATTTACTGTATTGTATCAATAATAAGTCAACTTTATGCATTAATAAATTCAAAGACTTAAAAAGTTTAGATTCTAAGCACAAAATAGAACGAAATAAAATAATTCCTTTTCCTACAAACTTCTCTTATAAGTTGTAACATGCATTAGTCGGTTAGTAACAAATTCAAGAAAATACTAAACTTAAAAGCTCTTTATAAAATGAACTGGTCTTTAGTAAAAACTTTGTAATCGTACTCATAACGATATTATTAGTTCATTAGTATGAAAGTAAATATTGAAAATTGCAAATATGTTTTTACTTTTTATTAATACAAAATCATAACATGTTTATCATCCTTATGAAACCATGCACTTATTAAGAACCAGGCAAGTCAGCTAGTCATGGCACTTGTACCGTCTTTCAAATGACCCATTTCAGGACAAACCTATTTTCCTGCCGTTTTCTAACAAACATATCTGTGCAAAATACATGTAAATGACTGCTTTGACTGCTTATTAGGAAACACATACACATCCATCCCTTTCTAGGAATCTTGTTTCGTAAAACATTCTTTGCCATTCCGAAATCATTGTGGCTTTCTCCTCCCCTCAGGAATCCCACACTCAAATTTCTCTTTTCCAAATCAAAGCATAAACATAAACATATTTGGAACCCAAATGACGAAACATTGTGTGCATGCCATGGCTAATCCAATGCCCCATTATGTATAACAAACTGACCCTACACCCGGCACCTACCTTCATCAATCTGGTTGGGCAGGAAGTTTTCTATCTCCCAGCAAGTGAGGCCTACAATAGGGAATGGAAAAACTGTCAGAATGTACAGAACTGTGGGCAAGGAAAAGAAGTGAAAGTCTTCTAATAAACTCTTACAGGCTTTTAAACCTGGCATGAACAATTTCGTTTCACATTACGTCATTAGCACAGATGCAACACATTTATTCACATACACAGACACTTTATAAGACAAAATTGTTAGTTTTAATTGTGTAAGTTCCCTGGGTCTTTTTCGTTTCAGCTATATGAATTTAGGAAAAAGGCTGCACACCTTTAATACATTGGGGAACAGAAAAGAAGTGAAACATTTTCCATGTGAGAAATGCTTTTTGATAAAACTGAACAAGAAAAATGAAAAAGGCAGTCAGAAAACACAAAAGCATGTGCCAAAACTTGAATAAAATATTTCTTTGTGGCAAATTCAAATTAATAAACAATTACGATTTGGATTTTATCAATATGGTTCAAGTTCGTGGGCGATTATATATGGTGTATCAGTCAAGTCCACACTTACCGACTTCGGTGCCGACGTCGTAGTCGTAGATCTCACTGTAGTCGAGGTCGGGCCGTTCCAGGGCCTCGTCCCAACGCTTACCCCTGGGGGAGGGAGGAATAAATGTTACATAATTAAGAGAAAACACACCTCCTGGTTGATACTAGAAATTTTTATTGAACGAGTTTCGCAGCAATATCTCCCGAGTGCACAATGTGTTCAATAAAAATTTCTAGTATCAACTAGGTGCATTTTATATTTATCCCATATCACTCTAGAATGATTATTAAACAAGTTTAAGTCATGTTCATGTATCTGTTTTTATTTTCATAAAAATTGTCAAAGATCAGATAGAAATAATTAATACTATCTGGTGTGTTTTAAAAATTATGGTTACTACACAAAGGGATTGACCATGTGCATTTAAACCAGAATATAAACAATGAAATATTGAGCTTCAAAGTCGGTTATGTCAAAGATCAGATAGAAATAGATAATCATACCTGGTGTGTTTTTTAAAATTGATGTTTACTCGGATACTTACATTTACAAATGCAACAGCAATGATGATCAAAATGTTTTACCCCAACAAATACTATTTCAGATGAAATCTGCACAAGAATGGTATTCTTTAATGTGCAAGATACGCCAAAACTTTGGGCGTTAGTTTGATGTACGTTATTCAATTGCCTTTGACGTCATATCAGAAAGTAGGCCGGCAATACACCACAGTGTGGTGTACAGATATTTTCATTCACCAGTAGAAGATACGGGATCAGCGTGAATACCAGGAGTATACACCTGATGTGGGATAAATAGATTATACAAATATGTACATTAATGAAACGTGTTAGTACATTCTGTTGAATGGCCACTCACTTGATGGGTTCACCGTTCTCCGGGGTTTCTGATCGCCCACCACGGTCTTTGTCCTTCGCCACATCTTGCATCCCCTGAAGGGCAATCATAGGAAATAAATCATTAAACAAGTGTTTCAGCAATTTTGAACGAAATGTCGCAACAATTTCTAGTTAAAGAGTTTTTTTTATATTGCTATATTGCATTAGAAACATATTTCAGTGCCACATTTTAAATATCCAGACAGGACTGAATTTCATCTTTCTGGTATCCCCTGAAGCCAGCAGCACTTTTTTTAGCAAACACCTTGTATAAACAGAACAAGCATTTCAGTGATTTAAAATAAATTGAATGAAGATTTTCTGCATTCAACTAACAATTAGAGGCTTTCGACATTTGTATATAATCTTAGTACTATTTCATATCTTCAAACCCTAGAAAGGCCTTTTAAAATCTTGATCATGACATAAACGTATGATTATTTCGTCCCCTCACCTTGAGAACTTTGCTGGAGTCGCCCTCGGCTCCACTCTCCTTCCGTCGCCGTGCCAACCGGCGTAAGCGCGCAACCGGGTCCTTACGGCCTGCACAAAACACAGCCCATGCACACAAAATTATCATTGCCAGCATGTAACCCCTGATGAAGCTTAAAGGATGAGGTCTAGTAGAATATACAAGTATTACAGTGTGAGTTCATGTTGGTATATATGTAACTGTTACAGTGCGTTGTGTGAATCATAATGTACCAATAGTAGTTTGTTTATGCATAAATATTAAAATGCATGTGAACTTTTTTATCCATAGATGTAGCCATGACATTATGGGTAGGGCGGAAGTGTGAAAAGTGCCATAATGATCCCACAATATTATGCTAGGTGAAAGGCAGTCATAATGTACCCACATTAGCATAAAAAGAATCCAGAAGATTCAATTATAAAAGTGGTCAGGTTCGAGGAACAGTGGAATTGGTTTGGGATCTCATGCACAAAAAGGACCAAAATTGGGAATTTTGTAGATGCACTATGTGCAAGGATTCATTATATAGCTTTAGATTATACCACAGCAATTTCTATGCTGTTAAAAAAAGCTTCTATGAGGTTCAATGGCTGAAAGCTATACTATTCAGTAAAATATTTGTTACTTCAGCATTCTTGTTTGTTCTTTCTTCAGAGAACAATTTTTCTACCAAAAGCTAAAAACTTATATGCAGATCCGTTGGAGAAATGCATCTTACATTTACTAAAGATCATAGGATAATAAAATGCAAGAACCAGTTACACTAACACAGCACCTATTAGGCAAAGTTAAATGTTAAAAAATGAACAGATTTAGATCGAAAAAAGGTGCCACTTTAGTCCAACAGTTTTGCAAGAATATGAAAGTATGTTAGAAAAAGCCGTTAGCCACCAAACAAGCTGAGAGTTAGATAGTTACAAATGTTAAAGTTTGGTACAAGCGTCAGTGGGTGGAAATCGTTACGAGACGAACAGAACGTACAACATATAGTTATGGCTATTGAATAAAGGAATGAGATGTGTACGATAGACTGATGGTAGAGGTACACACAGAAGATAGGGGAAATACTAGATTTTCAAAAATACAATGGATGAGAGTTTTAGCAAAGAATTGGTGTAAAATCTGATGGGACTTTATATTATTATTGAAAACGATGGGCTATGGTTGAGGAACATTTTGCAATGTCAAGACAGTCTTTTACACTTCGATGGTTGGACATGAATATGACGTTAGATGTTAAAAGAAGTTGGATGTATATAAATTAATGTATTTAAATCCTTAAAAATGAGACATAAATAAAAAAGTAATGAAAACAATGAATTAAAAAAAAATTAAGAGTTGAAAAAATATGACTTTGAAAAGTGACTTACAACGTGCATTGAAATCACTAAACATGTAGACAAAAAAATCAAAATAAACAGAACAAGTCAACAACTTCCACCATAACACTTATAAGAACAGCTCTGATTATTTATCACCTGTTCTGCGAAGTTCAACACAATGTCTAACCCCCTCCCCATAGGCAGATCCAGGAAGCTACCTTCATCGTTCATAAAACCATAAAAAATGTCATTTTTAACGGTTTTTTTGACATCTTCAATGATTTTGTTTAAATCTTAGTGAGGCGGTTAACATTTTTGCAAGCTTTTGCAGGTACAAAACTCATGAAATCCACTGGTTGTGGCCCCAGTTTAAAAAAGAAAAAAAAAAAAATCTGGATCTGCTGTTGCCCCCCTCGGCGTGTCTGGCGGCAGCTTACGGGTGTCTGTCTCACCACCGCCTTGCGCGCCCCCCGCGGGCGGTGCCGCCCCCGCCAGCCTCAGCTGGTGCGCCAGGGAGAAGTCGATGTTGTAGTACTCCACCCCCGAGCCTTTCTGCATCTCCGGGGGCTTCGGGGGCATCACCAGGTCTGGGTTCTCAGCCACGTCAAACGTCTAGGCAAGAGAAATGGAAGATTATAGCACTGATGTACGGGATATAATTCTGATTTTCAGAGATGTGAATATAGCAAGAGTGCTTTAGAATATATAAATCTATATTATCGGAAAGCTTCGGATGTATCATCAGCCAGACCCACGTTCTTAGCCATATCAAATGCCATGGTGAAAGAAATGGAATATTCTAGAACTGATGTAGAGGATATACGGAGACTTTCAAAAAGTTTTCAGTCTCATACAGTAAGAGTAAAAATATCAATTTCAAATCTTTTTCTCATTCAACAGAAACTTGATCTAAGTGCTAGGCATAAGATGGTCTCTACCTGTGTGAGCGAGTGTACTCACCACGAGTTCAGTGAGGTAGTGTATAGTTTCGGGCAGAGTGAGCAGCTTGTTGGTGTTAAGGATCAGCTTCTTCAGTTTCCCACATCTACAGCAATACGCACAAGAATAATTTAAGTATAACATGGTAATTTACAAACATGGGCCGTGACATTTTATTTTAAGAAATAAAATAAAAAATAAATATTTTTGGACTTTTTACACCCTTTGATATAGCATAGAAAGCTGCCACCTGCAGATGCCCTCCGGAATGGTCTCCAGGTTGTTGTTTGCGGCTGAGAAAACCTCGAGTTCGCTGAGTTTTCCGATACCCGCTGGGATTCCCGCAAAGTCCAGCTCGTTACTGTTCACATACAGCTTGCGCAGGTTGTCCAGCTTACACAAAGCACTCTGGAACACAGACATAATGTGCTCAAACATCATATGCAATGCATAATTAAACACAGATATACAGTAGTGCAATCATTAAAATCGTACAGGATGCATTGTGGAAGACACAGGTTCTAAAACTTTGAGATAAGAATGGGCTTTTTTTGGCTTGAACCTAACTAGATTACATGTATCAGCGACATTTCAGTGATTCTGTACTAAATAAAAGGATAGAATGTATTGTGATATACATATCAAACAATCAATCAACCAATCAATCAATTCTTAAATTCATCGGACTCCCCACGCTATTTCTCAGCCATCCCCTCCAGGCTCTTCTATCATTTGGATCTATTTGATCCCTGCTCCCACATGATAGAGCTTTCTACACGAATGCTTCCCATGTCTGCTTTGGTCTTCCCTTGCTTTCTCTCCCGCTATCTTGAGCTTTCTCTCTATACAGTCTGGCACACAACCTGCACCCCAGATTTGGCCAAATAACAGGTATGAAGTGTACTCTTGGAGAGCACTGACCATAGTGCAATAAACCAGCTAAAAGATTCTCATGAGAACTCCACTTATCTTTGGTGTTATAATGTTCTGTGGAGTCAAAGTTATAGCTAACTTTTTAAAGCTTTCATTTTCACATTTCACATTCAAAATGTTCATGCTATAAATAAAATCGGTCATAAGTAAACGCTCTTGCTTGTCCAGAGACATACATACAGTGCTTAGTAAGTTAGATCTAAATGAAATAAAACAAAAGCCTTTGCTTCAGCAGGAGAAGCTATACAATTAAACCTACATGTAGACAGTTATGGTGGTGTAAATTTCTATCACTTTGTTACCAGGGTTAGCAGTGAGTTACCCCCATGGAATAACCCTATACCAGAGCTCTGCATGGGTGACAAGTTTGCACCCTCACCCGCTACTTGTAAACAGGTCCTTTCAATTTTGACTCACCGGCATTTCCTTTAGTTTATTTCTAGAGCAATTCAGATATTCCAGCTTCTCCCAGGAATCTAAAATAGAAAGTATGTTCAAAATTAACAAACATTGAAATCAATTGTTGAAAAATGCTGAGTTTTATTGACCGTTTTCTTTCATTGGAATGTTGGAGCCTCCATCACTGTGATGAAATAGCTACTTTGTTTGGACATAGGAATAAATATCAGCTCGCCACTTCCACATATATTTCGCAATTATCATTCAATAGACAAGTTATTGTAAATAACTTTCATACAAAGAGTCCATTTTTCGTAGAACGTTTTTTAGGCCATCAGCCAATCAGAACATCAGGATGATCTAGATTAAGTCACGTCAAACTGATGTCCTTGCTTGGCCAAGTAAGAAAAATGGTCTATTGATTTTACTTACTTACGACATAACCTGATGAACTTCTTCCAGCTAAAAAGGATAATGATCAAATTTTGCCTCCTCGCTTTTAAAGCTTGGGTACGGCCCTAGCTTACCACAGAGAGTTGAGATTTCTGTGATCTCATTATCTGACACGTTGAGTCTCTTCAGAGAGCGCACTTTGTACAACGCCTCCGGTATCCGTGGCAACTCGTTACGGGATATGTCGATGTCTGAAAACAACACAATTTGATTTATGGAAAGTGTGTAGAACATGTATAATGCCTAACAGTTTCAGAGGACTAGTAACTTTTTTGCAATCCTAGTCCTAAAGAGTAGAAAGTTGTTTTGTCTGCTTCTGTAGTTGAATGAATAGGATGTCGTAGTCTAGACCAGAAGGTTGTGAGTTCAATTCCAGGTTGGGTCTGGTGGTGGGTGTTGAGCAAACTCATTCAGAAACAGTTGGACACTGCTTCGCGTGACCACCCATGTCAGGCATGTAAACTCTAATCTTTATTGATACACACGTTTGAGCTATGGTTGCGATATAATCAGTGGATATTATGTATGCTCCCCAGGGAGTTGAGAAAGATATAGTGTGACAAAGATCAATGCGAATGCCAGCGGACTTAGGACCATAAACATGAAGATTTTTATGAGTTATGAGGGTGATTGCACACGCACCCTGTAGGTTGGAGAGGGTCTCCAGCCCCACCGCGAAGTTGTTGATGGAGCGCTGGGTGTTCCTCATGTGCAGAGTCTCCAGCAGAGGCATGCCGGCCACTTGTCTACACAAAATGAAAGCTACATACAGTATCATCATCTCAAATCTGTAGGAGTAGGAGTAAACCGCTTGAGATAGCCACTATTCGAGATAACCTACTATGGATATATGTTTGTAATGTGGTCAAAGGGAAATTCCTACTATGGATATATGTTTGTAATGTGGTTAAAGGGAAATTAAACTTGCCTCGAGATAACAGAAAATTTCAGAACATTATTTAAGCAATAACAAGATAACACAGTTCAACTGTTATGTCATAAAAACATATTATAATATTAGCAGCTTTGGATCAACTATTTACAACAGTCATATGTACCTACACAGTCAAACGAACTCCGTGAATTAACATTTCATCAACCAATGACTATATATTCAACAGATTATCAGTTTGGATAGGAACTTGATACAGGGACCCATTATGGAAATCCATATTGGGTCTGGACCCGATATGACTTTTGGTACATGTGCCTTTGTTGACAAATAGACCGGACTATTTTATAAAATTTAACTTAAGATTCAACAATGAGAGAAACATATTTTAATCCTGATCCAGAATATGTATATGCTTACTCTTAATCATGTTCAGAATGTAAATAAATGATAAATCAAACAACAGCAACATTTAATTAATTTGATGCTATTTTTACACACTTTTTACCTTTGAGGACGTATCTGCTATGTACTTACGTTTTACTACAATGGAAGAGATCACTAGATGTAAATAAATAGAGAATACCAAGTGAGCGCAAATACGTCGTTTTTGTATACGACAAACGCATTATCTGATCTGACGAATGTGACACTTACAACCATATTCAGTAATAGAGAACCAGCCTTTGTCTTACCGGAGCTGAGCATGCATGAGTGGATTGTCATTGAGAATGAGGGTTTGGCAGTTTGCCAGACGCCGCATCTGTGGCGGCAGCGAGTCTGAAAACACACAAAAATCTATGCTACTGTCTTTGAATGAAAAGATTGTTAAAACAGAGTACACTAAACATAAATTTTTTACGCATGGAAAGAGGTGTCAAAGTTGACTGCAAACCACCTTCATTGAAACACTCAAGAGGGACACAGGAGCATGTCACCTGACAGAGCTGGCATCACTGATGGAGAACTGTGACATCTGGAGAACCAACACCATTGATCAACTTCGGTTGACAGAGTGAGTGAGAGAATTTCAATTAAGAAAAAGTCGCCATGACATTCCATTTCGCCGGGGTTTATATTTAGCAAAATGATAATGAGCCCAATTTATCTCAGCTTGGGTTTCGAGTGTTATCGGGAGGTCGGCCCAGTGAGGAGTGATGTTTTCACCACAGGGTAGGAAAGAGGATCAGACTTTGTGAGCACACCAGCATCCCCACCCCTTGGATTCACAATGACAGGTTTCTTACCGAGGTTGTTGTTACTAAGGTCCAGGTGGATGATGTCATTCAGGTTGATGAACAAACTGCCTGGCATGTTCTCAATCCTGCAAACACAGCACAACAATTCTTATACTTGTGTGAGAACGAAGCACACACAGGCTGATACAGCTCGGTGATTGGACTCTTGTTCAAATTTTACTGACTATACAGTGCCCCAGATTTACACTTGTCCGCACGACAGAGATTATTATTAAACATACAGGACGTGTAACAATCTCCTCCAGACAACGATCTTTTCTCAAAGCCATAATGTGTAGAACATGTAGGATGAGGAACATTTTATACAAGTCCTATAGATATGTAAACTTTATCAGTTATCGGGGAGTTGTGACATCCATCACTGCAGTAGAGTGGCTGTATGTGTTAACTGATCATATTGACCAGTGACCATTGTGTACATGAATAGTTATGTTGTTATGCAATATGACTAACTGGTTCTTATATATGTATAATCTCTACTTTGTGCTGTATATTTCGCTTTCTTTTCAGCTGCCATTTCGACATTGAACAAACGTTTATGATCGCCTATAATTTGACTCCACAAATGACTCAAACACCCTTGCTTTGCCCACTAAATTGGGAATTTTGAGAAATAGGAATATTTTTTCTGACCTCGATCGAGTCAAACATTGACCATGTGTGTCAAAAATTGGTGAACAGAACCACAAACGTTTTTGTATTAATATAAAACATAACAATATTGTATGTATTAAGTAATTGGCAGTCGGTAGCATATTATGATTAGAAGTCTTTCTTACCACTGAGCTGAAAATTTAAAAAAATCTATATATTTTGTTCATTTCTAAAAAAAAATAATAAAAAAATAACAAAAAGAATTCTAAAAAAAATAATTAAAAAAAAATAACAAAAATAACAAAAATAAAAAATTTATCACAATTTTACAATCTTAAATTAAGTGGTAAAAAAGACATTCAAACATAATATTCAAACGTTTTATTGCCATACGTTAGGAAAATAATTAATATCTTGCTCTGACATTTTTCATTGAATTTTCATTAACGTTGCTGCTATAGCATATATAGGATGTCCTCCAGGTGGGAATTTTTCCTTTAGACAGTCTTGACACAGCGTCAGCCGTCAGTGACTGACCAAACTTGCCAAAATTGATCTCCCGGCTATAAATCAACTTCCCCACTTTGGAGTGGATTTTTCGGCACTAATATTCGACCTATAGGCGTTGATAGATGGTACTTGTTTTTACTGTTAAATGATATATGCACAAATGATTCTCTAACTTAGTGGTTGTGACAGGTTGTCACTGCGTTTGTAATTCTGCTTTGACTTACTGGTTATCACTGAGATTTAGGACCAGCAGGTTTTTAGCTTTGTCCAGCTCATCTGGAATGTCTTTCAGGCTGTTGTGGCTAAAGTCCTAAACACACAACAAAAGCCTTTGACGTTGTTAAAATGTTACACTGTTGTGTTTAAAGTAATACTAAAACCATAAGATGAGAGTCCAATCATTCTGTCATGCATCTTCAAAATGAGACCCTAAAAATTTAGTGACGTGTAAGTTTGAAAACGCATGTCAGAATGATGGCAAGAATCTACCATTTATTTAAGTGGCTTGATCCCAAATGGAAATTCTATTACAAAATCTTTGCAATTATTAAATTTTGAACAAGGAATTTTTGCAAGCATGTTCACTTAATAAGTTTAAAAATATCAAACTGACAGAACAAAGTTTGAATTTATCTTCTGTCATATGAAACTTTAACTTAAAAGAATCCAAAAATTTACGACATCAATGAAAAACCAACAGGCTAATTCCTGGTCACTGACTAACCACGACTGTGAGGTCCTCGTGGGTGAACACTTTGGCCGGGATGCCATTGTTCTTGATCTTGTTGTGCGCTGCGTTGAGAACGCGCAGGTTGTGGAGACCGGCCACGTCCTGGTGCAGCTCACGCAGGCAGTTACGACCGACTGACAGGTGCTCCTACACACACAACACAGGCATCAAGTGTCGACATTTTGTCATGAGATTGGAGTGAATGGAGCTTCATACAAGCATGAATAATGACAGAATGGATGGCGCAGTTACAACCCATAGACAAGTGCTTCTTCATACAGAGAACAGATTGAGGAGTGACCTCCACTTTTCAAGAGTGAACAGACATATATATACAAAAAGGGAATACACAGTTGATACATAGCAGAATAGGATGAGGAGTGGCTTTATAGTGTATTTTATACTTTGCATAGTTTCTACAGTGTTAAATTAATGTGACTCCTGAAATTATCAGTCTGATCTGAATGTGTAGTCAGAAAAGTTCAGTTCCACCTAATCTACTTTTCAACAAATAAAAAATTTAGCAAAATAGTTGTGCTTACGAGTTTAGTAAGCTTTGAGATTTCATAAGGTATGTGATCGAGTCCCGTTCTGTTGAGACGAATCCACCTCATGCCTGTCATATCGGCCACATGATATGGAAATCGGTCATCCTGCAGTGAAAGGTGTTGTAATTAGATACTGTAATAAATATGGCATAAATTTAATGCTGTGCTTTCTACAATCTGTGAAGCCACAAAAATTGTAGCATTGTATATATTCTAAATACATAGATGGGGACAAGTTTGGGGCTATACACCCTCAGAGTATACACCATGTGTGAACCTCAAGGGAATGCTACATTATCAAACACTATTAAAAATTGCATGCAACTTTAGTGATTGAATATTCTAGTGTCGCCTGCAAAATATGGTTCGTGCACATTAACACCTTGATCAATATGCGGGAAATATATTGAAAACTGTCAAACTAAGTGAAGAACTGGAAAAACAAAACACGGAAGTGCTCAGATGTTTTACTCCAGATCTACTACTGGTCGAGGTGTTATCTACGTATACGCCACAAACAACATAGAAAGCGCAATGTTCTTCCTATAAGGGTGTGTGAACTATTTAACAAAAGTGATTGGTTGAAATATTGAAAGATTTTGATTTACTTTGAAGTCGTTTCGTGAGAAATCAATTCCTCGAACAAACGGCAAAACTCCAGTGCCGGCCATTTTGAAACTGGTTATTTTAGTCTTGATCAACCAGAGTGTGGAGAGCGCAGTAGAGAGTGTCTGGTTGAACCAGCCACTCCAATTCAAGGCTCCGTCTTGAAGAAAGAGAACGTTGTGTCATTCTACTGCGGATGTGACGTCATCTTGGGAAACCACCAAAACAAGGATTTCCACAACTTGGGACAGGTGTTTTATGATGAAAGTATTTTTTTCTCTAAATATTAGTCATCTGAGTGACACGTAGACATAAAAGCGTAAGTTTGTTTTATACACAACAAAGCCAACTTTTATTTAAGCTACAATTGAATTATATAACCCCAATTTTATGTCTCATGGCTTGTCTACTGATGTCATGACACTTTCATTTTCATGTTTTGTTGACATTTGTACTATGGATGTAAAGATCTATGTCAGCGGCACCCATACACGCATGGCAGAAATTGATGTTGGTAGAGAGGGCAATGAAATGAAATCCAAGCTGTATTTCAAATGGCAGCTGGTATGTCCGCTACTAAAAATATTTCATACCTTTAAAGGTCTGCGGAATATTAATCTAGATCATGAAGCTGATGACAATGGTCTTATCTCGGACTCTCGATAGCATATATGGTTAGCCAAAAAAATGTAGCATTGTATGTATACGTACATTTTAGTGATGTGACGAATTTCTGACGTTAGCCCTGTAATACAGAGCCTTGTGTATTCAGCTTCGCTCTCACAAGAATAGCAGGCAACGGAGATCAGAGCTGTTTATTAAACGGCTATTCTGACGTATGTCGAGACTCTGGCAATCGCAACTGCCATATACTTTAAAGTACTTATAATACATAGATGGCGACAAGTATGAGGCTATATAATGGTTAGAGCGTGTGACTTCTAAATGGGATTTGTCTTCATCAAGAATTTATGGCCCGTACACGGCAAACTGACTAGAGCCAAACTGTTACGAAGCATGTTTCTAACCTTTATGCTACGCCGATTCCACCTCGAACAGCATGTCACCACGTTGAGTATAATACAATAGAAAGACGGTGGCGACATGAAGTGCAAGGTTTCAAAGTCTCATTTAAAGCATGTGCTGTGTAGTGAATAGTCAACCCTTTCAATCGACTGCATAAAAACAACTCACCTAGTTTGAGAACAATAGTTAGTGTGATCCATTGATCCCTTCACCCGGAGGCTCAATTAGATAACTAACCTGCCTAAGGAGGTTGTCCATGTACAATATTCAAATACCACGTGGTCTCTCTGATAATCATCAACAAGTGATGGCTGCAGAGGCAGTAGAGTATTCACGAACAAACAGATTAAGCTCTACTTACATCAATGTAACTATTTGTTTCAGTTCTAGAGCATAGATCTGTCAGTAGATGCGAGCGCAGTCATACAAACAAATTTTTTTGAAACCGAAATGTCACTAAAATGTACTTCTGTCAGTTTGAAAATACATGTCTGAATGACAGCGCGCATCTAATCAAGGTTGAGTTAACTCCATGTTAAGTTGGTTTTGATCTTGTGGTATGATGCAACAAGTTAGCCTTGAATTCAGTATCAGCAGCTGCATTTGATGCTCATGCAGAATTAATAATATTATAGTAGTGCCTAGCATTAAATGGTAATTAATATCAATACCCACAGCAGGTAGCAAATCTGAACTAACGGTAGATAAGAATGAATTTAAGGAAACAAACATCCAGTTGAGTTTAATATTAACATTTTAATAATGTATTTCAGGTTTTCAAAGCGTGACAATGTCCGACAACAATAACAGAAATCCAAGTTTGACGAAGCTGCTGTTTGCAGCTGGTGCGGGTGTGATAGTGGGTGCAATAGCAGGTGCTGCCATGGGCATCAGCAGACTCCTCGAAGAGCAGCAGCAGGAGGAGCCACAAACGTATGAAGAGAAAAAATGTGATAGTGATGATGACAATGATGGTGATGTGTCTCACACGTCACGAAAATCTACAAACGCATCCACACCATCTAAGCCATTGCAGCAACATCTGAACACTTACTATAATAACTACGTGAGAGTACCAAGAAGAGAAATGCAAGATGCAAAAGCTGTTGTAGAATCTGTTAAGAAAATTGTGCTGCGTTATTGTCATCAGAAGTTACATGATGTGAATATTTTGGCGCTAAGAGATACAGGAAGTGTTGCTGATGGGACAAAAGTGATTAAGGCAGATAACTTTGATGTAATGGTTCATATTGAACTAGATCCAGATGTATGGCAACTTGAAGAATCGATCCACACTCCAGGGTATTGGCTTGTTAAGAAGAAAAATACGTCAAAAGCAAACTACCCACCATCAAACCTCTTAAGTTATAACTACTTTTCTCCCTTAAAAGTCGTCCGTTTGTTGCAAAGCACACTGAACGATATTTGCAATTTTGATTCAAAATATCAGATTGGATTGGTAACTCCAACCCCTGATACAATTTCTCTTGTCGTAGTTTATATGAAAGAAGAGCTTCCAAGAAAAATTCAAATCAATTTAGTGCCATCTATTGCTCTTGGAGAAAGCTGGTATGAAGCCAAAATCCACCCAAGTACATCTGCAGATCCAAGCTATTCTAGACTGTGGAGAGAGTCATTTTCAATCCAGGAAGAAAGGCGGATGTGTCTCAATGCTTTCCCTCCAAACTCCTGTCATCTCAAGTGCTTGATGATTTTAAAGGTATGTATTCACAGTTAACAGTTTGCAATTGTTCAAAGGCAAAATAAATATCAGAAAAAGAAACATCACACATAAGGAAATTCTGGTATTATTATATTGTGAAACATGAAACGCACATCAGCCTTAAAGGTTATGCTCAGTATGATTGTTGAGAAACAGTATGATGTGTTTTGTGCATTCTGAAAGTTTGTTTCATTTAAATAGCGCATGAAAGCATGTAGAGCAATTTAAAACCATGCCATAAACAGCGGCAAGAAACCCATCAAAACACGTGAATGCCCATAATGTAAACCGAATGATTTTCGTCAGACGTAACTTGCACGCTGCGCGTAAGAGGCCGCGTATCTGATCAATGTTAAACGTGACGTCTGCTCTTAGAAGTGCTCGGTACGTCTGGCGAAAATCATTCGATTATACAATATCACGTGACCTTCTGTTTGGGCTTACTGTGAAGTTACAAGACATTGTAATATTTTTATAGGTGTAATGAACAATTAAAGTGAAAAATATGAGCCTTATTGTCCTTACACTTCCAATGGAAAAGATATTGTTTATTGATCCTGGAATTTACAGGACGCTTATATTTTTGACTGAGTATTACCTGTATCTTTGATGAACTGACCATGTGTGATGTGTGTGTTTAGGCTGTGAGTCTGAACCACCGCGCGTCGCTGGCTGGCCTCGGCGGCTCCCATGTACTCCGCACCCTGCTGTTGCACCAGCTCGACATGGAGGATGACTGGCAGGAGGAGGCACTCACAGAGAGGTGAGAGGAAGGGATGGGGCATGGCGGGGAGGTTTGTGGGGAAGAGGGGGGGCACTCACAGATATGAATAGAGGCGATGGGGGCATGGCGGGAAGTGGATACTTGACTTCAAATTCATGTTTTCCACAATGGTCAATGACATTTTATTTTCTTGTGTATTTGAGTTTAAAAAAACTTTGTATTGGACAAAATGTGGTCTTTATTATACGTGTGCATTATCACTGGGGTAAAGCCGTGAGAGTAACTCCTGGAGTTACTTAACAAGAAGAAGGCATAGTCTGTCATTTCAAATGTTATTCAATTGATTATTTAAATTTCTGGGGCTAAAATTCACGTTTAACAGGTATAAGTCAACAATAAGCATGTACAATAAGATTGCACATATTGAACACAAGTTACATTCTGTAATGAGTTCACAAATCAGGTTTTAATTTTGTCCTCATTTAGTGCGTAACTCCCAACCTTTATTGGAGTAACAACACAAAGTCAGGAGCCATGGGCTCCATGGTGGCATAATTCAAACCTCATTTTTGAACTCATTGGCAAGTTTGACATGTGTGCAATATGACCAACATGTGAAACCTAATTATACACACATTATTGACACACATCTATTAAATGATGAATTTTCGTACCAGAAATGTAAATAATCAACATTAAAGCATTTGAATCAATAGACTATGCCTCCATCTTGCTTGGGTAATTGGCAAAGTTACCCTAAGGGCTATCCCCCGGTGATGATGCTTGTAAAACAGAAATTAGAATTGATTGAAATATTTTACGTTATAGTAGAGTAATGATCATAACTGTTTAGCTTTTATCATATTTCACAATGCCTAGTATATTTACTCTGTTTCAGATTCTTTGACCTGCTGATGTCTCTGAAGCAGTGTCTCTCCGAGGGCTGCCTGCCCAACTACTTCTGCCCACAGGTCAACGTCCTCCAAGATGTCACTCCACAAGCACGAGACAACGCCAAGGCCTTCATCGTAAAGAACATGACACCAGACGGCATCGTGTTAATGTTAAAGAGAGAGTATAAATAGAAACACGAGAACAGGATTTAAGACCATTTTGCCAAATTTTAAGAACTCGCCAATGTGACTTGTTGTATTTAATCGTTTGAATTATGAAATTTGAAAACAATGGTATTAGATTCTTATTTGAATAGATATCTAATTTTGTCAAATTCTAGAAAAACTCACTATTCTTGGTTTCCGGAGCTCTCAACGTGAAAGACTTACCGTTTTCAATCACTCAATGTTGAGCTTTTTCTTGTATTTGATAAAAATTAGTCATGATTTTTTTATTTATTATTGCTTAGGTTTGTTGGTGAATTTTTTATATGTAATCCTGCAGACAGTTTTATGAGGATAAGGCATGTGTTCACTGTTCAGTGATTGTGAGGAATGATATATGTGATGATTATTTTGTGATGATTATTTTGTGAATCAGGACAATGTTTTTATTTTCCTTGCTCACCTGCATACGTTTATATCGAAATATAGACGTAAAAAATTTTATCAGATACAAAATAATGTACCCACACATTCCTTGGCATTTGTTGCATAGCTTTTTATGGAATATCGAGAGATATCTGTAGGATGTCTATGAATTCATTTTATTGCTATAGTATTAAAGATTTAGATTTTTAACTGGTAGGTGATACTTAAAAATTATTTTAATTGAACATGTTAGTGTTTCTTGTCTGTTCAGAATGCAGAACGAAGAAATATGTTTTAGATGTATTTTGTGATACAAGGTCCTGTTACAAAGAGTATTTTCCCCCTACAACCACAGCCTACTGCATAAACAATGTTGGGTTTGTAAATAGATTCATTGGATTTCTTTTTATATAGAGAGAGATTAATTGATTAATTTTGTAAAAATCCATTTTTTACAATGTCTGAATATTTTCGGATTTCTTCTACGTCCATCTTCCGAGATTTCCTTCTGTCACCAGGTGGCAGCATGTGACATTGAAGGAAGTCAGTCAGTGTTTGTTGTGGAAGTGGGGTCAGGGGCGCGAGCTGAGTTCTTGGGCTACCCTGGGTCTCAGAAGGTTGTTATAGGCGTGGGATAACTGGTGTGCTCCTTCTCTGTTCATGTTTTCAACAGTCTTTCAGATCGTTATAGACTCCAATAGTCCAATAGGTTAGTCTCTTAGACTTTAGACCTATCCCAATCTGGTACATGATTGAGGTTGTTCATGTGATCAGTTATCGCCGATTGGTAAACTTCAACAGTACTGAGGCGAGTGGCTCTGGTGCGGACACCTCAGGCGGACACCTCTCTGGTCATGTGTCACCACATTGCTTTGGTGTACCTTGAGCCAAGGTTCAAATGTCCTGCCTGATTCACCAATGTACACATTTGGACAGTTCTTGCAACCAATGCTGTACACACTCCCAAACACATCTTGTTTAATTTCGTCCATAGGATGTACTAATATCTTGTGAAGGGTCTTGTAAGGTTTAAACACTGAACTGATATCGTGATCTTTCAGAGCCGTAGCCATTCTTACAGACAAGCCTTTCACATAAGGGAGAACAATCATACCTCTAGATCCGAAGACACCAGCGCGTGCCCCCGACCCCCCTTCCACAACAAACGCTGACAGACTTCCTTCAATGTCACACGCTGACATCTAGTGACAGAAGGAAGTCTATGAAGATGGACTTACCGGTAGAAGTCCAAAAATATTCAGACATGATAAAAAGTGGATTTTCACAAAATTTATCAATCAATTTTTATTACAATTGTTGGTTGATTAACACTTTGTTCTTGACAGGAATCAGTTCAAGCCAAAGATAGTCTATTTCGCTCATAAATTGATTGCTTCTGGTCAAAGTTATATGGTTTTTGGTTGAAATGGAATCTATTAAATTAAATCTAATAATACACATTATGTACACATCATATACAATTATGCAAGTCTGTGATAATATTTATTTTCATATAATGAAAAAAATATTCTACAGATATTTTGCCTACTGTCTTGTGCAATTGTAATTTCAACTTATTTTGACAGTTAAAGTTATAATTTCAATTTTGCTACCACATGTATTGTTCTAACAATTTAGTACCTGGATTTTAATTTAGAAGTAATTATACATGTATACTAGTCTTTACCATTTTTGTGGGATGGCATTATGTATAAAAGCGTGTGTGTAAATATTTTGATTTTGAAAGCTGTTGAAATATTGATAGTTATCATTTCATTAGTAGATCAAGTACCTACTATGTACTCTTGTTGCTATCAACTTGTTGAATTTATACTTGTTATATAATTTGTAAGGGTGTGTCAGCTGAATTTACTTCCAAAACCATGCATATCCAATTATCCATGTACAGTAAAACCTCGAATCTGTAGAGGTAACAGTAAAATGCTCAAGATAACCAATATTCAATGTAACAAGCTGATACTAGTATCTGCTCATAGTGTACATGTAATTGAAGGAAATGCAACTAAACTTCAAATGGAAAATTTGAGATAAGCAATTTCAAGCTAAGGTTCTACTGTATTTCTCATTTTGAGAGTCAAAGATGTACATGTAAGATTCGTAACAAGTGGATTTTGCTAGTTTATGTATTTTTTTCATCCTAGAACTTTATGGTTATTGGTCATTTTGTATTTAAGTTATAAGCACCCATGTAAAAAATATTTAAATAAACTTGAAACCAGAGTCATTTCTATTATTTAAATTTATGCATAACAGATAAATATTTGAAATTATATTTAAAAAAAAATCGAATCGGTACAGTAGAAATGTGGGAATAGAGAAACTCAAACATTATCCCACATGACTAACAGATAACTATAATGAAACATGTTCATTGCTGGCTGTGCCCAAGCAGACATGTTATAAGGAATAGTTCAAGGGTACTGCAACAAATTGGAACAAATTGCAAAAGTTTTAGATTTGTGTAAGTGTCAGATTTTTTATTTATGCACACGGCTCTCAAGCTAACATGACATAGTACAAGTGAAAGATCAGGCTCTCTTTTTTCAAATCGTATGGGCAGGTGGTGTGCGAAATGCCTGTAATTTATTTACTTGATGTTTCAGCTCTGTTGTCACTCTATGCCAAGTAGGTTAACTAAATAGAAGATATTGATACCACATTTTATAGAAATATAACAAATATAAAAAAAACTGCCAACATTTCCAGGTTTATTATTGACCATATTGAGCCAGTATTTTTTTTTTTAATCTCCTTGAAATATTTGACAAAAGAAAAAAAGAAACATTATATTTGTATGCTTTTATTTATGCATTAAAAATTGTATGATACAAGGCAATGTAATTCTGGAATAAAGGTAATCTTAACATTTGCATATTACTTAAAATATCACCTTACAGCTAGATCGAAAGGGCTCTGAGAATGAAGAACCACTAGAGCAATGCTGACTCACAGGCAATAAAAATGTTTACGTAAATTGCATTGAAAGCATTAAAGCAGAAAAAAAGTCTTATTTGATGTGTGATTCACCCTAAATCTATGTTCTTGGCATGATCGCCGCCACTTTTGTGCACCTATAGTTCATACAAAATTTTGTTGATAGATGACTGGGGAGGGGTCAATTTTACCCGCAGGGCCATGATTCAAATAAAGAATGATCATCATATAAGTATACTGCATGTGCATAAGTTTGGTGAAAATCAAATGAAAATGAAGGAAAACGTTGTGAAAATATTAACAGTGAGTGGATGGATGAATGAATGAAACATAGCTCACCTTATCACATGTGACAGTTGAGCTAAAAAGGAAATGAATACAAGCAATTGTACACCATTTCACCCTGAGATTTCACCACACCCGGTCAGGACACCACAAATGGGAAGTTACCGATTCCATCCCATTCCATCCTTTTCTACCATACCATCCCAATGTTGATGTTTAGCCCTTAATATCCTAGATAGACAATTATATACAGCAGGAATGAATTCGGCACACCCAAATTACCCTAAACCCACTTTATAACAAACGCTATTACATTAGACCCATGCAAATGAACCAAATTACAATCTATGAGTACATTATGTTGAAACTCGATTTTTGGCCCTTAATATGCAAGATGGACAATGCTATACGGCAGAAATGAATTCAGTACACCCAAATTACCCTGAAACCACTGTATTACAAATTCTACTATTAAATGTATGGAGGCATAAATCTGAAAGTCTGCGTCCAGACTAAATATTCCATTCCAGGTTTCACACCGTACAGTTAAATATTGGTCGTGCGCGGTAAACGTGGGACGTAGATACGTAGGCTGATTTTGTAGAAAGACGTGAGCAGGTGTTTGATAATTCTAAGAAGAGAAAGTGTTTACATAACATGACCCTGATGCATTTTATTTTGAATGGCTAATGTTGACAAGTTATCGCTAGTTTTATATAGAATAGTGAAAATGTTAGTCTACTGAATGCATAGGATACGGGAAAATGTACAACGGATTTACAAAAAAGTTTGAAAGTGACTTTATTTTTCCGTGGTAACAAAAACTCTGAAAAGTAGTCCAAATCTAACCAAGTTACTTGGCAAGTAGGTTAGGGAGCTGAATATATAAGTTATTATAACCTTGAAGTTTTATTGTTGGATATATTGTATAAACAATACTCTTAAAAGAACAATGCATTGTATAAGATGGTCACCTATGCAATGAATATATTTTAGACAGTTTACTCATGATTAACCTTTGAAAGGATACAAGAAGTCAGAATTTAAGTAGTTAATTTTGATTCAAGTCAGAGCATGGAAAAATATGAAAATTTAGGTGTTGTTGGTGAAGGAAGTTATGGCATGGTACTCAAGTGTAAGCACAAAGAAACTGGGCAATATGTTGCCATCAAGAAGTTTCTGGAAAGGGAAGATGACAAAATGGTGAAAAAAATAGCAATGCGAGAAGTTAGAATGCTCAAGCAATTGCGTCATGACCACCTAGTCAATTTGATAGAAGTCTTCCGGCGAAAAAAACGGTTATACCTCGTGTTTGAATTTGTCGACCACACAGTATTAGATGATCTGGAGAGGTGTCCCAAGGGGCTGGATGAAGAATCCATAAGAAGAATACTTTGGCAGGTGTTGAAAGGAATCGAGTTTTGCCACATACATAATATCATACACAGGGATATAAAACCTGAGAACATCCTGGTAAGCAAGTCTGGGGTTGTGAAGCTGTGTGACTTTGGCTTTGCTCGAACATTGGCGAAGCCGGGTGAGCACTGCACTGACTATGTGGCCACGCGCTGGTACCGAGCACCGGAACTGCTCGTCGGTGATACTAAGTATGGAAGAGCTGTGGATATCTGGGCTGTAGGCTGCCTCACCGCGGAAATGCTCACTGGGGAACCGCTCTTTCCTGGAGACTCGGACATCGACCAACTCTTCCATATAATGAAAACATTTGGTAATTTATCATCAAGGTACCGGGAGATCTTCCACAAAAATCGTATATTTGTTGGTATTCGCTTGCCAGATGTTAAAAACGTTGAACCAATAAGTAAGAAGTTCCCACGTGCATCACCAATAGCAATAGATCTCATGAAGCAATGCTTACGTTTAGATGCCAGAGACCGACCAAATTGTTCACAGCTTCTTCGCCATGAATTCTTCACCAAAGATGGTTTTGCCCAAGAATTTCAGGCTGAAATTAAAGAAATATGCCAGAAGGAATATAATGATAACCCTCTTTTAAGAAAACTCCATGTATATTTAAGAAGTTCAATTTATGACAAATATTCCCGTGACAGTATTGCAAACCAAAAGGACAAGCAAAAGAAAGAGATGGAAAAAAGGATGAGGGAATCCAAAGACAGTGGAGAAGAAAAGCCAAAGAGGAAACTACCAGACCCTGACAAGTTTAGCAAGAAATCTCAGATATCAGCTTTCAGCACAACAGACGCTACACTCCCACGTGCAACCACAAGAAGTCAAAGCAAACAGTCTCAGAGGTCAGTGTCACAATCACGGTCGGTTGACAACACGTGTGGCTCGCCAATGCCACCTATAGCAACTAGGGTAAATGACAAGGTAAAAAAGTCTCCAGCTACTGGCAGTGGTTTCCTAAAAAAGACCCCTCCAACGAATCACCGTAGCCAAATTCTCACGCCACAACCGGGCCTCCAGTTGGAAAAAACAAATCACCGTAGAGAAATTCTCACTCCACAACCGGGCCTCCAGTTGGAATTAACAAATCACCGTAGCCAAATTCTCACTCCACAACCGGGCTTCCAGTTGGAAAAAACGAATCACCGTAGCCAAATTCTCACTCCACAACCAGGCTTCCAGTTGGAAAAATCAAATCACCGTAGCCAAATTCTCACCCCACAACCTGGTCTCCAGTTGGAAAAAACATTTCTTCACGAAAAGACGTTACAATACGATAAGATGATCAACGCAAAAGTCAAGCGAAGTCAACCTGATAACACTGGTTTGGGAGGCAGCCGAGGGAGTTTGGTTCTACCAGAGGTCAAAGGTGCTGAAGCACCTGCAAAAGGGGGACAACATAAAGGTAAAAAGTCACAACTTCCTCAGATAACCAATCTTGATGCCTTCAAACATAGTGGAACTCCACCTGATAAAGATCAGTCCAACTTACCATCGGTTTTATGATAGTTACATATAAACTCGGTTGACCAAGTGAATCAAACTCTTATTCTTCATTTGAATGATAGATAAGAGGTGCGTTATGTTTGAATTTTTTCATTCCAATCTAATTGAAAAGGACATGGATCGATGAATAAAACATGCTTTCAATGCCTCCAGGCACAAATTGCCCGGTTCTGGGTTGCCCACATTTTATTGGCAGACTGTATGCGGCAATGGGACGGTCGCAAATAGATTTACAATATCAGTTTCTGAAATTTCCTATTAAAAATAATGGCTTACTATTTCATAACATCAATTTTACCATCTACAACCATCAAGGGCCCACACCTATCTGAAGGCCTACCACCACATTTGGACCACATGAAAATCTGGGATATTGAAATCTTAAATATAAGAAACATTTATGTGAAGAAAAAAAGGTCCAGAGGCAAATTTTCAACCTAAAAGCATGTGGTAGTTTGGATGGTTGTTTGCATGTCTCTGGATTTCATAGGTTAAATTTTTTACTAAGATGTACTATTTGTTTATAGGTGGTTCTTCTCATGTTGTGGCTACCGTTTTCTCCACCATTCAATAGAAATTCAAGATTCAAAATTTAAAAGTCAAGCTACATTAAGTTTTTGTTTTATTCTCATATATTTTTGACTTCTGACAGGACCTCTTCAAAGATCTCTTCAGGAGAAAAAAAATATATAGATATACAAATACAAATACTTATTTGTAGGCCTGAGAGGTCTTGTCAGAAGACGTAAATATTTGAGGATAAAACAAAAACTTAGTTTGGCTTAACTTTTGAATTTTGAATTTCTATTGAATGGTGGAGAAGACGGTCGCCACAATGTGGTTAAAAATGTTGTTTACTATAATTTGTCATATAATCTTGGAATGTATATTGATGCAAGTTGTTTGCTGTGTGAGAGGTACAGCAGTGGTGGTTCTGTTTGACTTGGCACTTATATGTAGATAAAAACATTTTCTTGCTACTGAGAAATATGTAGAAATTTTAGCACTGTGAATGAATAATTATTTTTGTAATATATATAAATAACTGTAAATATATTTTTATCTTTGTAATAATTCATTTGTATAACATTTTTGCATCTGTAATGACTGCTGTTACATGTTTGATGGAAAGTGCGAGTTAGTAAATGAAGTTTTTTTTAGTGTGCAGCAGTTCTTTAACACAATTTCTATTGAGATATTTACATGTTTAAAACACATCTACATACAAGACTAAAAAATATCACCTCCAATATAAAAAGAAAAGAAAGCCAGTTCCTAGTAGGATATTGGGTTGGTGTGTTTGAGGTGAAATTCTGGGGATGTTGATCCAGATGGACTTCGACAGAACTGGTTCCTATAGAGCAAATTTGGAGTATGTGTGTTTATTTAATATAGGAGAATAATCCGTACATGCATTCAGATGCGTGGCTACAGTGAATGGTTATAGTACTATTTGTCTCCAAACTAATATCAGTATTTATTTTAATATATGAGAAAGAATTTACAAAGTACTGTTTTCAACATTCTAATTTATACTCTAGGATTCATGTAATATCCAGAAAGTTTGTCTGGTCTACATTTGTGATCTTTCGTTATTCTTATTAAAACTTATTTTGGGCAGTGTGTTATGTTTTTTATTTTTAAATATGTTATTGGAATCCAACATTGTATACTTTGCCATAAATTTGTTATTTGTTCATATGTTACTTATTGATATTGCATTAATTTTTCCTTTTATGATTGCCATTTATATTGTCTTATACAATCCATGTATCTTAAAAATTGTATATACTTGTATAAAGATTTGAAAATGACATTTGATTTAAAAAAATATATAGAGAGTCATTATTGGAAAAAATGATAAAAAGAATATTTTTTCATAAGAGATATTTCTATAATTAAGTGGTGGGAGTCATATGCCCTTGTCATGATGAAGGCAGGATTATAGGATATGTTTATATGATGCTCCATTACCTGTGATTAGGTAATCTAATGGATTAGGAAATCTAATGGAAATCTTTGATATGTATATGTTTATAATTCATATGTATACTTAACCTTGATTGTTTTGAAATTGAATAAACTGTTGAATTGTTAAACTGTGTTAAACTGTTATAGAATAGAATAGATTTAGAAACATTTTTTTTTCAGATCAATTCTATAGAAAAATATAAAAACATACATATACATAAATAAAGCTGTGAATAAAAAAATCATAAAATCACCATAAAATCATCAGATTTTCACCTGATTATAGGGAAATATATATTGTGTAAAGGGGGGGTTCTGGGTCATCTCATTTCAAGGAAAAACTTTCAAGGAGCTAGCTAGACAAAGCTCCAAAATTAGTGTATCAATATACAGATTAGAATAATCTTATTCTAGTTTTATTAAACGTCCATATTCATTCACACATATAAGACATATAAGCAACTTGGACTCCAATGAAAATAAAACAAGTGATCACAAAATTGTCTCATGTTTTCAAATTTTATTTTTAATCCAAATTTCAAATAAACACCAGCAACAAATATATTTTTTTGACCTGATAATGTTTAAAGTAAATGTTAACAACAGAAAAATAAAAAATTCCCGAATCAGTCATGTTTAGCACCAAAATTAGTGTATCAATATACAGATTAGAATAATCTTATTCTAGTTTTATTAAACGTCCATATTCATTCACACATATAAGACATATAAGCAACTTGGACTCCAATGAAAATAAAACAAGTGATCACAAAATTGTCTCATGTTTTCAAACTTTATTTTTAATCCAAATTTCAAATAAACACCATCAACAAATATATTTTTTCGACCTGATAATGTTGAAAGTAAATGTTAACAATAGAAAAATAAAAAACAAATCCCAATTCAGTCATGTTTAGCATTAATATTCCAAATGATAATTTAGTATTAAACACAATCTAGATTATCGCAGATAAGATAATTTAAAGATGTTAATTCTTTTTACACAACAAAACCTAGGTGAACAAAACTGTATATGTTTAATCCAAAACAGAACAATTTGATGACTTTCAAGATGACTTTCTCAGGTGACTTCCATAAAAAAAAATGCCCCCCCCACACACACACACCACACACACCTCAGCCCCCCACTTTTCCTACGCCACTAAAAATGGTAATACCACTAGTCTACAGATTGAGAAATCTATATATTTAAAGAGCTGGATACGTTAAACTGCAATTGCAGCCAAGTTTACATAGACACTGATTTTCCATTATTTATTCCCTATGCTATTCTTGTGATTTTATAAAGATTCAAATTAGAAAATGAACATCACTAGCAGACCGACTGTTTTGTGCCAATAATCATAACGGCATCAACATTGTACTCGTGGTTCTCATTCTACAATGCTCGTTATTAGCAAACTTACACATAGCTACATATCAGGCACCTGTATGGCAGAGTTTGAGCATTTATGACATAAAATTATGTGTTAAATACAGTAATTGTCGTGCTTATAATTAAATAAAACAGGTATTATCATAAGCAGAATTGATCAGTGTATTGTTCAATCATGTGGGAACGAATGCCATTTAATATTGACGCTTAAAACAGCCTTAGCAACGGTTCTGTTTACGTAATGGAGTAATTTCCGGGTTTTAATGTCAAAAGATAGATCCAACTTCTTTAAATTTGAGTTAAAATTTTAGGTAAACGAACCTTGTCATTCTTACCTGTGTATTGCAAATCAATGTTCACAATCTTTTCTCTTTAAATACTGCCTGACTTTAAACCGACCAACCTGTCTAATATGACTTTTGTTTTATCTTATGGCTCCATATTTGAATTGCAATAATATAGATTTTAAGTTTAGTTTAGCTTTAGGGGCCTATAATCGAGTGCTATATGGACAAGTGATCCATAAGATTTGATATTGGATGGAATGAAAATGGTCTTGTGTTATATGCTTAATAGGTCGAACTAATTCATGTAACATAGCCATTAAATTTGATGTATTGAATTATTAGTAATATTTTTAGATAAAAATGCCTGCATATGTTGCCTCGGATAATTTGCCTGGGAAACCCCCAGACCTATACAAAAAGCCGAAATCACTTAAGAGTGGTGAGCCACTTCGACAAAAGGTGATCATCACCCACAGATCAGACATGCTTCTGGAGGAACAGGTTTGTCAATGTGTGATAGTACTAGTATTATTGATAAAGTAGATGCGTGCGCCAGCACTCCGTCAGACGTTAGCAGTCCGTCACGTCACTAAAATGTACGTGTGACGGACTGCTAACATCTGACGTAGTGCTGGCGAGCGCATCTAGTGTATTAATCCCATTTAAAGTGAAACAGAGTTGACTGTGCACACAAACTCCCTACATGTGCAGTGATACATAGTTTTTCATGTGGCACTAATTGAGGATTCACACATTTTATTTTCCAGATCCAATAATACTTGATTATAATATATATCATAATAGTTACTAAGTAGGGAGCGTTCACAATTGACGTCCACTACATTTTGGTACTTTCTAACCCCCCTTGTCAACTTTCATCAACATCAGGACCCCCTGTCAACTTGAGGACACCTGCACAAACACCAAACCCCTCAGTTAACCATCTAATCTAGCCAATATTTAGGATATACCTTATTGAAATTGAATCATTGTGTACAGTTTTGTCGGGTTATGCCCTCAGGTTGCCATACAACAATTGTGTTTCATGGGTAATATATATGATAATACCACCTTCACACCAACGGTGCATTGATGGCGCTTTAAAGCAGCATCCAATGCGTGCTGCAGTGCGGCTCCAAAGCATATCAAAGCTTGATTAAAGGGTCACGGTCATGATAGAACTTGGGAGAGCTTGGAGTATAGTTGGACATTCGGCAAGGGTGCCAAACTGTTACAAAAATTTGACCACTCCATCATGAATTGATTGATTCAAAGCATAGGAAAGCTTAGCAGACTGTGGTTCAAAGTGGGGACCCCAGTTTTCACCACTAGTCACGATTTGCTAAGATGTCTCAAGATTTTCTACTAGCCAATGATTCGTATCACATCATAACATTAATTGGAAAATGACCGCACTTTACTCGCCGGTTTAAAGCGCAGGATTCGCCGTTGGTGTGAACTATACATAGGCGTTTTTGTTAAATATGTTTCTATTGCTAGAAAATGAGACATATTAAAGCAACTATACTATTGTTAGATGGAGAATGTGTACAACGTGACGGCTGCTCTGACTCAGGCCATCGAGGAGGTGGAGAAGGCAGTGGAGGATGATGAGCGCGCCTTCCTGCTGCAGCAGGTTGACGACCTCAAGGAGCGGTACGACCAGATGATGGTCGTCCTCAAGGTCAGCATCGCTTCTACGTTCAAGTGCTTTTGTGTATGTGTGCATCTATTGTCGAGTAGAGTAATAGTGTTATAAGGATGCCAATGACCTGGTGTGAATGAAGTCATCTGGTTTGTATAGCGGGGATATGAGACTATAAATTATGCATATGAATTATGTATGTAGGAATCATATAGTGAGTAATGTAGTAGGGGCCATTATCTAAGTCATGAATATACATTTTTTTATCAGTAAGTTATGTATTGAATGTGATTGTGCAAAAACTGAGCGCCATGGCATTACCGCAGATAATTTTAAGCACTGTAAACAGTGATGAAAAATCTGTGAAGGAATATGTTTCAAACAATTGATTCAGTATCATGAAAACTATCATAATATGTAATTGCGTCATTTTGTGCAGATCTGTCACAAGATCAACTCCGAGCTGGTGTACGCCCGAAAAGATCTGCAGAAGAGCCTCAAAGTCGGCGGAGACGTGACAACGGCACGGAAACGGGTCGGCTGGCTGGAGGACCGTATGGAACGTCTGCTCGGCAAGAAACGCCAGATTGTGAGTGCAACATCATCACAGTACTATCTCATAGTTCACATCATATTAATACAATACAATATAATATTAATTTAGATGGCGCAAATTCCACGAAGTGTTCATGTGCGCTTGTAGGCCTACATAAACAAATGGTGCTTTAATTGGAATTTTAAAATGACAAGAGTTTTGGAGTGTCGTATTAACAGAGGAAGTTTATTCCATAATTTAGGTAGTGCTGTTTTAAAGGAGAGCTACTGCAATGCAACCAGCAGATGCAAGTGCATAATCCAAAATTGAGAAGATCTAATGCAATACCTATAGTCTTTTGGTTTTACTTCAATAGTCAGTATCTTGCAGTGTTTGATATGCCTTATGCATTTGCCAAATTTGTAAGATTATGTACGATTCATCATGTATTGGCTTGGCGTCATTACATACTGCAATTACAGAATACTGACATATGCATTGAACATCACAACTTGTGCATAGTACATGAGATACATTCCTATTTACCTACACAACTCACTACATCATTGCATCAGCCAAATATACAAAAAAAAACAATCACAATGCCTCCAGAAACAACAATGTCTTCAATTTGTGCTTAAAAGAATCGCAAAAATCAGTGTTTGACATAATTAGGCAGTTGGTTCCAAAGCCTAGGACCCACAATACTAAAACCACAATCTCCTTCGCAGAGCCCCCTGGGAGGCGATGCTGGCCGGGGTCGCGGGGGCGGCGACGGCAAGCTCGACTTCGACGATGATTTCTCTGACTTCAGCACCGTGAAACAGTCAGGACTCAGTGAGAGCTTGCCCAGGTAAAAAATCGGCAGAAAGCTATTAAGATTTGTTAGACTTATTGAAGTTTGTACTGTGGATCTTTTTCAAGAAATAACGTGACATGACATTATGCTGAAATTAATGGCGTATTGAAGCAAAAATATTTTTAGGAGTTTCTAATCTTATTAGTGAGACATTACAGAATAGAAATTATATGAGTTTTGATAATTTGTGTATTTGTGGACCAAGATATTAATGTGTTTCATTCAAACATTGTTTCAAGCAAACCATCTATTCCCAAACAACAAGAACCAATCACAGAAGAGGAAAGGTATTGTTCGGTTATAATGTTCACGTGCAAAATTTTGCAAACTTTCTTTTGGCATCTTTGTTATCATCTTATGTCAGTGAAAGCTTTTTTTACCTTTTTTGCTAGATCATTATAATATCATGGATTTTTAGTGCTCTAGAAGTGAAAGTAATATTCAGTACTAAATTATTCATTTCATTATTATATAGCGTATTCTTCTTATAATTTTTATTGCTTTTTCCTAGCATATTATTTCATTATGTTATACAATTATTTTGTTATTTGTGTCATTTTATTTTCATTATGTACTTATCTTTTCTCAATAGCTAGATATTTCTTTGCAATAATTTTTATGCATGAATTGATTGAGTCTGATCATGATTTTTACACTTCAAGGGTTTTGCAACTGTGATTTTGTGAAAACACCAACTATAGGAGATGAAAAAAAGAGTTACGACAATTTTGTGAAGAATTACAGTACTGTAAAACTTCATAATTAGGGACACTAATGGCAGTAAAAATGATTGACCCCAATAGCGAGGCTACCTCATTAGTGAAACATTTTAGTAACAATAAATTGTCAAAGATCAAATCAAAAATCAAATCAAATCCTGAATTTATCTGGACTGGCCCTAATTTCAGTTTCAATTTGAGGGTGTGTCCTTGTTGCTTTGTGTATAAAAGGGAAAATGAAATTTGTTAAAGGCACCGGCATCGATGGTGGTGATAAAGAGAGCAGATTTGACATATTCTAGGAATGATCTTATTTAATATCTCTTCAAAAGACAAGTTTAGAAAACCACCTGCACCAATGCTGATGCCTTTGATGTGTAGTGAAACTTCCAATTAAGATCACCTCTTAATTGACACCACCTCTATAGTAAGACCATTTCTCACTGTCCCAAAGCGATCAAAATGAACCTCTATAAAGAAGCCCTGTCTCCATTTAGACCATTTCTAGTCAGTACCATGTGCGGTCTTAATTAAGAGGTTCTACTGTGATGTTACAGAGATGGTGGTCGCGGCGGGGGCGGTGGTCTCCTGGGCCCCGGTGGGGGAGACTGGTCTGGGGACGACGACAGCGACCTGCCTCCACAGGCAGGGCTCATTGTAGGCGCACTCAGCTCAGGTGAGGAGGTGCAGCAAAGTCTAATAGTGACTTGGCATCTAATATACAAAAGCTAAGGGAGGAAATGTTAGTGATTATGTAAATGAGAACATAATGATCTCCATGGATATAGGCTAAATCCATGGAGATCATTATATTCTCAATTAGGTATATGGCATGTTGGGTCTCTGTATAAAAATGAGTTATTTTACACACCTCCCCACAGTCTTGCACATGGTGATTAACTCGACACAATCACCACAGCAAGAGAGTATGATTAAATATCTACCTTTTGTATATCCCCATTACTGAAAGGTAACAAATGAACATAGTTCTTGACTCTAGAACTATACATATACATGTATTCTTCTGGGCATCTCTCTCACCACTACTTCACACAACCACACATTGCCTTGCATATTCAGTTTCAGTCTGTGGCCTGTGTCCTGACCACAATCTAGCACCATCTGATTATGGCTCACCCAGTCATTAGGAAATACGTCTCTGTCAGAGATATCCCTTTCACTGGGTCATAGTCGCTTTGCTCACTCGGGAAGACAGCTTCTGATCTCTGTGCCAATGAAAACGTCTTCAGCAGGGATCTAAATACTGAAGACCACACCTTTTTTTTAATTCTTTTTTTTTATGAAACACAAAAACAAGACAAAACAATTTCATTTCACTTAATTTGGTATTTTAAGATGTTGTTAAAAGTGATATATATTTGGCATGGAAACACTGTTCCAGGAGTGAGCGAGCATGAGCCCATGGAGCAAGGGGAAGCCACGCCAAAGCTGGACAAGAAGAAAAAGAAGAAAAAAGCAAAGAAGAAGAAAGGTAAAATCAATGGGTACTTGTACAGTTACCCTGCTATATAGATTAGTTACCCTGGGATAAGTTATAGATATAGATAAGCTAAATTCAGTATTTGACCGGCAGCAGGCCCTCTCATTATTGTTGTTTCTTCATGTACATCGTAACTGCTGTTGAAAGGTTTGTCAAAAGAAGGAGAAATTTGATTAAGGTTTTCTAAAATTTATTGGCTAAGTATTTTCGAATAAATAAATTCCTCATCAGAGCTACTAAAAATATCTAAATAAGTCCAAAAAAATATAAAAACATTTTCTGATTATATGAAGCCAATTGTCTGTCAAAAATCCAAGTTAAAAATAATGTTAGTGTACATTTTAACAGAAAATTTCCTACATTTTATAATTAGCATGTCAATATTTGATCATTCCTACATTATTTACTTTTATACTAGCTTACCAATGAGATGTATTTTTAACTTGGATCTATGACAAACAATTGGCTTCATATAATCAGAAAATATTTTTTTTTGACTTATTTAGATATTTTAGCTGTGATGAGGAATTTATTTATTCGAAAGTACTTAGTCAATAAATTTTAGAAAATCTTATTCAAATTTATCCTTCTTTTGACAAACCGTTCAACAGCAGGTATGACGTACATGAAGAAACAACAAAATAAAGAGATATAGATAAGATGTAGGTCTAATACTTCCACAATTGTCCTGGAGCTAACAAAAGTGGGAGCCATCAGATCTATAACTTAGATCTACCGTTGTACCCGTACTGATTTTTTTCTTAACTGACTTTATATGAATACCATAAAAAATCAGTGTTGGAAATGGCTGTGCACCCCTCCGCCCGAGGCAACTAACTTTTATTCAATAACTTTGTTTGCTTTTCCTGGTGTCAGACAAGTTTTGACTATGAATTTTCAACATCAAAATCTGTATTTTGTTCATGAACAACTTCGCCTATTGTCTTTGACACACATTTGTCAGTTTCATAGTTGATTTTAATCTAGAATGTTATAAATTGCACCAAAAAGGATAGCTATTTCATTTTTTTTAATTAAGATGCCCTCTCACTCTTTTTGAATAATATTGTCAGGGCAAGTAACGTTCATTCAGTTACTTGCTCTGATGTCAGACACTTTCTGATCATGAATTTCCAACCCTGAAGAAATGTACTACATTATATCCAGTGAATTAACATTTAACATGAACTTTGTACACTATTACATTATAAATTGACAATTAGTGCACTCATATTCTTTGAATCCAACTGCAGTTACCGGTTAATATAGGTTTGAGAACAAGGATATTTAAAGTGTCAATTTTCAAAGTATGCATAAAGTAATAGTAATTATGTCATATGTAATACAATAATAGAAACTCATTATTTCAAAGCTGTAATAATTATGTTATAGATATTTCAGAGTTTTAAAAAACCCTGTCAATGTAAAGGAAAATTTATGGAATATTAGGACGGTTCATGCAGCATCCAAGTATGGTGGAGCACAAAACTATGAGCATGATGCTTCCGCTTTGAAGAACCATGTCATGTTCGCAAAGATGCTATATATGTCAGTCATAAAACTCACCCATAGTTCTCATCAAAATCCAAACAATTGATATTCCAGTGTGAATACACATTCATGTAAATGCCCACTTAAAGTAAAGTGTATCAGTTTTTCCCCTTAAAAGTTCATTTGCATTAGGATGGTTGTTTACAGGACGCAGCTTTGATAATAAATAATTGCTGTTGCAGGCTCCCAGCATGGAGACTATCTCCATGGAGACTATGAGCGCGGGATGTCGGGTGTAAGTCCTGTGTCCACCATCCCCTCAGAGGCCATGGCATTCAACATCAAGGTGGGCTCTTGAACACGATACAGGACAAGAGACGAGATGCTGTTGTTGGCATTCCAACACGGGGTTCTTAGACTAACACACTTAAATTTTGACGCTTTGGTTGTAAATAAATGTCTGAATGCCAGCAACAACATCCACCCTCCAACTTGGTCCTGGTTTAGGTGTTGTGCAATCAGTTGTTCAGCCACTACAGGGTTTCATATTTATTTCGCAGGTGGCAGCCCAGCAGGCGGCCTCATCTAGTGGGACAGACACCGGCAGTGGGACCAGTGAGGCTGACTCAGCCACTAGGTAGGGCATGTGGTTGACTTGACTCGCCGCCTGTCTATTGGGCACCACTGGTGTGCAATGTTTCCAATGTCCCTGATGCAAGATTCATGGCTCAATCTTCGCATGATTGTAGTCTGAATCAAATAGGTGTTCTGAGTCATCGTTTTCAGAGACCTAGGGATCACTACTCTTTCTTTTCTGTTGAAGTTCACTCCAGATGCCACTTCGCCGTTGTGACTTATATGAGTTGTACGGAGGTGATCGACATGACAAGAACATCATGGATAACACATGGATATTTTGTGGGGTGAGTTTTCATTGCACAAGTTAGTCCCATATAAGCGGACGACCTTGTAAAGTGAAAACTTGGGGAGAGTGTGACAAAAATCCCTGTTAGTGATAAGTCACTGACTTGCAGCTTAAGTCACTGGCATGCAGCTCTCTTAAAGGGACTGCCAGAGTAGGTTGCCCTGTATAACTGCACTAGTTAGTATAAGAACCTCTCACCTTGTCACACTTCAGTAGCCAGAGCCCTGCACGGGCCCCGCTGTCTGCAGGTCCCGCGTCCCCACCTGCAAATATGCGGGCTGTGGGCTGCGTTGTCACTTACACTGTGGGTGCGGGTGTGGGTGCCATTCAATAATAATTTATATGCAACCAATATGCAAATGTTCTTAAATGAATTGAACATGACCGTCCGTCTCCAACGTAAACTCTATTCTATGAACATTTTGAATGCGAAATGTGAAAATGAAAGTTATATAATATTAGATCTAACTCCTACAGAACATGATAACACCAGATATGAGCAGAGCTCTAAAGGAGAATCATTTAGATGGTTTATTGCACTGTGATCAGTGCTCTACATGGGCACAGTTTAGGGGTGGAGGTTGTATTTATTGTGCGCCAGACTGTGACGAGGCAAACTGTCATCGGATAACGATGTTGGGTGTCATGGTGGTGGAATGATCGAAATCCGTCAATTTTTCAGCTCTGCCAGCAGTGGGGCGTCATCCCCTGCCGCCGGCAGTGACACCAAGCGTGACGAGGATGCCGCCAGTGGAAGGGGGGTGTTCCACCTCACTGAGCAGCAGACGGAGACCGATAAACAGCAGGCGGAAGTGAGCGCTCGCTCCAAGCCAGCGAGCGGCAGCAAGGTCACGATCAAGTCACCGCCACCAGCAGCAGCCTCACCCACTGCAGGTATGCGCAGCGCACTTTTGTGGTCAGATTTTGTGCTGCCTTTGATCATTCTGCCTTTTTTAAGTGCTTGGTGAGCTGTCAAGAGTTCAGATTTGATGCCACCTTCATATAGCACAGCTGATGACGCATCGCAAAACGACACGACGCAATACCTGCTAACTGAGCTGGACAAGTTTTTTCTTGATTTTCGTGAATAAAGATTGTACCCTTTTTTCCAGCCCTGCCGCCTTTACTTGATGACACCAGCTGGGCGTCTGAGCTTTTTATATTTGAACACAATGTACTCTAGTTATTCTTTCAAAATATTAGCAACTACTAATGTGTTTTTAACTATGTAAATACCACAAATCCTACAAATCCAGTTCATTTCAAGTTTTAAGGTATTTTCAAATATTAAGATTGTACACGTTTATTCCAGCGCCAGCCGCAGACGATGCTGCTGACGCATACTGGTCATCAGAGCACCACCGCTTCCAGTACTCGGACCAGCTAGACTCTCTGCTCGGTCTTGACCCGCTGTCTTACCACACCATGGGGCTCGCCGTGCCGGGGACCTTCGTCAACAACCGTGAGTGAAAACCCTCATCCTGCTGCTCTGCCCTCCCTTCAATATCATCGTCTTAATGCAGATTACTGTTGGCTGAATTAAAGTTGAGACTGGTTAATGTTCAGAAAAATGTTCAAAGAAAATGAGATTTTGTTTTCTGTAAGAAGTCCAATAAAGGTGTTTTATTTTTCTCAACAAACATCTGGGTATGTGCTCACAGTTGGGCGAATATGCAGCAATTTGTAGTATGTAATTACCACGTCTTGTAGTGATTCATTCACCATATGTTAACTAATTCTTTTTTAAAATTTCATTTTTGTTTCATAAAAGTTACATATAATATGATAGGATAACTTTTTTTAAGCTGATACCTCAAAAGAGTTACCATGGCGACCAGCTCGGGAAGAGACCAACGTGTCGGACATAAATGTGAGTGTTCAGTACTGAAAATCATGCGTTTAGGTAAAGACACAGACTAAAAGTTTGAGCTATTTATTGATGTTTAGATATGAATATATGTGGAATAATGAAATGAAGATTAATAAATAAATTAATAAATTGATTAATTGATTAATGAATGATGATTGATAAATAAATAATTGTGAATGTCATCATTACATATTAGGATTGTTTTTTAGTTGAAAAAATGTTTTATTGGTCATGTTTCTTTTGTTTATTGCATTCTTTTTTTCTCTTTTCTTTTCTCTCAATTAATGAACTTATTTTTTCTAAAACAATTCAAATGGAAATCTTCATTAGAATTACTCTTAGGCCAAACAGAAGTCAATGTCGTGTTCCTGTTGGCGCCCGCCCCTCTTAAAAACACCCCGACCCTTAATATTTTATAAAATTAAGTCCCCCCAGCATATTTTTGTCATAAAAAAATGGTTATATCTTACAACTCTGCCTCAAAACTGAAAAAAATTCAAGAAATGTTTTACCGATCCTCGATGAAAAGCGAAACGAAACAGTTACAAACTATTCGGTCGGGCTTGTTGCCATAGCGGTAAGAAAACCGTGCGAGCTCAAAATTAGACTAATAGACAGCATTATGTTGTGCGCATTTCTTAGGGAGACAAAAATTTAATTGTGTCATAGAGGTAAAGGGAATTGTGTTAGAATGTTTATTAGTTGACCTTCTACTCATTGACGATGGTTACAAACGATTCCTTTGACCAAAATAGATTAATTCAATGAAAACACTATATCAGCAAATATATTCCAGTTACTACACTACAAAGGCAACAGTGAGGAAAATCATGCATTGACCAACACCACTTGAAATTTAAACATTTAATTGGTTACTGACAATTTTTCTTTTAAAAATACATATGATCTTCTGTAAAATTTTCCGGATAAAATTTTGCCCTACCCTTCCTTTAAGGCCCATAAAATTTTACAGGAACACTCCCCCGACTATGAGAATTTTTGCATAAAATTTTTAACATTTTCCTACCTACCCTGCCTGGTTTAATGATAAAATATTATGATAAAATAAAATATTATTCCCCCCTAACCTTGAATTACTCAATCTCAGCCAACAGGAACCAAACTATCAATTCTGTTTGGCCTTATGCAAATCCACATATTATTTCATATTCAAAAGTTGGATTCCAGACCATTTGAAAATCAAGCTCTGTATTTCACAGAATTAGCCTATGGTCTTTTGATTTTTAATCAATTAGAAATTTTTAGTTTTGAATGTCATTAATCTTTTAAGGATCATCAAATGTTGAATAAAATTATAAATTACAAATTTCTACTTCATTCAAAATACAGCCAAAAGGCTGACCAATGAACCTATTCCAGTATAAAGCCAACTGAACGGGTTCTTGAATTTCACAGTATATATGATAGACAGAGCACAAATAATTTTGGTATAATGTTGATTTTGTGGTACATGTATATCAATATGAAATTAAGTCAGTATACTTGGACTCCAAGTCAGCTTAGTGGAGTAGTGAGTCGGTCTGCACTGCTAGGCGATTTGGTGACATATGGTCATGGGTTCAAATCACACCAGGGGCTACCTGAATGGAAATTCTGAGTCTAACCACATATTTACATTTAATAATGTATAGCCAAGTCCAAAATATAAATATTGTTTTATGAAAAGAATTTTTTAATGATGCTTTTTCCACCATTCTCTGTCGCAGCAAGTTGCGTTTGAGCGTCTGCACAGCAAGGTGCAGCGGATGTACACCAAGGTGCGGGAGGCGTCGATGCTGTCCGTAAAGGAGTCTCAGGAGCGAGACGCGTTTGGGCCGTCGCTTCTGTCACAGTTTGAGAGTGAGTACTCAGTATTACTCATGACAACCATATCAACACATTACATGTTAACCTATCCACTAATAGAAGAAGTCATATTTGTCCTTAGGATGTGTATCTTGAAAAACATACTGGTACTAAGATTTCTACATCCAAATCAATAATCTCCTTGTAAATGCAATTGGGACTAACATTTCGAAAGACAGAGTATGCATGTCCATAGGACAATAAACTCAAAATTTGTACCCATCTGGACAACACAGATACCCATCTTGGACTATAAGATGGGTACTTATCGGTGGCCATGCCATTTGGTATGCAGCAAGATTGCATACATGTAACTAAATTTAAAATGGTTTTGTTGAAATGTAGTCTTTTAGACTTATTTCTTTTATTTTGTAAGTGTAGTGCTTAGAAAATTAGTTTTTTAGTTAGTAGTTAATTAAATCTCTCCCATTCCGGAGGGAGATTTCTAGCTTTGCTTCTGTCCACGTATATATGTCCGCCCGTCCGAAAACAAAATCACCTGCCCACCCATAGTTTATTTTATTTTATTTATTTACAATGTCCAAATAATAACATATATATATCAACAACAATATCAAATTTAGTTTGAACCCGGCCGTATTTGGCCTACAGAGTCAGCTTAAATTACTGTTACATTATGATAATTATGAAATTAACAAAAGACGATGTTCAGTTCTTGCCATGCTTGATATGTTGGTGTCTTTTCAAGTTGCATCTTTGTGTAAATGATTTGTCACAAATTTGGCAGCAAAATGGCTTCTCACCAGTGTGTGTGCGTTTGTGGGTCGTCAGAGTAGAACTTTTAGCAAAACATTTCCCACACTGATCACACTCATATGGTTTCTCTCCTGTGTGAGTGTACATATGCATAGTAAGATCAGACATTTGATGGAAACTTTTATCGCACTGTCCACAACAATAAGTTCTCTCACCAGTGTGAACTCTCATGTGGGATTTCTTATCTCTCTTTTGACGGAACGCTTTCTCACACACTGTACACTGATAGGGTTTCTCTCCAGTGTGCATTTTTATGTGCAGGGTCAAGTGCCCGTTTTGAGTAAAGCACTTGCCGCATCGAGTACACTGATAAGGCTTCTCACCTGTGTGAATTCTTTCGTGGATTTTCAGAGATCCACTGTCACAGAATGATTTTTCACAGATTATACACTGATTTTCTATCTCATGGCTTCTCATGTGTCTGTTCAATTTGTCCATGTCACTAAAGCGTTTTTCACATTTGCTGCAATCCCACGGTTTCTCACAAGTCTGTATTTCATTTTGTGATTTCAGAGGCTCCAGAGCATCACTTTGACCCAATGATTTCTTACTAGATGTTGTCTTTCGTTGCACATCACTTTGATTTGCCATTATTGTTTGATAAACTATATTTTTGATGTAATAATAATGCACACAATTTCCTTACACCTTAACACAAACTTATCCTTGAAATTTTTTTAGTATTATCTTGTGTAGCCACAGTAAATGCAAGATATTTTAATTATTTTATTTTTACTGTTCACAACTTTAGAGGCAAGGAGTTGAGGCGTGGGCTATATATAATAATCAACCACATGGAAATTGTTGTAACTTTGCTATTTTTCTGAATGACAAACCAAGATCATTAAAATTTCATTATGATCTTAGATAACAGTTGAAACTTATTCATATTTGTTTATTAAATCAACCTCACCATATAGCATTTAACAGCGAAAGTTGACATTTATAATTTCTGGTCACGATGCGCCGCCCTGCATGAGAGATCTCTTATTTCAACACTGCTATTAATAGCTCAGTTCTGTCCGTGCCATTAACTATTACTGTGGTATTTATTTGCTAATACAACTGATAGTTTGAATACCCCCGTAGAGAATTTATCAGTGAAATTTAACATTTGCCAGACAAAATAGTTTGTACTGTATGCGACCATCCAAGTGCCCAACCTCGTGTAACAGCCCTCCCCCCTCGTTTTCTTATTATTAAAATGTTCTTAAGAATTATGTAGTAACTGCACTCTCGTGTAACAGCCCACCGCCCAATTTGAGAAAATTTCAATTTAGCGGCCCTGGGCACTTGGATGGTCGTATACGGTATATTTATATATAGTTCATTAACTTATTTGATACCAAATGATACTTCAGACAATTAGATAATTAACACAGAGCTTACTTTCCTGGCACTAGTAGTGTTTACAACATGTTTTATTTTTGATCATTGCCAGTCTCTTTCCCACCAAATACTTCGTTTTCTCTAAATGTTGTAATATATATTTATATTATATTTATTTATTTATTTGAGTCTCAAATTAAAATATGTAAGTAAACATGTGTTCTACAAACATTAAAATCAGATATTACATATTTCAACCACTCAGGTAAGAGTTATTGAGAGACTGTTGCGTTAAAAAAAAATAGTGTACAAATCAATTTAAAACAATTCTCGTTACAGAATTGCGAACACGAGCAATTCATATGAATAATGAAGTTAAAGGTATTAAAGTAGGTGATAATGAAATTAAATTGGTACAATATGCAGACGACACGACAGTATTTTTAAAAGACGAAAAATCCATTGATGAATTGGTTAAATTATTAAATATCTTTGAAAAAGCATCTGGTCTGAAAATAAATTTGGACAAATGTGAAGCTCAAAATTTAAATGGACTTCTTGTATAAGAATATTAGGAGTGTACTTTACATATGATAAAACAGA
>CM032669.1:26812150-26836255 GCA_019095985.1 Streblospio benedicti | reverse complement strand
AAAGTGCAAGTTCATATTTTAAATCAGGTCTTTAATTTAATCAAATAGCAAGTAGCGAAGTAAGCTGTGGCTTGAAAAATAAATAAAATACTAATGATCAGTTCCACCTAAAATATGTCCTTCAAACAACATGCAACAACTTTTATTCATGTATACATGAAATGTAGATTGATTTTGATTATTGTATTGAGTCATTATGACTATTATACCATTTAAAGTAATAACTGAAATTATGATCAAATTCTGTAAATAAAAGTGTTCGTTTTTCATTCTCTAACTTTGCGTATCAAAAAGGCGACGTCTGCTCCTCTGCTGATTCTTTCTGGTGACCTGTTTTTATAATTTATGTTTTATCATTTACATTTTTGTTGCATGTAAAATCATTTATATCATTTATATTTTTGTTGCATTTAAAATGTGATTTGTAAGAATGTTTCCTATGCAATTTTTAAAGAATGAATACATGCAATATTTTTGAATGCACGTGATAATGATAGGTAAAAAAAAGGTTTTAGTTCATTTGGTAATAAAAAAGATTTAAAAAATGCTCTAGGTAACATTCAAACAAATTGCATCTACTTAGTTTTCGTTTATATTATTACCTACTATAGTCCTACATAAATCATTTGTTTTTATGTTTTAATTTTAGAAAGTGAACTCACAACTTCAACAATATTATATCAAGAAAATTTATTTCTTAAAAGATTAAAAAAAATCATCAAAAATATATTTGGATTAATATTGTGTCACCAATACATGTATTTACTTAATAGAGTTTACATGGATATGGTAAACTGCATGTGGTTTCATATTAAATATATCTGGCTTTCTTCTTACCATGCAACATCTAACTAAGCGCTCTAAAGTTTTAAAATATAAAATATTATTTTATTTATATATATTCTAGTGCAATATATAACAGCATCCATGCACTAAAATATAAATAATGTAAATGTAGAATAATAAAAATTGAAGAACAGTAATTGCTATGAAGTTTGAAAAGGAGCCTATGTTGGCTTGAAACTAGTATCAAGAGGAATAAAAACTTTTTAAAATTTTAGAGCGTTTAGTTACATGTTGCATGGTAAGTAGAAAGAATATATATATTTAATATGACACGTACTTTAGTTTTTCACAGTTTATTATAGACATCATCATATGAAAGTCCCATGTCATGTTATACTAATGTATACATGAATGAATATATTTGTGAGTTCACTTTAAAAAAATTACGTTAAGTGATCGTCCAAAGACCAATGTCCTCTAAGGTTGAAAAGCCTGATAATTTACGGTGTGGGCATTTACATGAATGTGCATTTACTGTACATTGATATTCTGATAATTGCAATGTTGATGAAACCCAGATTTACAGATGGGCCTTTACATGGGGCTGGGCTTTTGGACAGTCATATAAGGTAGTGTTTAATTCATATCTGCGGAATGAGAAACATCTTGCTCCTTGAAACCTTCGTTATTATAGCTCGCAATGCATTATTTTACTGTAGTGTCGATTCGTGCCACCAGAGGGCTGCACTCGCGCTGTAAGCCGCACTAAATGCAGTGATTTAATTGGCTACTGTTTGTTATCGTGAAATTTGCTCATTTTAAACCACCTTGGAGAGAGTTGTGAGCACAGAGTGTTTCATTGCAACGTTTTTTTGTGTGAGTTTCATTTTATACACTATTTTGTTTTTGTTCACTTTCCCATTGAAGTTGAAGATGATGACATTTACAGAGAAGGTAACCTGAAAAGAAAACTCACTGTTGTATCTCAATTATAAGCTTTTGTACATGTATATGAATTTATTTCAAATATGTAGACAGTTTTAATTTCGTGGCTTAGATGCTTGGTGCTTTTGACTGAACTGATAGTTCGTATTAACAATTTTAAAGTCCTTCTTATTAAGTAAATGTTATTTAACAAAATGTAACTATCATATTGTCTTTATATGTGCATGTAAAAATTCGCAACATTAGATTTTGATTTGCATGAAAAATGAATGTAAATATATTATCTAGAAATTGTCTTAGTGCTACAAATGAATAAGTTGCACCCAATTGAATCTCATCTAATTCTAGCTTTGAACTGTGCAGATGTATGTCCATGTATATTCATTGTATTAATTGTATTAGATTGCATGGATAGTGTACAAATGTATTTTTGTATGTAACTTGTACAAATTGACTAAATGATGATTATGCACATAGATTTATCAGGTTTAGTGTAATTAGTGATGCACCCTACTACATGTGTCAAACACATTCTTATTTCTGATTATATTATAGCAGAAAACATTTTTTATTATTGAAATTATTAGTTAATATCTTATAAACATAAAAGTAAAATTGTACTTTGGCTTTTAGAAGATGGAATTAATGTACGTAAATATAGACAATTTATCAATCGGGTGAAAATAGAAAAGTCCCCAAATTAAAAAAACAAACAAAAAAACATGACAGGTCATTTTGGGTCATTCACCTGCATTTGAAAATTATGATAAAAAGAATTTTAAAACAAAAGAATCATCAACAAATACTTATTTCTAAACTGTTATTCAAGAATTCACTACCAGTACATGTACATCGTTAGATTAAATAGGAAATGGAAATATTTAATGTGTAAGATACTGTCTTTATTTGAGCTGCTAAAGCATAAAGGTGATGCCGTAGATTCCACAATGAATTTATAGTTTTTTGGTATGATATTTAAAGGAGCCAGAACTGTAAGTATTGTTGTGTGCAAACTTTTTTCTAAGCCTCAAATACTCGCTGCCTGGTGTTGATTGCTTTGGATATTTTTCCAGTTGACGACCACTCTTCCACCACGCGGGACCTGGCGCAAACTGACCAAAAGGTGGGTCAACTGTGTATTCTCATATCTGTGTCCTAATGCTTATGAATTCATTTAATGTATATCAATGTATATCTGAGAAGAGAGAAAATCACTCTTTAGTCAGCTTCTGGTTCAAGTTGATTGCTCTAAGCTAGTAAGATTCTGTTATCATTAGTACATTTAGTACATAGATAAACAACCCAGGCCGTTACGTGCAACATGCATGTACGAAAAGGATGGTCAATTACACAAATAACACAGGATTTCAATGAATATTAAAACAAGCCCATACATACATCACCTCAGCTTTACAGTAGCACATAGTACAAAGTGATTGATGATAACAAGAAACAAACATTTGAATCGAGGATCAAACAGCCATTTTGGTTGCATATCAAGGCCACTATTTTGGTTGCACGTAGGATCGGTTTTGGTCGGTGATAATCCAACATAACACACATACATTGGCACCTGTCTTCGACCGTTATGTTTCTCCCTGATCCTCATACCCCAACCATACACCCGTATTTATCCTTTAAAGCTGCCAATGAACACACTCACATCACCCCCACGTATCCCCCCCTCACCTGCTCTCTGCCCCCTCCTCTCTTGCAGCCGTCGATGGCGCGTCTGGGCGTGCCACGGCCCTCCAGCCGGGATACAGTCACGTTCCCGCCACTCAAAGACGACCGTCTCGGCTCGTCCGTGTCGCACCGCCTCGTGTACTACCCCAACCCGCTCCCGTACCCCGAGAAACTTCCGCTCACACGCACGGTAGGCTATGTAACACACACTCATGGAGCATCACGCATACGCGTGCATTGCAGATGGTTCATGATTGGTACGTAATAGACACTCACACAAATCAAACATACTCACCCATCCATCCACAAGCTCACAGTCAACCTGGTTATGTACTGTTTAAAGTGAGTTTTTGAATCTAACTACATTGACTATTCCTAGAACAATTTTCACTACATCTGCACTGTGTTGGTATGGTGATTTTTGGTTTGTTTCTTGTTTATATTTAAGTTTAAGTTTTATTTCTAACTTTAACGTGCAGATCAGAAAAGAATTATATGCAGGATCTTTTTGTGAAAACTCTTTTGATACACAACAGTGTTATGGAATCAGAGTTACACTGTTTGAATCAAGTTCAGTGTATTATCATTCTTTTCTGCCATTCACCAGGGTATGAAAATAGGCATGCCTGCTGGTCCTGTCCTGACTGCTTTTAGGCAGAGCCAGCTGGTTTAAAACACTCCCATTGCGACAGGGTGGCTATGTTTTCGGGCCCCTAGTGCTGGCCATTTGTTGTCAGAGCCTGCTACTCTTATTGCTTCTGGCGCTGTGGTCAGTGAGCAAGTTTTCATGCGTTTCATACCCTGCATTCACATTTAGAAGAGCACAAGTGGCCAGTGAACATTATGAACGTTGCAACAGACCCTAATACTGACTGTAATAAGCAAACATAGTTGTAATTTTGTTTTGTTTAAATAGGATCCAGCTGATCCATACTTCTACAATAATTTCCTACTCTTTTTCACAACAGCATCAGATGGATCCTAAAACTAGACAAAATTACACATCTTTTGGTGTACCAAGTAGGCCCTACTTGTTTAAATTTGTTGCAATATATCTCTTTTAGCAAGCATCATAGGAGTCCACTTGTGCTATACTAATTTCACAACCTTTGTTTTGCGTTTTCTCCTCCCAGGGCCAAGACAGGACGGCGTACTGGATAAAACAGGTGACAAACTGTACAAAACCCACCTTGGCTTAGAAACGTAGTGCTCCAATGATCATGATATCAAAGAGAGAGTTGTAGACAAAACTGACATAAATCAGTTTCTACCACAGGCTTCAGTATCAAAGAAACTCTACGTGGACGAATATTATGCCACAAACGTCTTGAATCCAGAACGAGTTTAATTATCATGTGGTGACAAATATGTACAAAAAACAGCTCTATATGTGGATTTCTGCATGTAAAATTCTGCTTTATATGTATATTTTTCATTGATAAGCTGCTACATGTCTTAGACATTTTCCAGTAGTTTGGACAAAATGTCACAACATGAAAAAGCAAATGCTTGAAATGAGTCTGTCATACATTATCATATCTTATCAGCGACTTTTATGATGCTGGAGCGTGTGGTCAGCCTCAGGCCAGACTAAGTTGGTTCTTTGTTTCTACAACACCCTCAATAATCCTATTCTAAAATTCCGTTCATCCATGTTATATCATAGTTGTGATTGTGTAAATATTGCTTTTTCCATTATATGTACAGCCAATTCTATTACACAATTGATGCCTAATGATTATTATGGCTTATCATTTTAGTACAATCTGAACAAAAACTTTAAGAAACTAGAACACAATAAAATTGCAGATTTGTGAAATGTAGTCACTGAAAAGGGATCAACTATAGAAATATATGATAATATAGAAAAAAAACTCGTCAATTTGATTTTAAAAGTTTACACAATGTTAAAAGTAACAGTAGTCCGATTTGATGACTTCTAATATTGATTCAATTAAAGTCTCTTGATATTTTGAGGAATTATAAAAATTATATTTACATGTACCACTATTTGCAGAAAAAAAATTTTGTTGCAGAGAAATCATAGTGAATTTGTTCTAAAATCGACCACTTTTAATTTCACTTCTCCCAAGTCACTCCTGTGCAGCCATAGCTGTGACTGCGTAATGATGGGCTGTGGCGTACCTAGCCCAATCACGGCTCTGTAACGCCCCTGTCACTGTGCACAGCGTTTGAAAATCACATCAATCTCCCAACCCACTAACAGTGGTGATTCTAGAGATCCATTAAGAAAGCTTAAAATAGAGCAAAGTCTTGGAAACCTTCCAAAACCTGGATCCTACGCTATTGAACATTCCCATTTTAAGTACACATTAAGCCCTTATCCTTCTAGTGGTGCACCCTGAAGATCCCACAGATCCTCCCGCATTGTGTCTGACTTTAGCATTGGAACATTCTATCGACTCCGCAGCTGTCGTCTCAGCTTCATTGACATACTGTCCCCAAACAGAGGCTGGTCCTAAGGCAAGCAAAAGGCCATCATGTCACACATCTAACATCTCAATTCTCAAGTTCCAATCCAGAACACATCAAATTCACATCCAAATTAAAAAGAACACATCCACACCATATTAAGTGTGCTGTCTATCAATGTTAGTTTTGAGCAATGCGTTTGAAGACCACATCGAGTCCCTTGCCCTCGTCCCTTTCCTCATTGTCATGGCTCCCCCAGGGGATAATTCCCACCTCCTCGTACATCCCGGAGAGGCCAGCAAAAAATGTGCGTACAATTGCCAGCTTATGGAGACTGCCGTCCCGGTCTATTTCTGCCTGCTCTGTTAACAGCCGATACTCAATGGACAGCACGTCAATCTCAAGCTTCCCGAATGGTATCGTACGTAAGATGTCAATCTCTGGGCCTTCCACATCCAACGAAAAGTAGTCGATCTTCTTCCGGCCCAGCGCATTCATTATGGAGTAAAATGGGAAGCATTGAACTGAAATTTCCGCCTGGTTGAGCCGGCTTTCGACGAACTGTTTGTGCTTTCCATCCATGTTGGCGATGATTCCTCCGAAGAGTCCGCTTGGCTTGAACTTGATTTTCCTTGTGCTGTCTGTTGGACTCAGACAGGCGTTAATCGAGTATGCGTTCCTGTTTTTCTTCAAAATTTCTTGGAAATAGAGAGGATTTGCTTCGATCAGCAGCCCGGTCCAGCCTCGCTTCTTCTCGAAGAACAGCGTGTTGGACAAGGATTCCCCGTTGGCGGCCCCGCACTCCACAAAAAAGCCGCTTTTCCGCCCAGCCAGCAGCTTATCCACCAGCAGAGACTGGCCCATCTGCGAGTGGTCCGCATCTATGTTGTCGTTGTTGGCGTCCAACGAGAGCTTTCCGGTGGACGGTCCAACGACCCAACGCTGGAAGATGTAGTCTGCCAATAACGCATCTTCCTAATAAAATCAAAGAAATTGTTTTATTGGTGAAAAATCAATATCATTCTTTTGTACATGGAAAATCAATGATTTTTTTTATTTTTATAAAATGTTTTTAACTTGTTCTACAGCATATGGTTTTATTTTCTTTGTTTTTTTGATAAATCCAAAAATTTAAAAAGTGCGCAAAAGTCCTGTTTTACATTTGTATTACAATTGAAAAAGAAATAGATATCAATTAAAAATCTTTGATAAATTGAGACATTTAGACATTTTTATTTATTTCGTGATAATTTTGTAATACCTGGTAAGCAAAACAAACCAAAGCAATTCTGTTGATTCCATTACTGTTTTTATATATTTGAAGTAGAGAAATACAAATGAAACATCTGTAAAAATCTAGTATTCAAGTATTTTTTTCTTTTTCTTGTTATTGTAAATATATCTGAATATTTAAAAATTGGATGAATGATTTGGTGAAAACGAAATTGTTATATTAATTGTTGAAGAAGAATCAATTGTAAAAATGTTAATTGAATTCCAATGAATCATGTTCATACAATGTATCTAGAGACATTGTCACTCATATGTACGTAAATATACCATGTTCATATAGCAACATTTATGTATAAATCAATTTTGTTCCGTAGTAGCAAGTTAGAAGTAGTTATATTTACTGTTTTTTTTCATTACATCTTTATCATCTAGAAAAAGGTGTTTTGATATAATCATGCACATGTATATATGCACTGTTGTTGTGATCAGAAATGTGTGATAAATTGAAGAAGACCACATCATAAATTGAACATTGCTATACAGCATCTCAGCCATGAGGCATCTGTTGTACAATTTGTATATGTGCACATTGTCTGCTTTTGAGGCCAGGATGGTCTCGCCGCAAAATTCATCTACCTCCCCACAGAAATGGCTAATTGCTCCAGTTACACACTAAATTCATGTTATGAGGGTTCAAAATAAATGGGGCCAACTATATTTTAGTATGTCCTTATTTAAGGAAGTTCAGTGTCGCACCTGTTTGTTGTATCCATTTTCCAGTTCATACACCGTGTCCGCGCTGAACAAAACTGGCTCTATCCGGATCTCTGGTCCAGATGATATTGACAGCAATGCCGTTTTCTCGTTTTTCACTCCTATATAGATATCCACTGTCAACAATATGGCAACAATGATCAGAAAAAATAGAATTTTTTCTCTCAGTTTCATAAGGCCCATTATTTTTCTCACCTCCTCTTCAATATGGGTTGTCATCTGATGAACAGTTATGTTTACAAATTTGGAACAGTTCAATATTTGCGAATATATCTGCACGGCACTTTTTGTGTGCAATTACTGTACATTTCTGCAACCATCTAGCTTCATTCAAAACCTCGGACCATTTACAAATTTCTAATATTAAACATTGAGATTTCAATTTTTCATAAAAGAAAATATACATGATAGCCATTTGCTAATTACTTGAAATCCAAAGTCCTAAACAGATTACTGCTCATTTAGGTGTTACAAATGTATTCCTATCCTCTGGAAATAGACAATATATTCTTGGAACATAATCCGGTTTACCAAAGAGCAAAACACATGTGATATTTTTAAATCCTAACTTGGATATTCAGATTAAATTTGATAGCAAAATCTTGCCCAAGGCAATATTTATAATTACATCAAAGTGATCTATTTTGTACAATTCGTTCCATTTACTGTTACAGCCTGAGGCCGTCTGAGGCTACCACCTGTTGAAATGAGGCTCTCAAATGGAATTACCATTATTATATCGATTGTACTACATACAGACCTAGATACCGAAGTCCAGCAACCCATATATAATAAGTGTACATGTGTACTGTGGTTGATGGGGATTCTTTCTACAAATAAGTAGGAAAATGGAAACATTTCCTCCTGCACATAGATGGCAGCACTCTAGCTCTTATTAATCTATTAGTGAATGCATTGTTTTTGTTTTGTTTGTATGTAGCTTGCTATGGCCAAGTGTAGGCTGCAGCAGAGACTTCTGTATTTAGATGGCTGCACTGAAACTGGTGGGAAATCCCCAGAGAGCAATCACCAATGAGGCCTTTAAGTTGGGTATCCGGGTCTATATAGTCTGTTATCATCCAATAAAATACCATGCAACTGTAATAGTTATAAGTTAATCACACACATTGATTATGTTCCCAAGCTTACATCTACCATTAATTATCTCTCTCACAGTTCTCTATAACAAGCATGTTCTTACCAGTTATATTGGCGTATTAGCGACATTGCTGAAGACAATTTCCATTTTGCTATATATGGCTTTATAATGAACTTTGAAATAAAAGATATCGATTACTTCATCTTCTTGACTGGACTATTGACTGAGTTTCTTCAAACCCGGAGTGGAAACTTATCCTTATAATTTTTTTTTTAATACCAAACTTTTAGTGAAACCATATGATATTTCTTCATCCTCTCAAAAAGCTGTTGTTGATTTTGAACAGCCATTCATTGACATGCATAAAGTTGATCCTAACCTCATTACAAAAGTAGATACATTGTAAAGGGAGCAGGTATAAGGGAATGCAATTTGGGGGGAAAGGCGGAAAAAGGTGAGGAACAAAAGAGTTGTAGGATCTCTAGTTAGAAGGATGTGCAGATAAATGCTAAGAAATAGTCAGATGTGGGAAAAGACACATTTTAAACCAAAAGGTTGGATGTTGGATCTCTTGTCCTCCTATAGCCCATAATCCTTGTCTCAACCATTTAGAACACCATTGAAAATGTGCATATTGGCAGATCCAAGGAGGGAACTGGCCCTGGTGGCATGCGTCACCTCACCATTTTCAGCGAAAATATTTCATTTTCATAGGGTTTTTGGCATGTTTTCCACTATGGATTGCTCGTACAAAATCTCAGGGATCCCTTAAGTGGAACTCCCAATTTCAAAAGCTTGGATCTGCTAGCAATGTCCATGCATGTAGTGAAATAAAAGATCAAGCTCTGTTATTTGTTTTGTATTCATATTTCATTGTAAATTGAAGAAGTGTAATAATGAATATTTCACGATTCCTTAACAGGACAATGTCCAAAAAAACTGCAGATGGGACTAGAACTCATGACCTGGTTGTAATTTACACTTTGTAGAACCGGAATAAGGAATATCCGCGCACCTCGGACCATTTCAGCATGTCAGTTCCCGGCAAGGAACCCCCGGCACAGCGGATTTGCGACCAGAGGAACTTGCTACAGGTGGGTATAGGTGTGTGTTGGGGTGCCTGCTGAAGCTGAGAATGTATGTCAGTGAGTCTGAGAGTGTATAAGGCCAAACAGATTGATCTAATATTTCATAAGAAGGGCACTCTCTGTAAGGCCAGGCTGATTAATCTAATGTTTCAGGAGACCAAGTTTGGGGGCACACTGTATAAGGCGAAGCTGAAGCCGGGAAATCGTGCCAACTCAACAGAGGACAAATTCAAGGCGATGCTGTCTGATGATGGAGACGACGATGATGACGATAAGACCAAACCAACGTAAGCATGGTTTTATTTATCAGGAATAGGGAAGGATACAGCACATGCATACACTATTCTGCACCCTGTTTATATTTTATATACTGAAAAGAATAGTGTATATTTCTGTTGTAAATCTAGCAGCCACTTCAATACTTGGGCTATGTTTATAATGCTAATTTTCTCTTTTAACTTTGTCATTATGATAGAAGTGTAAAACAACATAATAAACATATTTATGTATATATTGCTGAAGAGCTGTGTATAATTTATTGAATTACTGATCATCTTAAATCTATTTTGTTTCAGCCCACGAAAACAACTGAAGAAGCTTTTCACATCTACTTTAGGCGCCATCAAATTTCAAGGTAGTAGCTTTTTCTGTTGTTGTTTTTAAATTACAAGTATATAGCTGCAGTTCTTAATGTTTCCAGATTGATTTATATCTGCATTGGGTGTTACAATCACATGAGTGTCACAACTAATCAAAATCGTATAACAATCAGTTCTTTCCAGGTAGTTACTTTTTGGGGTAATTAAAGACATGTGCTCCATTTACTTCTATGTTGCCTCATAACATCAAATGTATGCAAAATTTCTGTTTTAGCATGATTTTCTGCTTGAGTCATACAATGTAAATTTGTAAATTTTTCATCTTGTCCACCTATTAGCAAAATAGTATTCAAAATGTATGTCTTTAATGACCCTAATCTTGCCAACGACCCCATACATTGTGTTTCTTTAAATGTGTATTTTTGTTCAGTTTTACCAGAACTGATTATTTATTATCACTCATTTATACATAGAATCACTAATACTTGCAAGTGAGTATGAGACAAATGATATACATGTATTTTGAGCATTTTTTTATGTTACTGAATGTCTGCATATTTACATATATGTTCATATATGCTGGAGATATAAAAATAAACAATCTAACTTTTAATATCATTATTTGCTAGAGAGATCTTTCAGCATATATTTAAAGTTTTATTTTACGTATAAATATTTTATCTTTTTAATCCAGTTTTTAAATGGTCAAGATTCTTGTACCCTGATCAAACATCAAATTTGTCTAAATGTTGTTTGTCTAAAAGTTTTGAAATACAATTGTCCTGCGCCAATGTAAGACAATTCAAACTGTAGAGTTAAGAAATGTTGTAAATATGTTAAATACTATTTGTTGGAATATCTGTTGACTATTAACGCATGCACTTCAAACTGAAAGTGTTTTTTTTTTCATATTTTCATCCCATATTTTTATTTCATCTCAGTACTGCGTAAAAATGTAACCGTCAGTTATATTGTGTTTGTATCTAGATGAGGACACAGACCTGAGTCTGACATCAGAAGGTATTTCCTGAAAGTGATCTGCTGCTTTGTATATGGCAGTCTCTAGTTGTTCTTAATCAAGATTGCTTTTAGTAGTTAGAATATTCAAAGAGTAGATTTTGAAATACACACCGACAGTGGAACCTCCCTTTTGCGAACACCTTTGGGAGAAGTGAAGTGTCCACATAGGACAGGTGACCTTGAAAGAGATGTTCACTTTATATTATATTTTTATATGAGACATGGGGGAACATGGGAAATGCTGAGAAGTGAAAAGTGTCCAAGTAAGACAGGTGTCCTTAAAAGAGAGGTGTCCACATGGACAAGTTCCGCTATTGTTACTTTAGTGTACGTTCACATGTGAGTGATGTAAATGGCCTGGGCAATGAGGTCAGGTGGGTGGTGATATTATTATTTGTGTTCACATGCAAAATAGCGTAGCGACGGGTTCTCAAAAGATTTTTTCGTTTTTGTCATTTTTGAAATGCACTGTTCACATGCAAATGACATAGCGACATCACCCAGGTGCATATGAACAGTCCTGTTAAAATGTATGTGATAGGATGCTATAGTCTCGTCATCGCTATGTTGTTAGCAATTTTGGTTACATGTGAACGTACACTAAAGCAACTGACTTCACGTTGCTTCTCTCCATCCCCCCCCCCCCCAACAAAAAAAAACGTGATGTGCAATTTGAAGTCAGTTAGTAGCTTTCGAAATCTACTCTGTACCTCTACTCTTACTAGCTTATATTCAGGACAAAGTCACATAGAGATAGCGATTTATATATATATATGTCGGGAATTCAGGAATATTGTGCTTGACCTAGATAGAAAATAACCTTGTGAACTAATTTGATCTAATTATCACTTGATACTAGTATTATGTAACTAGTGCATCACCTAGTTTTAAAACTCACGATTCATTGAAAGTTTGCCATGTGTATGCATAGAACATATTTCTTTTGAGTTTTGTACTCTTGAAGCTCATGGTTAAAATATACAGTAGAACATGTTTATCTTGAGCTCTGATAACTCAAATTTATGGATAACTAGAGCAAGTATCCCCATTTACGTTCCTTTACATTGTTAATCACTCTGATAACTCAAAATTTGAATTCGCTCCCTTCAAATATTGTTAAACGGGCCCTACTTAAATTTTAGTTTTGCACATTTCATTATTTTTTCATGTGTGTTACTTAGATTTACTTTGAAATGAAGCACAATCTTTGCTACTTTCATTGGAAACATTCCTGATGGTATATAATATCTCATCGAAGTATAGAGGAAAAATTGTAGAAACAATTATTGGAATGAGAATTGCATTAATTTATGCATATTTAATTCTGTACTTTACACTGTGCCATGTTGATACTGATTACCTTTTGTCTAACACAATTTGTACACAATTGACAACTTCTACTATAAATTCTTACAGTAATTATCTATTTCTAATATGTACATGTTTATCTTATGATTATATCCGGTGATTAACTATGATAAGTTTCTAAATTCACATTTTGCAGCACAGTTTTTGAGCTAAAACAGCAATACAGGGCAAAGGGACAAAATGTGTAAACAAAATCACATTTGTGTACTTTTGTTTCATATCTTGGTAAATAAATATTACATTGAGTTACTATTAACTTTTCAAAAACTTGCAAAGGTCAATTTAAAAAATGAAATTGGAAAATATGGTAACTTTAATAATCTGCCATTGTACAGTTTTTAAGACAGAATCAAAATGTAAATAGAATATGCGGTTCATGAGATCGCTAATGTAGCATTTTGCTTCTTACACATTAGATATGTAAGGTAAGTTATACATCTTACTGATTTGAAAGCATGAATAAAACAACCACATTTACAGTTTATAACGATGTTGGACATTCTAGTAATTGTTTGTGTGTGTGTTGTAGGCAAGTGGCGTCAGATGAAGCCAAACTCTGGTGCTTTTGAGCACACAGGCCTCAAGTGGGAGCGAATCAAGGTAAGACTTACCAGCTGGCGGGTTGTTCACTTGGCTTTGATAGATATTTTATTTGTAATTGATGAATAGTAATTTCACATTGCCATTCACAAAAGAAAACTTTATAATGAACGTTCACCATCTGCCCCTACTTAATACATGATAACTAGATCTGTGAACTGGAATCAAAACACATGCTTTATTAAATTTAAAAACAAAATATTCAAATTTAGAATATATTTAAAAAACGGTTAAACGTTCATGGAATTAGATTTATATACATGTATCTTGCGTCACAGAGGAAATGATAACCTTTCGGCCTTACCTATAAAAAAACAATCGTTTTTGGTCCACTATGCACTCTATCTAGGACTAGATGACGGTGCACTCACCATTTTTTCAAACACGATAACCTCATCTCTCCTACAGACACAATAATCTCATCTCTCCTACAGAGTCTGGTGCACGATAACCTGATCTCTCCCAACGACGAGTCTCGGCTGGACGCCTGCCGGCACTTGGGCCAGCTGCGGTGCGGGGACACGATGGTGATGTTTGCCCTGAGGGAGCGGCTGCGGCACGATGAGAACAGCAGGGTCGTGTACGAAGCAGCCAAGGCACTCGTGTCACTAGGTGAGGGGCTGTGTCAGAGTGAATGTCAGTGTTGTAATAGCATTGTGAATATTTGTGCTTATCGAGGCAACAGGGATCAGCAATCGGGAATATTGAAGCTAAATAAATCATCGTCTACTATTGCAGACATGTCATTGATATACCCTATAAAACATTCAAAAAGCACACCCCAATATTTGGAACATATCAAACACTAGACCATGGCAACTGACCCGTTAACAAGCCCTTATACCCTATCACTTAGACCCTAATGTGCAATGCCTGCTTCATGCTCATCTGCCGTCACTGCCTCACTTGCCTTTCAGCTGTACAGGAAGATATGATGATTGGGTTATAGGCGTGTGTTGTTTTGTTTGGTGCAGGCAGCTGGGACGAGGAGGTGCTGCAGGTGCTCGTGCACTACCTACTGCATGGCAACTCTGACATCCGGCACGACTTGCTCACCACGCTCAACAACGCCCGCAACATACACTTCGTCGACAAGGTCGGTGCATTGTGTACATCAGCCGGATGCATTTTGATGAGGGAGTACATTATGATGGGACGGGTGCATTGTTACATGATAGGTGCATTGTGATTAGGTGTGTGTGTTGTGAAGAGGTGGGTGCATCATGACAACTGGGTGCATGGTGATGAGGTGGTTGCATTATGATCAGCTGAGTGCATTGTAATTACTGTGATGATGGGGTTGGCCCATTGTGATAAGGTGGTTACATTAAAATTAGGAGGGTACTTTATGACAGATTGGGTACTTAAATTTGTGAGTAGTTTGGCTCATTATGACTCATTATGTCTCTCACTGCTACTTCACTCACTTCCCCAGTCATACATAACGTGAGGAGAATAAGCCCGTCTCACTGTCTCCGCAGACGCTGCCGAGTTTCGGGGACTTGTCCGAGCTGCTGTCTGCGCTGTGCCGCAGCCGGCGCGGCGACGCAGCGGACGACATGTCTTTCGCGGCGGCCGTCTGTCTCGGCAAGCTGTGTGTGCGCGACGCCCATGCACTGCGACGCCTTGTGGCCGTGCTCGAGGCGCCCACCGCTACTATCAACACACGACTACGTGCGCAGGTGGGTGCATTGTGACATGGGTGGTGCATTTAGAAATATGAATTAAAATATATCAAGACATTTTTGGTTGCATAAAACCAAGGTCAGACCATTACTTTTGAAATTAGACTTCAAGCAAATGGTGACTCATTTCAAAACCAAAGTTTGAGGGATACTTTAGGGATTATAAAAGTATAGGTTTCAACAACATATAAGGGGGGACTGCTTATGGACCCTTTCGCGAACCCAACTATATGTGCATTCTACCATTCTTCCAAAACAACTGAAACATTCATTTACCGGTTTGCATTGAAAGATTTTTTAAAACAAAATTAAAGATTCACTTTCATGAACATTAATACAAATTTGTGATCAAAATCTGGAAAAAAATTCTTCTCCCACCTTCCTCTTGACCCTAAAGAACCTGGTACTGTCTTCTTCACTGGTGGAAAATGTTCACTGATCTTTACTAATCTTTCATACTTGTCACTAGATCATATTGATGTCCATACTGGCACCCCAGTAACTGAGCCTGCCCTGTCCTCCCCCTGTAGGCGCTGGAGATCCTGGTGCGGCAGCTGTCGTTCCGAGACGCCCCGTGTGTGGTAGACGCTGTCATGCTCCAGCTACAGACGTCGCCGGTGTGGAAGCTCCGCAAGGCTGCCGCCAAGCTCATAGTGCACCTGGGTGGGTGTTGTGTGATGGATGGGGAGGTCGGGAGCGTTGATGGGGCAATGGAGGGCTAATGGAGGGGAAAATAGGAAGGGAAGCTCTGCAATGCATCTGTGCGAGTTTCATAAAGATAGGGCAAGTATTACTATTTCTAGCAGTTGATCATATAGCCCTACAGTAAAATTCTGACTTTATGTAGCCATGAAATGAGATTGTATAGACCATACCGGGATTTGAACCCACCCATACATTTGCACACATTCTCCCCCCAGGCCCAGCGCCCGTGTTCTCATCGCGGCCTCAGGACGCCGTCTATGCCATCCTTGAGCGCCGCCTCTGGGATGAGCCAAACCGTGCTGTGCGTGTCGAAGTTGCCAAGGCCATTGCCGCACTCGATCTGTTCCCCGTGGCATGCGAGAGGATCGAAAAGTATGTACGCGATAGGGTGCTGGTCGTCTTAAGGAAGAGAGTTGTATCTGTTGGGTGCTGGTGGTTTTATGAAGAGAGACTGGTGGGGGAGAGTTTATATGGTGTCAAACATACCCACATTGCTCTTGGTTGGCAGTATTTTTTTAACATCCATCATTTTTTGCCTTTTTTCCCACATCCCACATATTTCAACATTTTCTCATATTTCCCTTGAAATCCCACATCCCTTTCATTTTTTAGTCTTATTTTTCACATATATCATTTTTGCCTTGTTCCAACATCTCGCTTTTTACAGCATTTTTACCCCACATCCCACTTCCTTATAAACACCCATTTGCATGGGACACAATAACGCAGGTGGGTATTTGGGCGTGTTGGTATTGGTGGTGATATAAGGGTGTCAGTAAACATACATAATGTATTAGACATTAGATCATTGAGAGAGTGATCTATTAGAGGAGTGAACATACGTGGCATTTAGGTCACGTTTACCTTAGAATCCCGCTTATGGGAAATTAGAAGAATAATGTGCATGATATGTGAAACTGATCACATGGGGAACTCTTTATCACTATTATCTGTAGAATATCTATGAATAGTTGTAACTTGTCTTTTATTTACTTTTTAAGCATTGCACATTGTTTTTGTTTACAGGAAACTTGAAGATCCTTCTGAGGAAGTGAGATCCCAGGCCGTCATATCCATTGTAAGTGGCAAAACATTTTGATGAAACAATTTATGCTTTAAGCAATGTTCAACAATGATCAAATTATTTTTCAGCACACATAAAATCTTCTATAGAGTCTGAAATCAAGATGTTCAGTAAAGTCTATTTAGTCTAATTGGTACATATTGACAATAGGACAGTCAATATCTAAAATACAGACTATGCCTCTATCCAGTACTTAACACATCATTCGTAATTTTAACATTCAACTACCCAAATGAAGACGATTTTTTAAGAAATGTGCAGACACTGGGTTACAAAAGGCTACACATAGTTGCTTGTTCTCATACCTGAATGAATGCATTTTGTTGTCTATATTTACATCTTTATTCGAGTTGATTCATTCAATGTCTTTTACAACTAGAGCTCACTCTATCCTTCGACTCTAACTCTATATCTTTCAGCTCTATTCTGGAGTACGTCCAGCAGAATAACATTGATATGCGTTTAGCAATAACCAGTAATTTTCTATTGTCAGATTCCCTGCACTCCAATAATACATGTTTGAACAACATTTTCATTAATCATAATTGAAATATTGTTCTGTTGCTGCAGGGCACTCTGGGTATGAAGAACGAGCGCATTATGCGTCAGCTGATTGAGATGGTGGAGCTGGACTCCAGTGAATATGTCAGACTCATGGTGAGCAAAATATGTTCTTACTTATCTATGACTCAATCACGCTATGATTGTTCATTTTCAGAATTTTGTTTAGCTTAATGATTGAGGTTATTTATATAATATAATCAAGCACATACGACTTTGGATATATGTTTGTAATCTTTCCACCAAAGACAATTGACAATAGATGCTTCTGACAAGTCCATAGAATATGATACAGTTTGTAACTCTGTAACAAAGAAACTATAATTCCATGCTTTATTTAATGAAATATGTAGACTAAAATAAAACACAAGTTTTCTTCTCTGCCCCTATCAAAGATAAATTTCTAATGTAGATTCTACCAGCAACTTCCAAGTCCACATCATAAAGTACAATCATTTCACATTTTATTCCCGGATGTATATATACATATATATATTCTAATATACCATGCATGCATTTTCTTCTGGCTTGATCCCATGTGTAAGGGTGACCTCACTCAAAGGACTGCATAATCATTTTATATGTAGTAACCAACATTGCTGTTTACCTGTAGATCCTGCGCACATTTGCTGACCTGAAGAGCACAGACAAGCGTGTGGTCCGGGCTCTGAAAGATAAGGACCGGGGAGACAACGTCCTTGCACGGTGGGTAAAAACAGCGCAGCATAGTGGGTAAAATGGATCGGAACAGTGGGCAAAATGGCTCGGCAAGGTAGGTAAAACAGTAGTACAGAGCAGAATAAAGGAATTAAAGGATAGACACTGATGGGATAACATTTAACATGCCTCCTAACCGGACATATTGGCAAGTCATATACTCAATAGTACTTACAGCTGAAGTTACGTTCACAAATGGCCGTGGAAAACGCCAAACATATGCTATGAATCATCATTATAAAGAGAATTACATGCCATTATTTTTCAAGAGTAAGTATTCTACTATTACACAGTGACTGGTTTTAAACTATAGTTTCTTTTTTGCTGCTTTACAGTGACTGGGTTTTGGCAATAATGTAAAAAACTAATAATTGTAGGACCGGAATAAGAAACGTATGCATGCGAACTTCGAACCAGTTTTATCAGAGTGGTATGATTTATAGGTCTGCATGGTTTGTGACATTAACATGTGACTGATGAATCTTTTATGTACGTATCTAGATGTGATTCAAGTCCTTGTAATATTCCAGGTCATGGCAAACATTTGAAGATTCATTATGCATTTACTGCATCAATTGAACAGTTAATGACAAATTGAATCATAGTATAGTAAAAAACACTATTCTGCAGTAAATTGCTTTTTAATTAGATTATATTTTATTATAGTAATCATAAGAAAAAAATCACATTATAATCACAAGTTTAACCACATCATACATTATAAGTGTATTTCTTGACGGAAGCGTTACACTCTGTTGCAGTGCTGCACGGAAGACGATGGAGGAGCTGGGAATCCCCCACTCGGGTGGCACCGGGCCGGGGGCCAGCAGCAGCCGGCGCAGGGAGCGGCGCCAGAACACACAGGGCCTGTCCACACAAGCCACCACCATCCAAGCATAGGGCAGAATTTACAAGCATGTTTTAGCTTTATCCAATGTTGGTCGTGTACATGTGGACTTCTTATATCCCGTTAAGACTACTGGATCTGTCTCATAATCTGCAGGGATTATTTGTGTTAGATAGACGTGTGGCAAAGAAGTCTGCTACAGGTTAAGTGTTTTACCTCTGCCGCCTTGTCACAATAGAATGCATTGAAATATGCGACATTTTAGACGTTTCTAATTTTTTCTAATGAACAATACAAGTGTTGACACAAAACTTTCATGCATATCTAATGTACAACTCATGAACTGTCTTGTTAATTAAAATGTCTTCTAGTTCTACTGATTTACCAAGTGACTCGTTGCAAAGCGTACCAGATAATATAGCAGTGAGTTATCTTCCTGATAGTGAATCTCTATCAAAAAAATCTCTTGAGAAGGGACTAAATTATTTTACTCAAGGCTATATCCATGACATTAAAATAAGTACACTAGAGGATAAAAAACTAGGGTGGATGCAAAATGCTTTAGATCTTTGAGAAAGAATGAGACACCTCATAAATTACATTTAGATATTGGACAGGATATTTTAATTGACTCATATTGCTCATGTAAAGCAGGGTGTGTATGCGTATTGTTTCTTACTACTTTTATTTTGTATCACGCTATATCTATTCTTAGTAAAGGCCATAAAATGTAATTGCTTTTTAATATCATTTACCATCAAAAGACTAAATGAAAATGTAGCAAAAATGTAAACGCTGAATTTGGGGTGCGCTGACATGTGGTATGTACATCAAATTATAAATGTATTGTCTTCAATGAAACTTACAAAAAACGGATACTCAGTAATTTGAATTTTATTTATCACCTGAAGTGAAACTGTGTTTGAACCTTTATAGATTATGGTAAAAACATAAATCACAATAGATATTACAAATATTTAAACATCATTTTATCATATCACAGAACGGTTAGCTCATTCCGGTCGGTACATTGATTTTGTTGAGTATTGATAGTTAATGTTATCAGCCTGAATGTGATCAAAATTGTTCATTTTGTTTTTGCTTACAGTCTTAACGGTCAATGCTCCCACATAATTGGGCTACTGAAGACCTTACAAGGGTTGAAATTGCACAATTTTGCTAGAGTTCCAGATCATCAATCCTGTACCAGCATTCCTCAACAATGGGATGTTCCTCGCGGTGTTAAGATCACACCAGTACCACTGAATCACTTAGTGGTTGCACGACCTCAGGAGAACAGAAAAAGGAAGCCTGTATTGTGCCAATTGGACACTGATGAAAAGTAAGCAATTCAAAGTTAATACTTATACACATCACTCGTTAGCTAAAATGTATACACATTTCATTATACTCCTTGTTATAAACAGTAGTACATGCACATTGATCTCTTTCTTATACACAGTTAAAACATATGAGAAGCATCCCCAGGGGCGACAAACCTTTTTTGACCATTTTGACCATTTGGGACCATGTAGAATACTGGCAAAACACTGCCATAACATATATTAGATTCTTATTCACCAACATTTTTTTCCTAAATCACCAGTCATCAATACATTTCATTGTCTTTTAAACACTGCCATAACATATCTTAGATTCTTATTCACCAACATTTTTTTTCTTAAATCACCAGTCATCAATACATGTCATTGTCTTTCAAACACTATAGGAATTAGATTTTTTTTCTAAATCACCAGTTCACATTTCACATTTTTTTCTTAAAACACTGCATTGTCATTCAAACACTTATATATTAGATTCTTATTCACCAACATTTTTTTCTTAAATCACCAGTCATCAATACATTTCATTGTCTTTCAAACACTGCCATAACATATATTAGATTCTTATTCACCAACATTTTTTTCCTAAATCAACAGTCATCAATACATTTCATTGTCTTTAACCAATCCCTAGGAATTGTAATTGAATAGTTTACATCACATTTTCATCACATTTCACACACTTGAATACGGGCAATTCACAATTCATGCTCAAGATTTAGCGCAAATCAACAAATCACCATTTACAGCCTTTGTAATGAGCAGATCACCAGTCACCAATAATACCAGTAGGTTCCATCACATTTCACGCACTTAAATACAGGCAATTCACAATTCACGCTCAAGATTTAGGGAAAATCACCAATCACATTTTTGCTTCATGACCAACTCATAGGAATTAAATTATAGAAAAAATGCCACGAACCGGATGGACGGTATGACGCAATTCCATGGAATGGAATAGACTGCCACTACATATAAAAAATACAAAATCCATTGAATATATATTCATATTATATATTCATACATTTTTCAGGTTACCAGATGTAGGAGAAGAAGTTGGTGAATTGAAACGTTTGAAAGGTACTCCTCTAGAGTATATCATCTCCTCAGATGCTCCTTTGACAGACACACCAATTGGCCAAGTACAGATTGGATCTTTTTTATCATACCAGGTACATTAACTTTTTAGAAAAACTGTCAACTTTTACTGTCCTAAAATTTGTTCCTAATGTAAGACTTCATTAAAATATTCCTTCCATGCCAAGTGATACTCGGTCGCGTTTCACCAGCTCATCCCAGGTCAACTTTGGTCTGCCCGGAGCTTTCTGTCTCATGATCTTATAGTGTATTGGCTATCCAAAACATGGCCTAGCCATCTCATCCTGTTCGCATGAAGCACAGCTTCGATGTCCTTTATACCAAACAGTCAGGAATATCCTATTCATACAGATCCATTCATGGCTTTTCTTCTCAAAACGGTTCAGTCTTGGAGGAGGCAGCCCAGGTTTCGAACCATGTAATATTTGTACAAATATTTTTCTGCCTCTGGATACCAGCGGGAGATATGTTTATGAGAATCAGAATTGATCCCATTTGATCTCACGGTAGCAGGTACTCACAGTCACCACCGCTGGATAGCATGTCACCCAAGTAGCAGAACTTCAGATTCCAGCTTATGCTCACCTACTCCTTTTGACTGGCCTGCCATCAACAGGTCTGGCAGCACCTGCACATCTCGGACATATGTAACTTGGGTCATTTCTCAGAGGGCCTTTGATGCCACTGCATTTCTTGTGGACCCAACAGGCACATTTTCCACAGTAGATGGAACTACCTTTGTTCAGACAGCAATGTTTCCCAGTCTTCTGCAGTCTTCATTAGTACATAGAACGATTATAGTATATAAAAGATCTTTATCTGTGACAAAAGTATCTTGAAATAATGTAAGAAATGAGCAGACTGTCCAAATTTTGTTTATGCTTTGAAACAAATTGGTTGGAATGACATTGGATAAAATGTTGAATGTCTTAACTTTTGCAATTAGTCGCTCAACATGTACCCTATGTTTGGCTATCTTAATTGTCTTTCTTGTATCTGCGGATGACATCTGTGCTCCACTTGAAGCAAAAGGGGGAATGTTCAGATTGATTCCTATATCATTTAGTTCCTTCTCAATGGTGAACCCTTTGTCTGCCATTACAGCATCACCATCTTGAATGTAGCCATTCTGCTTTAATTGAGTAAGTACTTTATAAAACCCACTTTGCTCAGTTATAGCCTTGTCTGATATAGAACCAGTAAAAAACTCTGATATAAATATCACTGAACCACTTGGGTCGCACCCTATCAAAGCTTTCAAAGTTGTATTAGATTTGTAATAGCTGTATAATTGGCTTTGCAAACCAAGAGCACATGGTTACTGTGTTTTAAATTCAATGCCATCCATAGTAACTAATGTGTTAGGAAAATCATTTCTAAAAGCTTTTGGCATTTTTCCAAAATCATGCGCATGAATACACAACTAAATAGTTCTATTATATCGTGTCAACTACAGTAATTTGATTCCTATATGCCCATATTGAAAGCTGTCCAAATTCAAAATACATGTGGTCAATCCATGTATTAAACAAGCTACTTGCTGACTGTATAGTAATACCAAACCTTACAGCAATATCTTGCAGTCCAAAGTTATGTTGCAGATGAGTCAAAACAAGAAAAAGGCAGTCCTCTATTGATAACTTTTGGATATCTGTTCTGCAACTCTTATACTTAAGGGAAAAGTTTGGTGGATGTAAAAAAGATACCCGGTAATAGAGATAAGAATCTAATATATGTTATGGTAGTATAGTACTTAAACAGTCCGTTCATTTTGTCTTCTTTTGCTAAAATACTTTCTACACCAAATCTTCTGCTTTCATCCAGCTTTTCCTCCAAACATTTATTCTTTTTTTTCTAAATCTTGGACCTTAGCATTAAAACAGTGAATGTCTTGTTCCATAATGGCTACCGTGCTTTGCATTTGTCGATTTTCAATGGTCAATGCAAGAAAATCCATTGGAGATACCCCTGCAAGTAGACAAATGTGCAAGTTTCAGTTGAAATACATTAGTTTTTTCATGGTGATAATGACTCATATTCCTTTCTATTTTCCAGACAAGAAATCTGAAGAAAAAGTACAGTTACTGAATCTTCAGGTTGTGGCAATACATCATTTTTCAACACATCCTTTGTAACTCTTCCACCTCAGTTCAACACCTTAACAATGACTATGATTCCTTTGATAGTAAAAAGTTAGAAGAAAATACTAGACAACAATCGGACTGCATGGAATGGTTCAAAGCAAGGTAATATTGACTCACAGCATCTGATTTGGGTAGAGTCATTAACAGAAAGTTTGCTCCATCTGAAAAATTTCTCAATAGTATTTTCAATTCTAAACCAATAAATGTGACATCACTTGACTATGGTAAGCGTCATGAAACCTGTGCAAAGGCGAGATACCTGGAAACCTACAAAGGAAGACACATTC
>CM032669.1:26800739-26812050 GCA_019095985.1 Streblospio benedicti | reverse complement strand
CACAATTTTGAGATAGTTAATTAAAAGTGGGTTGTAATATATTTTCCTCAAAGTTGCACTGTATTTTGGAAGCATGCACGATCTGTTTTTATTCAGATAAGACTAAAGTTCATACACACTTTTATACTCACATCTAGTAACTACAGAGATTGTTACTTCACCCTTCAAAATCGACTCGCAAAGGAGCTTCAGAATACAGACTATATAACCAGTATATGATTATATAATATATCTCATATCAGAAGTCATATGATAAACCATGGAATATGGTAGAGCTAGTTATAAAGGTTGTCATTCTCATCTCACGGACAGTCACAGAAGTGCTAAAATTTAATCTAAATCTTAATACACTGTGTCACTGCAAGCAGTCTACAGTACTAGTAATAATATATATGGTTTATTTAATGCCAGGGTGTAAGTGTTTGCAACTAAGGTAATTGCTACGATGTTTGATGTATTTGATATGAAGTCTTGCCAAAAGAGTCGATAAATGTATAAACATGTTTATAATGTTGGAAATTTATTTATGTTAATAGCATTTTGTTGGTGAAGATGGACCAACTGAGGAATATCCTGATCCAGTGCAAGTTGATGGATCGAGATTCAGGCCATCAAGACCAAAAAGAAGGAAAAATAGATCTACATGTCAAGTTTGTACTGAAGAGTAAGTTCCAAAAAATTTTGGTTTTAATTTGATTTGATCATTTTGATATTAAGTGATTGCATTCAAGTAAAGTGGTGAACAACAAATCTTTAAAAATATGTACACTTCATTTAAATTACTATCACATGCAGTAAAGTAAAAGTAACATTTTGGATTTATGTTTTCAGACATAACTCAGATAATAACTCACACCATACAGAAGCATCAACGTCTGTGACTTCAGATTTCTGTAAAGGCTCACAAACAGAAGAACATTGTAAGTTTTAATACAATAAATATAGCAACCATATGCATAGCACTCAATAGGACAGTATGAACCTTCGTTATCATACGAAGTGTGCGTACAAAGTCAAATGAATAATTACTTCTTAATTAGGAATTTGTTGGGCATATTGCTTGTTTTTGTTTCAAAGAATTAATGAAAGGCTTAGCATAGTCTCGGAAAAATTCAGACAACTTTTCTAAGAGCTTATTCATAAATGGAATATCTGGGAAGACACGTTCCACATGCAAGTCACGCTGTGTGAATACAATAAATTCACAGAAATCACAACCTGTAATCATTAATTGTCCTTGAATTTGGGAATAATAATTATGTTGTTTTTTTATTGTGATTACTCCGTTGTCATTCTGTAAAAAAAAATCCTTGATATCTTCACATGCATCCACTAAATTCATATTCCTTGCAGTAAATGGGCATTTGATCTCCACTATCCCAGTCAGTCCATTATCACAAAGCATACCATCGGGTGAGGCTCCGAGAAACAGAAAAGCTGGATTGATTACGAGACCACACTCATGAATGTGTCTTCCTTTGTAGGTTTCCAGGTATTTTGCCTTTGCAAAGGTTTCATGACGCTTACCATAGTCAAGTGATGCCGCATTTATTGGTTTAGAATTGAAAATACTATTGAGAAATTTTTCAGATGGAGCAGACTTTCTGTTAATGACTCTACCAAAATTAGATGCTGTGAGTCGATATTGCCTTGCCTTGAACCATTCCATGCAGTCCGATTGTTGTCTAGTATTTTCTTCTAACTTTTTACTATCAAAGGAATCATAGTCATTGTTAAGGTGTTGAAACTGAGGTGGAAGAGTTACAAAGGTTCTGTTGAAGAATGATGTATTGCCACAGCCTGAAGATTCCGTAACTGTACTTTTTTTCAGATTTCTTGTCTGGAAAAAAGAAAGGAATATGAGTCATTATCACCATAAAAAACTAATGTATTTCAACTGAAACTTGCACATTTGTCTACTTGCAGAGGTATCTCAAATGGATTTTTTTGCATTGACCATTGAATATCGACAAATGCAAAGCACGGTAGCCATTATGGAACAAGACATTCACTGTTTTAATGCTAAGGTCCAAGATTTAGAAAAAAAAGAATAAATGTTTGGAGGAAAAGCTGGATGAAAGCAGAAGATTTGGTGTAGAAAGTATTTTAGCAAAAGAAGACAAAATGAACGGACTGTTTAAGTACTATACTGCCATAACATATATTAAATTCTTATCTCTATTACCGGGTATCTTTTTTACATCCACCAAACTTTTCCCTTAAGTATAAGAGTTGCAGAACAGATATCCAAAAGTTATCAATAGAGGACTGCCTTTTTCTTGTTTTGACTCATCTGCAACATAACTTTGGACTGCAAGATATTGCTGTAAGGTTTGGTATTACTATACAGTCAGCAAGTAGCTTGTTTAATACATGGATTGACCACATGTATTTTGAATTTGGACAGCTTTCAATATGGGCATATAGGAATCAAATTACTGTAGTTGACACGATATAATAGAACTATTTAGTTGTGTATTCATATGATTTTAAATGCCAAAAGCTTTTAGAAATGATTTTCCTAACACATTAGTTATTATAGATGGCGTTGAATTTAAAACACAATCACCATGTGCGCTTGGTTTGCAAAGCCAATTGTACAGTGATTACAAATCCAATACAACTTTGAAAGCTTTGATAGGGTGCGACCCAAGTGGTTCAGTGATATTTATATCAGAGTTTTTTACTGGTTCTATATCAGACAAGGCTATAACTGAGCAAAGTGGGTTTTATAAAGTACTTACTCAATTAAAGCAGAATGGCTACATTCAAGATGGTGATGCTGTAATGGCAGACAAAGGGTTCACCATTGAGAAGGAACTAAATGATATAGGAATCAATCTGAACATTCCCCCTTTTGCTTCAAGTGGAGCACAGATGTCATCCGCAGATACAAGAAAGACAATTAAGATAGCCAAACATAGGGTACATGTTGAGCGACTAATTGCAAAAGTTAAGACATTCAACATTTTATCCAATGTCATTCCAACCAATTTGTTTCAAAGCATAAACAAAATTTGGACAGTCTGCTCATTTCTTACATTATTTCAAGATACTTTTGTCACAGATAAAGATTAATCGTTCTATGTACTAATGAAGTCTTACATTAGGAACAAATTTTAGGACAGTAAAAGTTGACAGTTTTTCTAAAAAGTTAATGTACCTGGTATGATAAAAAAGATCCAATCTGTACTTGGCCAATTGGTGTGTCTGTCAAAGGAGCATCTGAGGAGATGATATACTCTAGAGGAGTACCTTTCAAACGTTTCAATTCACCAACTTCTTCTCCTACATCTGGTAACCTGAAAAATGTATGAATATATATTCCAGTGTTTTATACACTCACTAAGACTCCGTTAATTAGTACTAGTAAATAGTAATAGTAATAGAAATCTGTAGAACACATTGTTCAATACAATTTTTCTAATACACTTAAACATAATAATAAGTAACAATTTGATTAAGGATACAGACATTTTTGTGGTCATCTTGTGGATGATATTGAAATCGTTAAATAGATACATACAACAGTGCTAACATCAGTGCTAACATCCAAAAGCTATTTTGAAGAGATGCGATTTTAGTGATGTTTTGAAAGATTCAATGGATTTTGTATTTTTCATATGTTGTGGCAGTCTATTCCATTCCATGGAATTGCATCATACCATCCGTCCGTCTGTCCGGTCCGTGGCATTTTATCTATAATTTGGCATTTTATCTAGGGATTTGGTTTGAAATCTTGACAAGGGGGTCATGAACGAAAAAATGTGATTGGTGGTTTGCCCTAAATCTTGACCGTGCACTGTGAATTGCCTGTATTCAAGTGTGTGAAGTGATGAAAATGTGATGTGAACTCTTCAATTACAATTCCTAGGGATTGGTGAAAAATAATGAAATGTAATGGTGACTGGTGATTTATGAAAAAAGTGTTGGTGAATAAGAATCTAATATACATTATGGCTATCTTTTTCCTATATTCTACATGGACTGAAATGGTCTAAATGGTCAAAACTGGTTTGTCGCCCCTGGGGACGCTTCTCATATGTTTTAACTGTGTATAAGAAAGAGATCAATGTACATGTACTACTGTGTATAACAAGCCGTATAATGAAATGTGTATACATTTTTGGTAACGAATGATGTGTATAGGTATTAACTTTGAATTGCTTACTTTTCATCAGTGTCCAATTGGCACATTACAGGCTTCCTTTTTCTGTTCTCCTGAGGTCTTGCAACCACTAAGTGATTCAGTGGTACTGGTGTAATCTTAACACCCTGAGGAACATCCCATTGTTGAGGAATGCTGGTACAGGATTGATGATCTGGCACTCTAGCAAAATTGTGCAATTTCAACCCTTGTAAGGTCTTCAGTAGCCTAATTATGTGGGAGCCATGACTGTTAAGACTGTAAGCAAAAACAAAACAAACAATTTTGATAACATTCAGGCTGATAACATTAACTATCAATACTCATCAAAATCAATGTACCGACCGGTGTGAGCTAACTGTTCTGTGGTATGATAAAATGATGTTTAAATGTTTGTAATATCTATTGTGATTTTTGTTTTTACCATAATCTGTAAATGTTCAAACACAGTTTCAGGTGATAAATAAAAATCAAATTCAAAAAAGTAGGCATAAAAGTACACCAACATTGCACCGAGTCTGGAGAGCAGTACAATACAGCTAAATCTTAAATCTGGTTGTAATCGGTGAAATATTTCTCTTGTAGATTGGTGGCCGCATTGCATCTCAGCTTGGCTCATCGCAAAGATCTTTGTGCAGTGTGTCAAAATGAGGTGTCACAAGTCCATGTGCGGCAAAAACTCAAGATTTCGCAGCTCTCAAACATTTACCCATGAATCGGTGATAAGTTGATTAAAAGGGGGACCAAAGTACACCAAAATTTTATCATGTCTAAAGGGTGGTACACTTAAGTTTATTATCAAATTTGGTTGTAATAGGTCAAATACTTCTTTTGTCGCCTGTCGTTTGCCAGTTTTTTGTCTGTTTTTATTTTAAAAGTCTTATAACTTGAGAAAAAAAGTAGGCCAAAAGTACCAAACTCTCACCGAGTCTGAGAGCAGTACAATACAGCTGTGTATTAAATTTGGTGGCAATCGGTGAAATATTTCTCTCTGTAGAAGGGTAACGAGATATTTAGGCAAACCGCTCGTAAGTTGGCTAAAAGTGGACCAAAGTACACAGAATTTTTTTCACGTCTGAGGGCGGTAGAAGAAAGCTAACAGTGACATTTGGTTGTAGTTTGTTGATTTTTTTCCGACCAGGTAATTTTTAGAAATCGTAGCTATTTTGGCCCATTTTTGGGGGTTAAAAGTAGACCAAAGTACACAAAAAATTTTTTCACGCCTGGAGGGTGGTACCCTCGTGTTTATTATCGAATTTGGTTGTAACAGGTCAAAAAAAACGGCCGGTAACCAAGGCAACGGACCGTAACCATGACAACGGACCGTAACCATGACAACCGTGTGCCCAAATAACTCTATCACATGCATGATATATATCAGTATCTCGCTATGTTTTTTTTTTTTTTTTTTTTTTTAAGGCCAGTAACTGACCTACATTTCTGACCCCTTAATTTTAGTAATAGTATATAGCGAATTTGGCGATTTTGGGGTGCGCTCTCAAAAATTTGCCTTGAGAGATGGGAGCATGAAATTCATAGGCAGTCATGTTCAATTGCTTGCCTACGAGTTGACTACAACGAAAACGCTATGGCATATTCCGATAAATTTTCATTTCTGTGAGTTCAATTTTACAGTTAGTTGATGTTGCATTCTTTTTTTTCACCACAGCACCCTATTGTATAGATGTAATCCAAGAACTTTCACTTGTTAAATGGTTGAGTTAAAACAATGTATAAAATCTTTACATACATGTATCCACATGAGAACGTCAAAGTTTATATATATCCGAAATAAATGAATAGTATGGCATAAAATGTGAAGAGAAAACACTTATTGAGGTGTTTCTCTCTGGGAATCTAAAAGAAGACTGGTTAGAACATTGCCGTCCTTGTGTGTATCGTGTCCGGGATAGGGTGTCCGGGATCAAAGGTGACGTCCAGGGCAGGTTTAGTCTGTGGGAAAGGAATGCAGATACATTTACATCTGCACGCCATAAACTTTAGTTTAAGGGATAAACCACAAGCGGGAAAATGTTTTTTTTTGTTATAACAGACAGCACGGCAATAAAGTTGAATGAACACATTTGTGGTGGAGGGAGGTGGGGGTGGCATGGGGTCACTCACTTTTTCACGACGCCATAGGGGAGGTCGCTCAATTTCTATTCATGCCAAAGAGGGGGGATGCTCGTTTTGATATTTTTTCTTCTCAGGCCACAGTTAATCATCAGAGTAAGTGTAAAAAGTGGATGAAAAACATATGCTAAAAACGTTCTTAATGTGTGTAGGTCTAGTGCAATGTTGTCTCTGCAGGTAGGCAAGAAGTACCATGTACAATAAATAACAATGCGTGTCCAGCCAATCCAAAATCTATTTTCAGTTGACGTTTGAAATAATTCAAAGTTTTCTTTATCACCAACTGGCAAAAAACTCTTCATACATTTATTGATAAGCACTCCTTATTGTTCGGCCTGTTATATGAGAGCAGCGTGGTGTTAGATTCTTAGACTGTTTTGTCATCTTGGTAAACTTACGTTTTACAAGAGTAAGATTTGCATTTACGTCCCAATAGAATGACTGTGGTAATAATTCAAATATATGGGCCGTTGATAAAATCTGTATGAGCTAAATGGGATTTTGTATTGTATATTATGATACATGTATTATCGCAGTCTTCACATAGCGGTATTATATGTGGACATTTTAATACAGTGACTGTGTGGATTCTGATTGTAGATCGAATTTATAGTGTTCAGTTTTTAGTTAAGCTAAACTAAAAGATCACTATACACTAGCATGAGTTTAAGTTAGTAGTAAAGTGAATAAAAGAAACTCACTTGCACACTGAGGTCATAGGGTTCAGCAATAGGAGTTTTAATCACTTCAAGTTTGGCCCAAGAAAGTCTCTGACCATCAGAATCATCTGTCCATTCTATGTACGTCTTTGTCTCCAGCAATGATTTTAGCACTTTTGACACCAACCTTATAATTGAGTATAATATTGATAAATCTGAGATTTAAAGAAAAAATCCATTACTGCTGTCGGCAATGTTTTGTGCATCTAAGTGAATAATGTAATCATCAAATGACAAATTAACTGCAATTCTGCCCAGCTTGTGTTACGGTAACTAAATAAAACTGTGATATTCTTAAAATTATTCTGTTACACCAAGTATACCTTTTTCCGATGAACTTCATCAGGTATGCTTCAGAACAAATGTTAGAACTCAACGAGCACACGCTGTGCTTCATGACAGTTGAATTTAGCAAAGGAACTGCAATTAAAAATCAAACCACGGGCCTCACCTTAGGGAGTGGTTTAAAGTAGCACAAGAATCAGCACATCTTTGTTTTCCGAGAAGAGCTTGTGCTGTGCCATGGCATCTCATACTGACACCATGTGCTCTCCAGGAAGTGAGGGGAGAGCACCAGCAAAGTTTGCGACTTTCTTCTATGCTCTTAACAATTTGTTCCACTATGTAACCACCTGAAGAATAAATAGACAGTTTTTAAATAAGCGGACATTAAATTACCATACCGAGGGGAGTCGGTCATTTGCTAGGGTGGCGATGGTGGTGTTGAGCCTTGAAATTGTACAAACACGTGAAATTGTACGTGTACAATTTCACATCAACTTGAAATTGTCCCACTGCCTTGAAATTGTTCCAGTACGATTTCAAGTTAACGTGAAATTGTACCATTTTGCCATTGTTGCCTTGAAATTGTACCACCACGCGAAATTGGTCCAGGAGCATTACACTTTTCCTAAATATAAATTTTTGATTGGTAGGGATGAAGTAATATGGGTATATAGTAGAGGCGACTGGGGGTAGATGGGGGGGGGTAGATGGGATACTGGGTAACATGGGACTGGGGGTAGATGGTACACAGGTACAGGTTATACTTTTATCCACTCTTATAAGAGTATACAAGAGCAGTCAATGTGGACTTGTACACTTTCTTCCCATAAGAAATTAAAGGAAACGTGTTTAAAATCGTGTGTAATATTAGTTGTAAATACACTGCACATTATTGAACACTACCTCTGAAACAGTCTATATTTGTGATTTGTGAAACGAAACAGTGTATATTGTAGAAGACTATGTCTGTGCTGATGGCATTGCTGCTAATATTACTTAATTGATATCCAAGAAAAGTGATTTGTCCTATGTTGCCCCACGTACCACCATCCCCAAATTCTATGTTATCCAGTGTCCTATGTACCCCCATTCTCTCTTTCTAGTTTTTATGGAGTTAAAATTTTGTTCACTCTAAACGTTCTGTTTCATTATATCTAACAATTGATATACATCACAGTCAGTTTCATATTTAGTTAAAAATTAATATTGTGAATATTGTGAAGAATTTCTATTGACATCACTTTGTATGTAAGACTCGTAGCTAATTACACATAGTGTACTGGGCAATGCAATATGAGTGTAGATTAGGAATGCATAATCCAATTTTTTGTGGTGTTTTGGCATCTAAGGGAACCTTCGTGGGTAGGAAACCCATGAAATCCTATGTGTGCACCCCCCCTTTTTCCGAAAACCTGAATCTGCCAGTGAATTTTCCTTTGTCAAGAACAAGAACAAAGCCTTGTATGTCATGTATGATATTATATCTACATGAAACACGCTGCAAAATGTGGAAAATGTTGTTTTTTTGTTATAACAGACAGCACGGCAATAAAGGTGATTGAACATTTGTGGTGGAGGGGGTGGGATCGGGGTCACTCACTTTTCACTGACGCCATAGGGGAGGTCGCTCAATTTCTATTCATGACAAAGAGGGGGGATGCTCGTTTTGATATTTTTCTTCTCAGGCCACAGTTAATCATCAGAGTAAGTGTAAAGTGGATGAAAAACATGTGCTGAAAACGTTCTTAACGTGTGTAGGTCTAGTGCAATGTTGTCTACAGGTAGGCAAGAGAATACCATGTACAATGAATAACAATGCGTGTCCAGCCAATCAAAATCTATTTTCAGTTGACGTTTGAAATAATTCAAGTTTTCTTTATCACCAACTGGCAAAAAGAAACTCTTCATACATTTATTGATAAGCACTCCTTAAGGTTCGGCCTATTATATGAGAGCAGCGTGGTATTAGATTCTTAGACTGTTTTGTCATGTTGGTAAACACCACGTTTTTACAAGAGTAAGATTTGCATTCACGTCCCAATAGAATGACTGTGGGTAAGAATTCAAATATATGGGCCGTTGATAAAATCTGTATGAGCTAAATGGGATTTTGTATTGTATATTATGATACATGTATTATCGCAGTCTTCACATAGCGGTATTATATGTGGAAATTTTAATACGGTGACTGTGTGGATTCTGATTGTAGATCGAATTTATAGTATTCAGTTTTAGTTAAGCTAAACTAAAAGATCACTATACTAGCATGAGTTTAAGTTAGTAGTAAAGTGAATAAAAGAAACTCACTTGCACACTGAGGTCATAGGGTTCAGCAATAGGAGTTTTAATCACTTCAAGAAGTTTGGCCCAGAAAAGTCTCTGACCATCAGAATCATCTGTCCATTCTACGTACGTCTTTGTCTCCAGCAATGATTTTAGCACTTTTGACACGCCAACCTTATAATTGAGTATACTATTGATAAATCTATGAGATTTAACAAAAATCCATTACTGCTGTCGGCAATGTTTTGTGCATCTAAGTGAATAATGTAATCATCAAATGACAAATTAACTGCAATTCTGTAAATTATGTTACGGTAACTAAATATAAAAGTGTGATATTCTTAAAATTATTCTGTTACACAAGTATACCTTTTTTTCCGATGAACTTCATCAATTATGCTTCAGAACAAATGTTAGAACTCAACGAGCACACGTTGTGCTTCACGACAGTTGGATTTAGCAAGGAACTGCAATTAAAAATCAAACCCACGGAGCCTCACCTTAGGGAGTGGTTTAAGTAGCACAAGAATCAGCACATCTTTGTTTTCCGAGAAGAGCTTGTGCTGTGCCATGTGCATCTCATACTGACACCATGTGCTCTCCAGGAAGTGAGGGGAGAGCACCAGCAATGTCTTGCGACTTTCTTCTATACTCTTAACAATTTGTTCCACTATGTAATCACCTGAAGAATAATAGACAGTTTATGTGTGTGTGTGTGCTTTTTTATTTTCTTGTTTTTTATTTATTTATTTTTTTTTGGTGGGGTAAAGTTGACTTTTGTAAAATTAATAAAAATAAATACGTACCTGGCATGAAATTTCTATAGTGCAAACAAAGCTTCAAATCTTGCTTGCTTTCTAGTTCCAATTTGAGTTTGTCTTCGACCCATTCTTTATCTTTTTCATTGTATGAGATGAAAGCATCATATTTATAGACGTTGTTATCCTGTGGTTTTTTGTAATTCTTCCAAATACGCCTAGCCAAGAAATATTGATACCGAAACCACCATCTCTTTCGGTAAATGGTTACTATGGCAAGAAAAAATAGCAAACTACATGGTACTGTTATTCCAATAGTCAATAAAATGTAAAACAATTCCACGACATATTCTTTGTCAATATCTTCAAGCCTAATTGAAAATAGCTCAACTCGTATTGATTGGCTATTTATACAAAGGGTATGCTTCTTGTTATAAAATGTTATTTTTGTATTCAATGCCCAGGAAACGAAATCTCTATTTTGACATGTACATATCAGATCGTTGTTTGAAATATCGACATACAATTTTTTCCCCGATTTTCTGGCATTTATGATATTTTCCAGATCTTCAATAACAGAAACTGGTAACTGTGTAAGTTGATTGAAGCTTAATTCTAGAAATTCAAGGTTTGTTAGATTTTCCAAACTAGCATCAAATGATTCTATTTGATTTTGTTTTAAATCAAGGTGTCTAAGATTTTTCAGCCATACAAATGTCTTTGGTTGAATCACATCAATTCTATTCTGTTTCAATATTAATTTTTGAAGATATTGAGAATCCTTGAATACAGTATTGTAGATTTCGTCTTTGAGAGAAATGCCATTTTCTGCTAGATATAACTTCTTTAGTTTGGGGAAATTGTTTCCAATTTTGAAGTTCAAATGCTCTAAACCAATTTGTGTAGCATTTATTTCCTCTAAATTTTGTAAACCTGTGATATCCATTTGCATTGCCATAGCTGTATCTGGAAATCCCCTGTCACGG
>CM032669.1:26730920-26800639 GCA_019095985.1 Streblospio benedicti | reverse complement strand
TTAGAACAAACTAAGATGATAAAGTAGCGTATTTACCATAGTTAAATTATTAAATTAATGCTTCACAAAATGACACCAAGGTTGTTTATCACAAATTATTTTTTTAAAGAAGATAACCTATGTATGAGTATATTTTATGTGACTCAATTACCGAAATTATATGAAAATTTATCTGCATCATATTAAAAAAATAAAGATCTCTAGTGTAGCTGCGTTTAGATCCCTTCAATGACATATTGCCTCATCTGACCTACCTACTTTCCTGAGTGTAGATGTATATAAATTGTGGTTATCCTGTGAGTTTCCCTATATCCTTTTTTATTATGTAGTCACAGTGAATTTGATGATGATGTTTCAAACTATTGACATTACTTTTATGCTTCAATAATCGCATTAAGAAATATTCTCCACTTGTGAAAATAAGAATCATATTCATATGCTGATAAAAATTGTTAACGTCTAACCAGGTGATATTTACCTCTCAAAAAGATTAAAAAAAAAAAACTGAAAAGAGCACAAAATTTGAATTATAAATATTTCAACATTCATCAAGTTAAATCTTCACTTCCATTAAAAGTGTAAATTGTAAAGTCGTGAGAGGAAGACTTGAATCACAACTATAAACCACCAATTCACCACATTTACATTTACATTAATTAAGAAAAAAAGCTGTATGAAATAAAATGCAACAGACATCATTGCTGCCTGAAATTTTTATTATACAAGAACGTCATATTCATACAATAACAGATGACCTAAATGTTCAGTTAGTTCAGGTGATATTTTTTTCAAATTGCAATAACCATGTTACACTATTTAAATTTAAAAGCAAATATTCGAAACTCTTGAACAATACATGATTTTCTACATTTAGTTACATATATAGTTCATGATCTTATGTATAGCTCACACCAACTGCGAATCCTGTGCTTTAAACCTGCGAGGAAAGTGCGGTCATTTTCCAAATAATGTTACGATGTGATACGAATGTGATACGAATCGGTTGCCGCTGTGGATAGTAACAAATCGTGATACATCTTAACAAAGCGTGAATAGTGGTAAAAACTGGGGTCCCCACTTTGAACCAAACTCTGTTTAGCTTTCCTGTGGTTTGAATCAAGTTCTGCTGAGCTGTGTTACATTGTGTAACTTTGTTTCTATTCTAATGTGTTTTTCCCAAGTTTGCTTGTGGATACAATTATATTCTTCTCTCTCTCTTCTATGGCAAGCAAGCTCCTACCACTATATTGACATAGCTGAAGACACATCTTCCATTTGACTATGTCAAGTGGCCCAGACGGGACTCTCGAACTCACCCCCAAGGTTGTGAGACCAGAATGATACCATCATCCCCACTGCTTGGGATGATCGTCACCAAGCTCGTCCTCCTCATCAGACTCAGGAGGTACTGGCCAAGCTTACAACTGGTGCAGGGGTACAGGGCACATTCAGCTCCTGCAAGTGTTCAAGAATAATAAGTATACAGTTATAAAACTAATCAATCTAAATTGAACAAGGTAACAAAAATGGTTTTACTTCTTTTAGGATTGCTAGAAATCGGTGATTGTAGTTGACCATTGAATTATTATCAGATTCTTTTTTCCACCTACATTTTGTACATGGAATTACAAATTTTAAATTTACTGTCCATCGCATTTTATTTCAATTATTTTTTCCAGCTACATTCAGGAAGGAGAGCTGCTCCACCAGCCACGGTTGATCCTCTTCTTCCCCCACCCCACCCCCCTTTCTTTAGCTTGGACCCAGACTTGGTCCTCAACACTTTGCATCTTCAGTCACAAAGGATCTTGAACCACCTAAAGAGGTCATCTGCGGTCACCTCAAGTTGCGAGGCAAGCGCCCCCATGATCTGCCTCCGCCTGTAATAGTCCTTAGCATCCCTCCATCAAACACTCTCAAAGTCGCTGATGAATTTAAGGGAAATCCCCTCCTGTTCCTCAGTCAGCTTCAATTATTTTTTTCCTTCTCCACCTTTTCCTTATTGGCTGCTTTCTTGGCTGGTGCTTTGGCCTAGCCCGTGCCCTTTCCCAGGAGAGTCACTGTCACTGTCAACTGGCTCCTGTATCAACTGTGTATGCTGCTCTTCACCTGACAAAATGAAACACATGTATATCTTACAACAATATTAAAACACATTTTATCATATAATACATTTTTAAAAAGAATTTTAGCTTTCCATTGTGGAGTCAAATTCTATTTTTTTAAAGCTTGGATTATAGAAAAAGATTATTTGTACTGGATTCTGAATCATGTAATTGACATCCGTCAAACTATGTAATGTGGTAAAATGGTGATGCATTTGGCTTTCTCAACATATTATGGCAATCCATATTACTGACTTGAACTCGGATATAGTGTTAGCGTGCAAGTTATCTAATGGTTGTAGCTACAAGTTTGTTACAAGATTGTGGCGTTTCATACCCCATTCCATAGTAATTATGTACCCAATCAGGTGGCTGCAAGTACCATGTAGATGAAATCTGTATGACAGAAAGCATGCAGGTAACCAAGGTGACATATATCAGGAAGAGGGTGAGGGGGACCAGGGGGCCATGGAGGCGGTAGGGGGCACTTATTTTTGTATCTTTATTTTCACATTAGTACATACTTTACAAGTTAGTGCAAACAAATTATGTACATTTGCCATACGCAGTATAAGTTAGTGCAAAGACCTATGATATCTATGGGCAAAGCCATCAGTTTCAAGTTACTGCCAGCAAAAAGCATTCTAAAAGTGTAATTTAAAATAGAAAGGTATCTTTATGGATTAGATACATGGAATTAAGGTGGGATTTGAATTTCAACACACTGTATACGTAAAAAATAAAAAGGGGTTTGAACTCTTACCTAGTGCACCCCGCACTGGATCAAATAACTAAGCGCCGCGCTTTGGGGCCGTTATGATCATAATTTAAACTCTACATCATAAGACTTTTTTCAGAAATAGTACTTGAAAATTTACAAACGTATATCTATTTACATTACATTTAGATTAACAAAGACCAACGTTTGATTACAAGATTTCAACAAAGAAACTTAACATAATGTTTTTAAAAATTTCTACACTTATTTATGTAGCACAGCATACTACAATTGTTTCCACCGTCAATGATCTGGCACCTCTCATACAAAAACTACACTCACTGAACTGTTTATTTGAAAATGGGCTCGTTGCACTTGCAACGAGCCTATATATATATAGCTATAGACCCATAACGCAGATAAACTACTACACTCAAGGGGTCAGGCCGGGGGGGGGGGGGCAATCAGGGTATAATTGGATGTGCGTGTGCCATTTTGACTTCATGAACAGAAGCATACCCAAAAATATAGTAAAACTTATTCAAAGTATACCCATAAATATGCTAAACCCAAAGTTAATCCAAAACATCCTACAGAAATACACAAGGCAAGCGAACATTTTCTCACATTGCATCAGATATGAAAAATGAACATATCTATTATCAAAGTTTATTGCAATTTCACATCACACACCACAATGATTAGTCAAATTGCCCTATGATATAGTTATCTCTAGAGATAAGACCCTAAAGTATAATATTGTCTTAAAATCAAGACCCAATAATATAGTAATTTATCAAAATATTAGGACCTTATGATATATCAAATATCTAAGAATATATATAGGACTAAATGATATATCAAGAAGCTGGAAAAGGTGACCTAATAAAATAATAAAATGGCACATCCGTATTAACCAAATGTGTTGGAGATCCAGGGGATTTTCTGATTTCCCATTAAGGTGTGCGGCTACCAAAATGTGCCCGTTTTGAATTTCTCATGTCACATTCAGTTTTTGATAAACATATAGAAGAAACATATAGATAGTGTTTTTATCCAGACAGAGACGCAGATTCAATTAAATGCCATGCAAAATGTACATTTTTACTCCACACCACACTTTGTTTCTATGGAAATCTGACTGGAGGTGATTTAATTATCACAACATTTACACCCCAGACAACAAAACTGGTCTCATTTGGCCTCAAATCTTTCATATCTAGAGCGTTTCAATACGCACTAGCCTATATTCACAAGGCAGCTAACGACTGTGTCCAACATATATTAAAAAATTGACAACCTGGCGTGTGTGGATTTCTTTTAAATTGATTTGCAACAAAATGTACCTATTTTTCGTCACCTACAGAAAGCCCAACAATAGTAGTTTCCCAACAAACACCATCAGTCAATAACCCCCTTTTCTCGAAACTAAATCTCAATGAATCAGCTTGAAAATTTGCAATCAGGTACACAAGTGTAACAAGAAATGTTTCTCAGAGTTGCTGTAAAAGAAACATGTGTCCAATAATCTTGTGTGAATTGCAAAGTAATTCAGTTTGAAAACTTCCTGATGAACGATTACTATAAAGAGTACAAAGCCAATCTCATTCCTGTTTGCAATATCAATATAATGTAATACATCTACCGGACTTTTTAACAATCTGTAAATCTGGAAAAGATGGTAGAAAAGTATAACAAGTAGAACATGCGGGTTATTTGCGGGTTCTCTTCATGATTTTAGGCTACAAAGAGCCTGCGATTCAAAATATTTTGAGGATTAAAACCTTCAGCCACACTCGCAGTATATGTGACAATTCAGCCCACCTCTCGGCAAATTTGCTGGTGCAGAGGTAAGGTCGGCGGGCTGCGGAGGCCTGCACAGGGCTCTGGACCCTATTTAAATGTTACAAAGTGGGGGGTTCGGTAGTGCATTTTTTAGTTTGCACCAGTGACCTATCACTAAAGGATGGCCGTCCCCCAGTTTTCACTTTACAAGATTGCATACGGACTAACTTGTGCAATGAAAACTACCCCTCAGAATCGCGTCCATGCGAAGTTAATCTCCGTCGGTAGCGGCTCCTATAAGTCCACCTAAAAGTGGACATCTGGAGTCGGCTTCAGATGAAAAGAAAAGTAAATCCTTACTTCGCCTGAAAGAAAGTAGGATTAAAATCATCTCAGACTCAATAGTTTACACAGCTCTGCTGTCACATGATCGCCAAAACCGTTGTGGGTGACCCATTAGAGATCAGTTTCACGCCCGAAAACTTTTGAGAAAACTGAAAGTCTTGCCAAAGACAAAATGACAGGTTCCAATAGGTATCTATATATTTGAATCTCATACTAACATAGGGAAGTTACAAACTTTTCCACTTCACGCTCACGGCCCACTAATAAGTCTCATAACTGTTGGGTTCACCCGGTAGAAACCCACACCATAGGGAGTTACCACTCAACCATATCCGGCAACAGACTGAAGTGATATCTACAGTTCTTATCCGAGATGCTAGGAAAGTGAGTTCCATTTGTATTGTTTCCTAGAAATGTATAGTTTAGTGAACTGAATTCGAGCTACGTTCACGAACACTTAGAATAGTGCCAAACTTCTTCTGCGGCCACCGTACGGCCTTGAAAAAACGTACGTGTGCCGCACTGCACACTCACGGATCGTTACGATCTCTTTGCGTTTTTGGTCGTAGACTGGCTGTAGACCCACCTTGCGGTGGAATATGTGCCCTAGGCATTAAGTACGTCCCAAATTACTGCTCAAGCAACCACCATACACCTAATATAATCAGTAGTTTAAGGAACTATGCTGAACTCTCAGTAACATTGTTTACAAACAAAAACACGTCGACCGCTATCATTTTTAGGACTAGACCCATAACCAGATGATATAAAATCACTGTTAAAAAGACATTTACCTCTGATCATCAAATTATTATTACACCATATTATTTGATTGTATAAATCATTCTTATTTTCAATACTTATTAGTTTTCTTGCTGCTCAGTATCCTGAAACTTCTTCTTGATAGAATTCTGATAGTTTTTCCATTACAGATATTTTTTCAAAGGACATATTTATAAATTGATTTCTTAATAGGTTATCCAAAAGGGGTTTCGGAATCTAAGTCCATATTTCTTTACTATTCATGATTTTCTCTACCCATCTGGCTTTTAAAGCCTGAAAGTGACTTTCCATATCAATCATTTGAAGGTCACCTGAACGATATACGTGTTTATAAAAATTCTTCGTTTGGTTTTATCTCTTTCCCCATATAAAAACTTTTAAAACATTTTGTTACTAAATTGTCTCAATTGTTCCATCTGGTATAGGCAATACTGCAGCAGGTAGAAACAATTTTTGGAATGATTAATGATTTTATTATCAAGATTTTTCCTTCAATAGAGAGATTGCGTGCAAGACAGCAGTCTAATAGTTTTGCATTTTTTTCTAATTTTGTTTCCCAATTAAGACAATAACAGAAATCTTGGTTAAAAGAAATGTAAATACCTAAATAGCGTATTGGTTCTTTAGGCCAGTTAATCTTTGAATAGATAGGATTATTTTGAACCAAATTTCCTATAAGAAGTATTTCTGTCTTGTCAAAATTGAGATTTGAGAGAACAAAAAGATATTTTTTAATGATTTTAAAAAGTGGTTCTATATAGGTTTCATTCTGTAAATATACACACTTATCATCAACATATTGCGTTATTTTTAGCAAAGTTATGCCCATTAGATCATCTACTCTTATACCATACCATAGGGGACATGTATGCTGTTGGAGGCATATGGAGAATAAGGTGGGGCAGGGTGGGGCTGGTGAGCAGTTGGGCAAAGAAGACCAGAACACGATGACCGGGCATGGGCAGACTGGCAGTGAGAAGGTGGAAGCAGGGCGAGAGAAGCAGGGTATGGAAGGACAAAGCAAATGGAGCGATGGAGTTGTGTGTGGGGGGGGGGGGCGCAAAGTGGGGGCGGGGGCAACCCAAGGTGGGGAGGGGCGAGGCGACCCTCCTCGGATTTGCTATTGTTTGGCTTGAAGAACATAACATGATATGTGACTATCTTATGTTGTGTAGGCCTATGCTTGATGAAGCACTAATCCAAGGGTTCATTATCACTAAATATTATGACTATGTACTAAGATTTGTTACCTTTGAAGCAGCTATCCTGGTATGTAATATCATATAAAAAGATATGTGTGTGAGGCCTGAAACGTGCTAGCTCCAATTCATATGCGATAGTTTAAGCTATATAAACCTGCACCATTATGCGACACAATTGTTTTATTTTATTTTCTATTGATGTCAGTGCTATAGCAGAGCTGGGAGGCTTGTGGCTAACACACCCTATGCATGTCCAAGATGTCAGGGTGAAGCTGATCCCAATGATGGTAGATCACTTACCCAGGTAGATGTGGAGGGGTCCATGCTTGATGTAGATCCCAGCTTCTCTCCCCTAGGTGCCAGCACACAATAGTGTGATATATGAACAACGGCAAAAGGTTAAAGCCAGATAAGCCAGATAGACGAGAGGAAAGGATTTGCAACTATTTTATTTTGAATAACGTTGAGGATGAGGTCAGCATAAACCCAACAAAACGTGTATGTAAGAAATTTGAAGCCAATAATTTTGGTCAGACGTAACTTCACGGTTTGTAAAAAGGTGCCCATCTCCCCATTATTTTTTTAGATGCAGTGACACTTGTATCTTTACATTTTGACACTACCATATGATGAAGTTTCTCTGTAGAGAATATTAATAAAAGCAAGAATATTTGTACTAGTCTAAGTTCGCTTCCTTTAATATGGATATATTTTCAAATTGCAGATAAGTCACATAAAAAAGAAGGAGCGTAATGGCAAAACTGCTGTGTGTGTGGGAACTGTTACTGATGATCTGAGAATGCTTGAGATCCCCAGAAGGCGATTGAAGAACAATGTTTTTAGCTCCCTGAGTGGTGACGCGTGGTGACGCATTTTCGTCTAATGTAGGGGTAACATGGTCATGAAAATTTAAAGGTTATGGGCAGTGGCTGAACAAGTATGCTTGCTTAGAAACAATATAATGTGTCTTGTACATTCTAAAAATTATTTTTACTTAAACAACGGATTAGAATATCTAGCGCAATTTATGTACCACACCATGAGTCACCTTATGGATCAGGTAGGTAATACCAATCTTCAAAATCACTGTGTATCTTACCACACCTTTCATCTGTCAGTCCGTCAACAATTGATCTTTGCAAAATAGTTTTTTCGTTTATCATTTGGTTTTCACCAAACTTTCACATGGTGTATGCCAATATGCCTATATGCCTGTCGTTATTCCATATTTGAATATTGAGACCCTCCCTCATAATGTCAGATAAAATTTCCATTGAGCCTCGTTATATTAGGTGTGAATACTGCATGTTACTGGGCGTGCACGCTCTCGTGTCCTTATGGCTGGTGGAGAGATCATCACCTTCGATCAGTTGGCTCGTCGCTGAGCAAAGGTTCAACATCCAGTGTGACAATTTTTGTAGACATTAAAAAACATCATATAGTCATAGAATTTGGATTGGCGTCAGGGTATGTAAATGTCGCAACATAATAAATGTTAATAAATGTCTACATTTATGACTTTTCGGAGGGAGACTTCTGCGTTTGCTTCTTGTAAATTGAATATGTTGATTGAATTAGAACAAAAATATATATAGGATTTTAATTTTTATGATTTTGTACCCCAATTTGAGTAAGTTATACTTTTATATATTTTCAATTATCCTTTTTTCAGGCCTCCGCAAGGCCCGATAAACCTACAGACACTTTGGCCCGTACACCTGGTGTTCCTGACAGCAACACCAAGCCGTGTCGTATGTTCGTGCGAAGGAACAATCATTTGAGTGTACTAGAGGGCGTAGATCAAGCCGAGGCTACAAGAACTAATACCATGCTGTTAAAAAGAATAATAATGTCAATTCAAATATATCCAAAAACAAATTTTGGAAAGAGCTCTTTAAGAGCTTTTGAGCCATCACTTGACCAGAATGGGTACACGTCAGGCGAGTGAACGTTCATGTAGGTGGTTGGGGCGGTTGCTATTGTGTTGTTTGCTCCTCAGGGAGCTGACAAAGGTTATGTAGAGTGGACAGGATGCCAAGGACCTGGTGTAGATGCAAAGACGACTGATAGTATGGATTTATGGAAATTAGACACAGATTGTATAATAATGGATTTTTCTAAGGCTTTTGATAAAGTAAATCACCAAATTTTGACACATAAGAATAAGAATAAGATAAAGAATAAGAATAATTTATTTCGATAATACCATTTACAGAATTTTATAAATGTATAATCATAGCAATAAGATATAAATGAATAAATAAAATAAAATAAATTGAAAATTAACACAGTATTAAAATATCACAGTCTTCAAATATGGCATAAAACTGAGGATTCTAAAATAAACAAATCAAAATTGGTAGTCTAATTGAAGCTATATGGCATTGGCAAAAAAACAAACACTTGCGTAAAGTCATTTCTTACTGGCCGGTCTCAATCTGTTGTGGTGAACGGCCAGATTTCAGACTCTGTGGCTGTTCAGTCGGGTGTACCCTAGGGTCCAGCTCTTTTTCTTTATTATATAAATGATATGCATGAGGAGCTTTCCCTTCAGACCAAGGTCTGACTTTTTGCTGTTGATACTTTGGCCTACATTGCCGTTTCATCCCCACAAGACCACAAGATGCTCAGGTTATGCAGGCTGACCTAGACAAACTGGATGATTGGGAGGAGAAATGGGACATTAAGTTTCACCCTGATAAATGTGTTGTGCTAAGTATTACTAGAAAATTAACACCTCACAAGAGCAAATATTATCTCAGAGGCCATTGTTTAAAGTCTGTTAATAATGCCAAGTACCTAGGTGTTGAAATATCTTCTGATCTACGCTGGGACTCACATGTTGCAAATTTGTGCAAAAAGGGTAATCGATCCATTGGTTTCCTTAAACGAAATTTGAATGTAAATTCCCAAACAATTAAGGACATGGCATACAAAACACTTGTTCGACCCCAGCTAGAATACGCCAGTTCTGTGTGGGATCCATACCTGAGTAAGGACATTCATCGCTTAGAAATGGTACAACGTCGTGCTGCTCGTTATGTGTGTAATCGCTATCACAATAGATCAAGTGTCTCAGACATGCTCATGGAACTCGAATGGCCAACATTGCAGCAAAGACGAAAGCAGACACGACTGATTATGATGTACCGTTTTTCAAATTGTTTGACACAGGTAGACACTAAAAACCGTCTTAAAACTCCTGCTAGGTTGTCCCGTGGAATGCACTCTGGATCATTTCAACCTATGAATGCAAGATGTGATGTGAGAAAGAACTCATTTTTTTCCGCAGACAATCAGAGATTGGAATGAACTACCACAATCTACTACATCTGTGGATAGTTTAGAGAGTTTCAAACACCTTGTTCGCTCTATGTAGACAATAATTATAGTCAATTTTGTGTGTGTATACATATGTGTGTGTAAATTCATTATAAGTTTGTGACATGCGCACTACTTCACTTGGCACATTCCATCAACCTGTTGATGTTGGCCAGTAAGCGGTAGATGTAGATGTAGATGTAGATAAGACGGCCAGCTCTTATGAATCTCTAGGTCTTCCACCTTCGCTTGTGAGCTTTGTAAAGCTTGGGACATTGGCTTGTGAATGACATGACATTCTGTCTGAATAGATCAAGATGAACACGAACACACTTCCAGAGATCAAAGCGTGAACAAATCAGTGTATGTGTGATTTGTATAAGATATATACATACGTGCACAATTTTTGCAGTTGAAATTGTTTTTGTGTTTATTTTTTATGTTTAATCCCCATTCTGAATTCGTGATACGGTTTACCTTGCATAATAAAGCGTTTTTTCTCAGGATGTTCTTGTACTGTTCTGCTTTTATCTGCAATCTGTTTTTTCGTTTATAGATTTCGGCTGGTTGTAGGGTTAGAATCTTCAAAAAACAAACAAACAAACAAACACGTTCTGCATACAAAACAACATTTACAACCAATTTCCAAAACATGACTGGATTTCTTTATTTCTTTACCCGTGACAGTGTTTTCCCCCCGTTTAGTTGTCCTTGGGTTTGGGTTCAAAATATTAGACGTACACATGTCTCAATAAAACGGTATGTAGCTGGTAATTAAGTGATTTAAAATAAAATAAACAACAAAATACATACGCATATATTTAAAAAAAATGAAGAGTCGGCAACATTCCTTGTACCATGGAATGTTGTGAAGAGTGCTGTAGAAGGCCACTGGTGAAAAATGCTTAAACAGGAAGCCAGTGTGAAACCAAGTCTGAAATATCGTGAGCTTGAAAGCTGCAGAATCAACCATGGCCTCCCAGGCTGGAGTGTGGTACCAATCCATCACACACCAAAATGGCCACCATCCAAGCACTGCTGCTAACTCAAAGGTACCCCCTGTCAGCCTACTCACACACTGGCAAGATTGAAATATCCATTTGTCCACTGTGTCATGAAGCTCTAGAAACCACAGAGCACTTCCTGGTAGCATGTTCAGCACCCTCATGCGCCAGGGCGACTTACATAAAGAGAATCATGAGCTTCTTTCCACATCTCACCAATCCAGAAAGACTAGCTCACCTCATTCTACAACCACCAAGATTCCTCATGATCCATATGAGGAAACTATGCTATGCTTTGCATAATGAGAGGAGCTGCCTCCTAAAGGACTAGATGAATAAAGATGATAAGTGATGAATATAAAATGAAGGACAAGAGACTCTGTATTGTGTATTGTGTATATGTATTGTATATACGTATTGTGTAATTATTGTGTAACTATTGTATAAAAATTTTATATATGTAAGCTTTCAACTTGTACCTACATAGGTGTAAGGGTTCGGTTAAAAAGTGCAAGTCACAAGAGCCGGGATTTACAACAACAACAACAACAACACAAAGTCAGTAAACACGTAAGTACACCTGTACCTAGACTCTAGTACTTGGTCGACAGTACCTGCATCAGAACACGTGCATCAGAATCTATTTTCGTTTTGAGAACGTGAGCTGTCCCCTCTGGATAACCGTACGTATTATAAAAGTGCTAGTTTATACAATGTATGACTACACAGGTATAATTATGAATAAGTATCTTGGTTAGAGATACAATTCGAAGTATAAAACGTGAAAATTCTTCAAATGTTAACCAGCTTGTACAGATGATGTAAAATTCTCGTTATTGCTTAGAATAGACGTGGTGTCTTAAATTGCTGTGTAGACTGTCATAATATCATAGCCAGTTAATTGTGTTAATTACATTATTACAAAACCAGCTCAAAGACTTCCAGTTACGAATGTACTGTTTTAATACATATCCATAGTCTGCGAGGCCACGATAGTTAGCAGTAGCTTTTGCCTTGTACCATAATACAGGTCCCCGCTCGGGTGTGTGTGTGTGTGGGGGGGGGGGTCTCAGGCTATAATTGGGTACATTTTGACTTCAGGAACAGCACCGACAAATATAGTAAGATTTGTAAAAAAGCATACCCAAAAATTATAAAATTCATTCAAAGTATACCCATAAATATACTTCATCCATAACATACTACAGACATACACAATGCACTCATGGTTTCCTTGCAGTACAGCAGTTTGCATTGTGACTGGGCTTTTGGACTTCTCAGACTGGTGTATTTGGAATGTATAAGACACTCTTGAGCTATGATTTTTCTTTTTTAATGATGATACTCAAGAGTAATAAAACATGAAAATATGCAAGAATATGCAATATTTCAATGTCAATGCCCTATGATATATTTATCTCTTTGCCCACTCTGCCCCTGTCAGACCATGACGTTCTCGGCTCGCTCTGACACAGCGTTCTCAGCCACGCTCCTCTACTCCCTGGACCAGCGGCGCCGCGACGGCAGCCACGCGGACTTCGTCATCACGTGTCACGGGGGGGCACGACTGCACGCGCACAAGGTGAGGGTATAAACAATATGAGTTACATATGTTCGGATGATATACAGGCCTCATAAGTCACCTTTACCAATACTACACATACTAAACAAAGCCTAACTAATCAAGGAGTAGCAGATGAGTAATTTAAGTTAAAAAAAAACCTGAAGTTGATATGTTTGTTTACCTTTTCTTATTATCTTATTTATATCCTTTTTGGGGGGTGGGGGGTAAGGGGAAGCCACTGCACGCACACAAGTTGAGGGCGCAGCAGGTATCGTGGTCAAAGAGGGAGGGAGTTATGAAACACTAGCTGTGAGGATGAGACACTTTGGCTGGGTTTATTGTGATTTAATGATTGTTATTTTTCTTTGTTTGTGTTTGTTAGTTTTAGGTGTCTGTCGATACATAGAGTAAATTAAGCCCAACGTATGAGATTACATGCATGGGAAAATAATGGTTGTTGGAATAGGGGTGGCAAAAATTGTGCTGTAATAGTTCAGCTTTTACATACCTGACTGGGGCATTCAAAATGATGTAGATGCTGCCTCTTTGATGAATTGTAATTATTTCTTTTAGTCGGCAAATGATACCATCTTTCATATGCACATATTTTGTAGGTCATTCTAGCAGCTGCATGCCCCTACTTCGAGGCTTTGCTAAGTTCTGGCATGTCCGAAGCGCACTCCGGAGAGTTGAAGCTAGACAGCATAGAGCACGACCTGATGGAAGCCTTGCTGGGATACATGTACACAGGCGACATACACGTAGAGTATGAACAAATACAGCAGCTGATAGCGGCTTGTGAACTGCTTCAACTCACTGCGCTTAAAGCCAAATGTGAGCAATATCTGATTGGATCGGTCTCTGTGGAGACTTGTATTGGGGTATGCGCTACTGCTGCCATGTATGGCATGGAGAGGCTAGTGAAGACCTGCACAGAGATGATAAAGTCACGGTTTGGGGACGTCATCAAGATGCCAGAATTTCTGGAGCTAGATTTGGCTCAGCTGGTTGATTGTATAAAGTTAGACATTGAGAAACCCGAAGACGTTGTGCAAGGCTGTATCAACTGGGTGCTGCACGGTGAAGAGGAGAGGAAAGGATCGCTGCAAGACCTTATCAAACATGTGGATTTACAGACTTGTTCACGCTCATATCTTGAACAGATTACCAAAGAGTATGAAGGGTTATTTCACGGCGTCCAAGTGGAATTTACTCAGGCCTTTTCAAGACCAATGGAGCCACCTGGTCAAAATATTGACACTGTATGGGCTGTTAAGAAGGAGTTTTATGAATCTAAATGGAAAGTCATGAAGTACGAACAAATGCAATGGCTGCCATGCGGCGATCATTCCATTGTTGAGGAAGACGGCTATGCACACGTTACTGCAATACCTGGTGGATTTCTCTTAACGGGTGGTCAGTTAAATGGACGGCAGTGTCAAAAAAAATTTCTACATTTTTCATTTAGAATTATGAAATGGATTGAACTTCCGGCCATGCTTAATCACCGGTGCAGACATGCTTCAGTCTATGTAGATGACAACCTCTTTGTTTTAGGTGGATTTACGTCATGTCGTCAAGGTGTGGCCCCTTTTAGCATCGATACATTTGATTTCAAAACACATAAATGGACGGCTAAATCTCAATGTTTTAACATGGTCTATGATCCCTTGTCCGTGGAATTTAATGGAACAATATACGTGTTCTGCAACAAATACTCTACGAATAAGGACCATCCCAACTGTGTGCAATCCTATGATATCAACACCGACAAATGGATGAAGAAAACACCTATTCCAAATGCCATTGATACCTATGGTAGCAGTGCCATCTCCTTTGGTAACAACATTTATGTTCTGGGCGGGAAAAGTAAGATCTGCATCAGGTATAATGTAGCTATGGATGCATGGAACATTCTGACTCAGAGTATTAATACTCATTACTTTGGTGGGGTTTTGTTGAATCACAACAAAATAATCATTATTGGAGGAGGTACCGAGGAAGCAGAGGAATATGATATAGTAGCAGACAAATGGCAAAATTGTGCAAGATTTAGAAATAATACGTACTGGTCAAAAGTGGTCGTAGGTCAGTTTTGAAATGTTCCCAAAAGCAATGTCAGGTGAAGTGACTAGGACTATGTGTTGGTGTGAATCTATGATGCTGGTAGCTTTGGATTATGAAATGAAAATGGTGATGGTCACATTTTGTTTTGAATAAAAATTTTGTATTATGTTCTTGTACGTAGACATCTGAATTTGTACAACATTTAACTCACACGTTACAAAGTGGGCAGGGATGCCACCCAAAATCTCATACCAGAAGTCGATCCATTTATATACCTGACAAATATCTATGATAGAATAAGGAAGACGTAAGTTTGTGTCGCTTAATAAGAAAGACAGATTTTAAAGTTTTACCTCTCACAGCTAAGAATAACAATATATATTTTATGAGGACACGTGAACACATTTCTACGTCAGCAAGCCTTATTATTAAGGCCAGAATTTATCTGGATCTTACGTCTACACAAAAAATAACTAACAAGTTAACAAATCAATTAGCTCGTGTTTCTATCGAGTTTTTTTCTTCTCCCCAATCCATCATGGTTGTACAAGTCTTGATATAATTTACACCGCACTATCTGGGTCAATTGAAGAGGGCGTTATGATTCGTTCATCAGGACGTCAGTGTCTGTTCATCATTCTCAAATAATTTTATCACAGAATCACTGCAACAAAATAATGATAGAGTTTTAGGAAACCGCAATCAATTTGAGACAAGTTATTCAAACAGGCGGCGCAAGCAGAGCCCAAGTTGTGTCAAATATTGCCTCTTGTACGGCAAACAGTAAGATACAGTATACTAGTAGTAGTTATGATGATCATAGTACTGATTGACAATTCTTAAGATTCTTATGGTGAACATTCATTTTCAGTAAAATGCAAGTGAACATCCGCAACACCCACTAGGTGACATTTTGATACATGTTTTTTTTTTTTTTTTTTTTTTTTTTTTTTGAAATATGGATTAGTTTTATTCTTTTTGTTTTCGCAGGCAGAATTCACGGTGACCGACCTCAGAATCTATCGGCTGTAAAACACTGAAATATTACCCTATACAACCCTTGATTGTGATGCCAGATAATGTTTAAGTTTTATCATTACAAAACAAAAAGTTAAAACAAAAACAGGCATTCACATACGTACTGCCAAACGTCTTACAAACGTTGTGAGTATATGGCTGAACTTTGAGCCTATATGCACTGACGTCCATAACACGTCTTCAAAACGTCCTTTAAACATGAATATATTCCCCAACGTCTGCAAAGTGTTTTGCAAACTTTGTGAGTATTCAGCTGAATTTTGGGCCAAAAGTGCACTGACGTCCACAAGACGTCTTCAAAACGTCCCGCAAATATGGACCATTTCCAGATGTCTGCCAAACGTCTTACAAACGTTGTGGTATTTTAGCCTATATGCACTGACGTCTATAACACGTCTGCAAAACGTCTTTCAAAGATGGAAAATGTCCAGACGTCTGCCAAACGTGTGGAGAACGTTTAGAAGACGTGTTCTTGCCAAGTTTTCTGTACGTCGGCAAAAACCACACACACAAGGTCATACTCTAACGTGTGAAAGACGTTTGGGAGACCTCTTCCGAGGACAAAGACCATTTCTAACACGTCTTTCATACGTTTTCCATACCAAGACGTATTCCAGGCGTCATAGAGACCAGACGTTGCGTTTGCTGGGTACGCTCATACAGTTAAGTCCGTTTTTGTTCACCGCGGCCTGCCGTACAGGTGCCATTTATCTACATAGTGATGTGCCCAAATAGCCTTTAGTTAGGTGTTGTTGTCATTGAATGTGTTAAACTTCTTAGTGTTTGCATTATATGTGCATGAGTCTCTTCTGCGGACGATAACAATGTTCGTGGCAGAGTTTATTCACTTATCCTGATGCCGGTTTCAGGCTATAAAAGGTAACACCATCTGCAATTCCACTGCCTCAGTTACAACACGATACAATGTGTCAAATGTTATACTGCTTTGACCTTCAATACAATATTAAATGTTAAACATACCAGTGAACATGCAACATTTGTAAACTCTTTCACAATATGATAACAATTCCACATATAAAATCTCAAACACATAGATTCATCACTAGACGCGTCTAGGTCTTATAATAATCGTGCATACATGTACATACACTCAAGCACCAAATACATTAACATAAATATGTTGTCTTAAATACACAGCATGTCATAAATAATACTTCGCGTAAAACACATATAACATATATGCCTTGGGATACAAAATCAAGTCAACTCCATGCTATTAGCAGCAACGTACCCTCAAAAATCACAACCCACACTGTATTTTATTTCACATTGTTATGTCTGGGCTTCATTGGGAAAGGAGTGCTGACTGCTTTAGTTGCAGCCCCATGCACTGTGATTAGTTTTAAACGAACGTCCAATGTGGCGCAATAATAACCATATGAACATATAAAGAAAACCCATGAACTTTCAACTCACAAAGTGCTCTGGCAAGCCCAACACAAGTCACAATATCACATGAACATCAATTTAGTGTTAAACACCAGAGTCAGTCTGTTTCTAGGCCTATGAGGTTTCTTTTCATTACTGGTGATCATATGCATCTTCAGCTGTGCATATCATTAAAAGCACATCAAACTATTACCATAAACATTAATTTTAAAACCACAACGTGCTCGGACACTACAATGTCTGGTACGTTTGACTTCCTTCCAGCGCACGTCTTTTAGGCATGACGTTGTTGTGACGTCAGGCGAACACGAGCCCGCGCTCCCGCATGAACTGCTGCACGCGGAGCGCAAGGCGCCGCGGCCGCTTAGAGCCGCCCGCCTCCCGGCGCGCCGCCGACTGGCACGACACCTGTCGAGAACAGCGGAGATGAGTTCAGTGCAAAGATTGATTTTGATGAAGAGTCAGCAGAAGTGGAGGTTACAACTCTACCTCAGTATGTATCAGAGTTAGGGCGGCTATTATTTTTTGGATAACTAAACTTATTAACAATTTTCGTGATTAAACTAAAATAAACTGACTCTGGCTAAACTGAATGAACATTTGATTAACTAAAGCTAAACTTAATTCTGCAAGTGATGGATTTGTGTAAAGAAACAGCACATTTCTTTGTGCTCAGCGAGCAGACCGCCAGCTTGCCGTACGTGCCTGCAGGGAGCGGATGCGGGCGATGATGGCGTCCACGTCCTCCAGCCCCGGCTCCCCCAGCCGGTAGTTGGCGCACAGCGCGGCGTGCAGCTCCGTGTATCGCGGATCGTGAATCGGCCACGCCTCCCGGGGCACGGCCTCGTCCTCGGTAACGGCAGACTTGCCCTTCTTCTTGTGCGGCTTGGACCTGGTGAAAAGAAATGGAGGCTTGTAATCTTCACGATTCTCTGCAATTTGACACACGGTACAAGTATGCTACTTTGGATATTTCTGATTTATTCTTTTAGCTGGTGTCAAAACTATGGCGAGTAAGGTATCGGGCTTTGTCAGCATCATAGAGACTTCATCCAATACTAAAACACATCGACGAGAATGAAGAACGATAGAACAAGCACGTGAGCCTCACCTGGCGCGATCTAGTCCCGCCCCCGCCGGCGTGAGGCTGTCGGTCGGTGCGAATCGGACGGTAGTGGCCGTGCGGGCGGGCGTGGTCAGCATGGGCAGCCCGCCGCGGCCCGGACCCGAGTAGCGCTTGCGGGACGCGGCTGTTGGGGGCGCCTCTGGAAGTGAAACATGAAAGGATATTTAACACAAAACCGAGTATCAAGAACTTGCCTGATAACAAAATTCATAATGAACATCGAACCCAGTTTTGTATTTATCATACTTATTTTAATATTAGCTAGCTACCCGGCTCTGCTCGGCTTGAAACACGCATTGGTGGGGCCCTATCTCATTGGTCAGTCTAGTACACTGTGCGTGTCTGTGTGTGCTATTGACTCCTTGGCCTCTGACACATTTTGGGTATCTCATTCATTGGTCTCTGGTTACTGGGGCCCAATGACACAATATTACGCGACATTAATGTCTCATGTTTCGCTGGATAGTGCATAGTTTGTATTATGTTCAGTCAGGTTCCGCAATGTAACCTGATGTTAAATCCAAAATTTCAGCCAGATTTGTTTTGTTTTCTTCACCCCTTACGGCAAAGGTTGTATGATGAAGCATTTCATCACTTATTTCAAATCTTAGCGGTTTTAGTGTGATCATTTTGCTATCAACCATCAATGATGGTTGTAGTGACAAATATTCAATTGACAACATTAAATTCAAAATGGCCTCCAAATCCGAAAGACTAAAATGTGAAGAATATTTCAACACCTCTTTATCGGTCTACATAAAAGTGATTATTGTTAACTTTATAGAGACATTGTTTTTAAAAGATACATTGCTTTGGGAGAGCAATGTCAATTAATTTTTATTTGGTTCACACACAAAGATTTACTAGATTCTATTTCTACGGGTTTGTATCATGTAGTCGGCCATGTATCATACACATCAACTTGGTGATATGTCTATATTTTGGTTATACACGTTGAGCTATGCGTTAATGTTTATGGTAACACTTGTACGGCCAAAATTGGTTTTTCATTAAGTTCTGTTTAAGTGATGTGACTTTGCCAAATCCCCACTGTTCATGACCATTCACTATTTATGGTAAAATCTGTGTAGTGTAAAGCCATGAGAAGATATTGTGTTTACGTCCTTGTTTGTAAGCCAATAACACTTTTTCATAATCATTCGGTTAAGTGATCTGATTGAGAACTCTGCCAACTTTTCACTGTTCTTCTGTGAATACGGGGTTAATTGATTTTTGAATATCTGCATTGATCTGTAAGTTGATCTGTAAGTTGAAATAATTATAAAGTGTCCTACATTGTGTTATTATTCAATTAAATATATATTCATTCAGATACAATATTCAGACAGACATTTAGGCCTATTTTTCAGCATTCTTTTGTCGTTACATTTAAAACATAACATGTCCTCTATCAACATCAACAAGCACAAGGTTTTCCTTCAGCAGCTGAAGAGATGCAATTAGACCCAGAACGATATGGTGGTGCACACTTCCACTATCAATATGTTTCCATGGTTATCAGTGTATTACCCCCATAGAATAACTCTATACCAGAGCGCTGCACTGGTCGTAAGTTTGCATCCACACCCGTCTAGCACGTTTAATGTAAAATCCGCACCCAAGCCAGCACCCATATTTTTAACATAAATTGAGCCTGCAACCATACCCACAGATATTCATGGACAACCTGCACAAAACCAACAAAAGCCCGTACCTGCATATCTTATAAATATTTACAGTTATGTGTAAACATATAGTAACCATATTATTCACACATTATAGCCACAGTTACGGCATTTACATGAATGAGCTCCACCCAGAATCAATGTGAGTAACTAGATCGAAAGTGTTCAAAGAACACTGCGCCGCTAGAACGACCTTGACTTTTGGGCAATTAAGATAATATACTGAAAAAAAAATGTATACTTTACAATCAAGAAATCTGTGAATTTGAGGAGAAAACATCACAATGAAGCAGAATCAATATATCCAGCATAAAGCTATTTGTGTTGGATCCTCATCACCACCCATCCCAGCTCCCTCCTTGTATGAATATACGTGTGACGTGCAACGTACGTTTGACATATGCAAACGTTTCACGTATTACGTACCTTTAACAAACATGACCCTGTAAGCAGCCGTTCTAATATCATTAAAAATGTCATAAAAACGCTTCTAGAAAACAAAATTTAATTGGCAGAGCGCCCAAAATCAAATCACTTCGGTGTCGCCTCATACCTCATAGCTGTGTAAAGTTTGAATGAAATCGGTGTAACGGTAAAAGCTCTAGCTTGTCCGGAGACATACATACATACATAGATACATAGATACATAGAAACGAAGTGATCACAAGGCTTTCGCTTCAGCTACTGAAGCGACGCAACAAGAAATGTTTCTCACAGAGTTTCTGTAAAAGAAACATGTGTCTCATAATCTTGTGTGAATTGCAAAGTAATTCAGTTTGAAAACTTCCAGATGAACGATTACTATAAAGAGTACAAAGCCAATCACGTTCACGTTCCTGTTTGCAATATCAATATAATGAAATACATCTACTGGACTTTTTAACAGAAGAGACACATATGCAATTACGGTCTTTAAAACTGGAAAAGATGGTAGAAAAGTGTAACAAGTAGAACATGCGGGTTATTTGCGGGTTCTCTTCATGATTTAAGCTACAAAGAGCCTGCGATTCAAAATATTTTGAGGATTAAAACCTTCAGCCACAATATGTGACAATTCAGCCCACCTCTCGCAAATTTGCTGGTGCAGAGGTAAGGTCGGCGGGCTGCGGGCTCTGGACCCTATTTAAATGTCACAAAGTGGGGGTGTGTGTGTGTGTGTGTGTGTGGGTGGGTGGGGGGGGTTCTAATCCACCTATCACTAATAAGGATTTTGCCATGCTGTCCCCCAGTTTTCACTTTACAAGATCGTCCGCTTGTACGGGACTAACTTGTGCAATGAAAACTCACCCCTCAGAATATCCATGAGTTATCCATGCGAAGTTCTTGTGATGTCGACCATCTCCGTCGGTAGCGGCTCCTATAAGTCACACCCGGCGGAGTGGACATCTGGAGTCGGCTTCAGATGAAAAGAAAGAGTAGTGATCCTTAGGTCTTCGTCTGAAAGAAAGTAGGATTAAAAATCATCTCAGACTTGCCCCCCGTGTACACAGCTCTGCTGTCACATGATCGCCAAAACCGTTGTGGTCATGTGACCCATTGAGAGGATCATTTCATTCGGCCCGACGAAGCTCTTGAGACAAAAGCGAAAGTCTTGCCAAAGACAAAATGACAGGTTCCAATAGGTATCTATATATTTGAATCTCACACTAACATAGGGAAGTTACAAACTTTCCCACTTCACGCTCACGGCCCACTGATAAGTCTCATAACTGTTGGGTTCACCCGTTAGGAACCTACACCATAGGGAGTTACTACTCAACCATGTGCGGCCACAGACTGAAGTGATATCTACAATTCTTATCCGAGGTGCTCGGAAAGTGAGTTCCTTTTGTATTGTTTCCTAGAAATGTATAGTTTAGTGAACTGAATTCGAGCTACGTTCACGAACACTTAGAATAGTGTCACTAGCTGAGAAATGCTGAAAAGCATTCTGTATCCTGCCCGTGTAGTACCTCATTTGAGACCAGAAACAAGCTGAAAAGCCCCGGCCTTTCATATCCAAACAACATGATGTGTAAGGTGGTTACTGAAGTGGTAAATGGTAATGTTACATGGGTACCAATCTGCCCACCCCAGTACTGGCTTGACTTGCTCAACATCGAGTGTTCCTGTGCCTGGCCAGAGTTACTCGGTTTCAGGGTGGCAAAATGCCCACCCCAGTACTTGTTTGTTCCTCGACGCATCAATGTTTCCTGTGGCTTGCAGTTGAAATTGACTCCAGTGTTGAGTGCTCGGTCGATTCATTTCCAACTTATTTGGAGACCAGAGTGTCTTGTCGGTGTCATTTTTCATTTCTGGGTAGGAGATCCTGACTGGTGTAGGTGAGCAACCGTCCGGTTTCTTGTAGTTAATTATAGTAGGCACTAACTACGAGTAAACTATGTCGCACCCTGCGTGCAATCTACGACAGTTGGTTTCCGGACTGCAGATTTCCCTTGTGGCCCCCGTAGACTTGAAGAAACTCGTCCATTTCCATATCAAGGTAATCTTCTTGGGCCGAAGCATGGTATCCCGGTCAAGACACCAAAACTGCAAACTTTTACCCATGACGCCTTTTCACACATGGGCTTTTCGTTGTATTTAATTGCGTGCTATCACTGCGTGTGCTTGCCCGAGTAGCGTGTCAACGCAAACCCACAGGGTCTACCAAGTCCAGGGGACACAGGAATGGAGACGACTTTTTTGATGATGACAATCAAAAGCGCATGTAGTACGCAGCTCGAAAGTACTTTGTCTGGTGCATTCTAATAACACTAATAACTGTCACAGGGAAGGTGGACGGTGTTCACAGACAGCGAATGAGGGTCCAACTCCAATGAAGTTTGGTTGTCTGCTCTATGCCCGTTCAGCAGGGAATGTAAGCTCGAAGTGTCGCTAGCTTCTATCGGCCTCGGCGGGTAAGCTCCCCTCAGAGACCCATCTTTTTCTGACCAAATTATTATCTAAGATCCTCTATTTTTCAGCAACTCATCATTTTAAGACCCCAAATTTTCCCCAACTCACCAAAAACCAGTAAATAGCAGCCTATAAGTGGTAGATTTAACATATAGATTTCATTGTTAATTAGTCTAAGACCCTAGTTTAAGACCCGCCTTTTGGGGATAAAAATAAGTTAAGACCCACTATTTTGAGATATCTATGACCCCTTATGTTGATCCTTGGGTTACTTGGCTTACCATGCTTGGTGCCGAAGTGCACCAAAGCATGTCTAATACTATAAGGGCCTAAGAAACAACACAGTTCCTAGTCCAGAGCCCTGTGCGGGATACAAGTTTGCACCCATACCCGACCCACAAGTTTAATGTGAAACTCGCTCCCAAGCCCCACCTGCATATCTAACAAAAAAATCAACGCGGAAAACCCCCACAAAAGCACATACTAAATAAGTTCCCACTTATATATATAGTTACAATTATGTTTTAACATATAGCAAATACATTTATCGTACATTTACATGAATGAACTCCACCCATACCAATGTGAGTAACAAGAAATGCTTCTCAGGGAATTTCTGTAAAGTAAACATGTGTGGCTATTATTTTTTCTGAATTACAAAGTAATTCAGTTTGAAAACTTCCAGATGAATGATTAATATGAGAACTATAAAGCCAGTCATGTTGCTGCTTACAGTTTGTTACAACTAAAGTATGCAGGTTGCTTTGCGGGTTCTTTTCATGATTTTAGACCGCAAAGTGCCCGAGATGCAAAATATTCTGAGAATTGTATCCCGCATTCCACCCGCAGTATAAGTGACAATTCAACCCACAGCACGCAAATTTGCAGCTGCAGACAGGGGGCCCGTGAGCTGCGGGGCTCTGCACAGGGCTCTGCCCTAAACATAGATTACTGATTCAGATAGCCACATCCATTTTGTATTATAAAAATCATTGTTTTTAATACATATATCCATATGCATTCTATCTTTTTATAACACCACAATAACAAAACATATTGTCTAGATCATGACGAATTTCAACCAGAGTATTATATCTTAAACCCAACTTAAATGCTTTGCTTTGATCAATTGAGCAGGCTACTCTAATTGATAGGTTAAATAGGTTATAGTTGAAATCTCAAGATTGCGGTCACCTCAGAGATGAGTCAAACAGTGGGACACAGTGGGGTTTGATTTTGTGTGAATTCAGATTTCATTGGTGGCCGCCAAATTTCCGTTGTGCGTCAGACTGGGTGAATGAAAACCGCGTCTCTCACCTGTCTGGAATATCGGCGGCGTCTGGAGCGGCCTGGAGTCCATGCTCTCCGTGCTGGCGCTGCCCAGCCAGTTGGGGACGGTAGCTGGACGTTCCTGGGTGGCTTCTGGTGCCACCGTCGGAGTCTGACCTGCTGCTGCCCTCTCGCCTGGTCTGTCTGTGCGCGATGCGTCACCGTCTCCAGCAGTCACAATGCCGCCCGCAGGGTTGGGATGCAGGGGAGTTTGCGGGGCCCGCTGCAGATAGGTGGGTGCTGTCAGCGAGCGCCTACAAACACAACAATCTAAAGGATCAGAATAGAAACGGCAGGAGTAAAAGTAAAAAAATTGTATCACTGTATGAACTTTAGACGTAACAGACAACTTATTATGCTTCTCATTGTTTGGTGCTCCCCAAAACCGCAAAAAGGGAGGCAGGCCATGGCATGGGTGGGTTTTAAAAGTGCGTTATGGATTACATGTATCTGTGTTTCTGTCAGGGAGCAGATTGAACTATAGAGTGATAGGAGTTAATATCGTATTTAAACCATAACTCCGTGCACCACTGACCGCACCCATAGGAAGTATTATGAATGGACATTTAAAACGATCTCGTTGAATTATAATTAGTTGATGAAACAGCATAACAATACATAATGGTTTCATTCTTAATAGCATAACTGGTATGAATCACAATATGCCATGGGACCAGATCCAGGATGTTTTTTTAAAGAGCGCGCTTAAGGAATCTCAGGGGTTTTGTATGTGAGCTGATGGTGGATATGCAAAACCCCATGAAAATCAAATACTTATGTGGGAAAGGGAGAACATGTGCTCCCATGCACCCCCCCTCTAGAAACGTCCCTGCTTACCCATGCGCAGCATTGCCCGTGGCATAGCTGGGTGTGGGGCCACGTGTTGTCTCGGCGCTCACGCCCTTCAGTCGCTCCCTCAGCGCCGCTGACTTGCGCTGCTGCCGCTCGAGGAATACACGCTTCTCGTACGTGACGTGGTTGAGAAACTTGTAGCGCTCCTTGGACAGGTCCATGATCTGAGCCTAAAGTCAGATGTGAGAGACGTATCAGAATAGGAACTTTAGACATCACAACTTATCAGAATTGGAAAGTCATCTATGTAACAGACGTATCAGAATAGGAATGCCAGACGGACGTAACAGACGTATTAGAATAGGAACGTCAGATGTGACAGATGTATCAAAATATGAATATCAGAATAGATATATCAGAATAGGAACGTCAGACATGATAAATGTATGAGAATAGGAACAGCAGACGTGACAGACGTATCAGATTAGGAACTCCATAGATAGCAGACATATCAAAGTGGGAACATCAGATGTAGTAGATGTATCAGAATAGAAACGTCAAATATAACAGATGTATCAGAAAAGGAATGTCAGACATAACAACTTTATTGCAATGAGAGATGTATTTCAACACTGTCACCATCAGGAAGAATCCGGACATTGTATGAAAGAGGGCAGTATTGTGTTAACAGTATTACTGTTACTGGTATAAACTGAGTTAAACACCAAAGAGAGATCGGCAAGAATAATAAATGGTAGCGTTCTCAGCTTCAACAACAATTTTCATACACTTCCTTTCCACATTATGGTCTCTCAATAAAGCGTGGTGGGTAAGGGGGAGTGAGAGACATTCGAACACATTCCAGCCTCTTCCTTCCATATCAGTCTCCTTCTGTTATCAAGTTATCTGATTTATATAAAAAATGTTGGAATATACGTTATAAAAGGGTGAACTGTTTAAGAATGTTGAATGACCTTTTTTGTCAACAATGATGATGTAGCATGGACGGTGCCTATGTCTCTGAGTCTGTGTGCATGTGACTGTGAATGTGTGTCACTGTGTTTATGTGTGCCGAGTTAGTACATGTGTGGACGGTCCCAACCTTGAGCATCCGCTCCTGCGTGACATTGTCAGACAGCTGCGTGCCTGAGTTGCGCCCCATCGTCACATCAGCCCTGAAAAACACACCACAGAACAAGTGTCAAAATATAAAGTTGTGAAAATGTTCATTCTGCTGTTCCTCATCAGTCAGGATACTCAGCACTGGTCCTAACTCTGTTCTTCCCTGGCCCAGTAGAGCATCATTGATTGACACCCAGAGCTGCCAGCAGCAAGGAAGCAAGACATTCTCGAATCACTAGTCATCGATTTCCAGGTCACACATATCCTACACTTATATCATACTATAGCCTACAGTGTATGAGACTCACAGAAATTTACTAATTGACCAGCAAGTATAAAACACAGCCTGCCCGTGGGGCCATAAACATTTGAAACCAGCGATATCTGGATCTGCATGAAATCAGAAGGTAAAGGTCTGTCGGGTAGGCCTTGTTATGTACCGTCACTTTTATTTCCATTAAAAATCCCTCTCATCTCTGGTCCCAGCACCCCGTATCATACATCAGAACACCATTGGTACTGAAAGGGTACTGGTGGGGCATAAGCCACTCATAGTTTTAAAAGTACATCACATAATATCCTATGCGTCCAATGTTTGTAAGACTGTCGTTACCTCTGGTCTGTGCGACCCTTCTTGGCCCAGCCTCTCTCACCTCTGGTCCCCACGGCCCTCCTTGGCCCAGTCCTCTATCTCCTTGAACGAGTCCGCCTTGCGGCTGAACTTGTATCTCTTCCTGCCGGTGGCGGGGCTGCCGGGGGACGGGGTGAGGCCCCGCAGCGTGCACGGATCCGTCGTCAGCATCCTGCAACAGCGGTTCTCAGTAAGAGATAACCTCTCAATTAAGACCACCCTGGTGTTGCCTCAAGAGGTCTCAACTAAGAGAGTAGACTGATGGTAGGTGATGGAGGTTTTGCGTACTGGTCCAGATGTGGTGATGGAAAAATGTAGTTGTGGTTAATAGACAGTCATCACTGTATTCTCCACAGGGAGTTGGAAAAACCATGTGTGTGAAACATTGGATCTGGTGAGAAAATTGTACAGTAGGATGAGCAATCTGTAGACTGAAAGCTACGTTCACAAAACTCACAGTACCGTCTTCTATCCTAGGCCTCTGAACTCTGAAACCTGTGTTTTGATGAGTTCAACATATCGATAGCCATTACATGCCATCTGTGCCCGATTATAGTATACGGCAGAAAACGTGTTCTGTCTCATATCATCAGGTGCAATGATCACTGGCAGATCCAGTATTTCAGAAAACGGGGAGGGTGGCACTTAAGAGATCTCATGAGTTTCGTACGTGCGCTCGATAGGGGACATGCCAAGAATCTTATGAAAATAAGGTAATACCTCAACGCCGCTTACTGAACCCCCTCCCTTGGGATCTGGCTATGATTATTACAATGTATGATGAATAAAATTAGTGGTAAAATGTTTAGACTTTTGGGGGTTCGTAAATACTGGTTTGTGCAGTTCTAAATATGGCATGTGTTAAATCTGGTCTTTTGTTATTCAGTTGGGATAATTTGCTGAAAGGAAAACGTCCACCAATTTCACTCTGTTGCGAGTTATTGTTTTTTGTACTTCAAAAGTATTAATGAAATAGAGTTTGTTTTTCTTAATTCATAATTTGGTGTGCATATATTACGTTTCTTTGCAGTTTACCTGCAAAAAGAGTTTGAACATACGGTGTATGCCAAAATCAAAAGTCATTATTCAATATGTTTTTTATATTATCACCAATAGTTGCAAGTTTTGCGTAGCATGAATTCGCCCTCCAACAATCATCTGTAAGCTACCATGATTGTCTTGTATACATCAACGTGCCTTCTCAAACTACACCGTTTTAACCTATAGATCAGCGGTAGGGGCCTAATACATCTTTCAATTGCAGACATGAAAACGCGGTTTACATAGTCAACTCTTGAGTTATCAATCCATTGTAACGAAATAATTACCTGATGTTAAGAATCAGCACCATGGTCAATAGCTATGAAGACGTAGACAACGCAATGTACAAATAGCAGGACTCAAAGTCACAGAAAACTGGGAGAGCTCAAACGTCAATCAGGATTTCTGGTCTATTGAAACAATACCATGCACTATAATAAAAGAACTTCACCATTTATCACAAACATTTGCAGTATCCTAGCGTTATTCAAACAGCAGCTACATATATGTGTAAGTGGGTTTGGTTTATCGCCGAGAGTGTACAACTATCCTTAGAAAGATCAAGAGTATCAACTAAATCGCATTCCAAATCACATGAAAAGGTGCACTACTTATGACTGCATTATCACCTCGTCCTTCTCCATTGCACCTATCCTGAGAGAGAGCAAAAGTTCTCTGTAGAAGGCACAGGCAGAATGAAGCCAGGATCAGGCATTTGGCAGCACATACAGGGCTCCGTGGGACTCTCAATTACGAGACTAAGACTTTGCCAACACTGGATCATACAGTAGAATCTCTGTCCAAGGCCTCCTGACGGACTGGTATGAAATGCTCTCAGTTGAGAGGTGTGGTATCTCTATGGAGGTTTGCAGCGGTCTCCGTATTGAGGTTTGAGACTGAGAGAAATTGTCTTGTTTAGTGTGGATCTGTTCACAGAGGTGGTCCATAGGCATATCCGGGGGTGGTGGTGCGCAGGGGGCCCCTTTGTGCCCCCTTTCCCCACCAAAATACTTCATTTTCGTAGGTATTTCTACATATCCGCCATCGATCATGCGTACGAAACCCATGAAATCCCTGAAGTGCGCCCCTAAAAATCTGGATCTGCGATTGGTGGTCGTACTCGAAGGGCGCACTGTAATGCAGGTGCCATAAAGTCCTGACCTCCGAGGGATCCATCTACAAAAGGCCACATTACCGAGCCGCCACTTTTCGCCTTCTGTGTGACGCTCAATTATCCACTCACAGTCCGAGTCTCGTGTGGAGATCTTATTGTAGCAGGTGCCAAGATCTCAATGGTGGCAGGGGCGGGGAAAATTAGTTCAAAAGATTCTTGACTTTTATTGGTCAGACAGCAGTGAATATTGAAGCTAGGGTCAGACAGCAGTGAATATTGAAGCTAGGTCAGACAGCAGTGAATATTGAAGCTAGGTCAGACAGCAGTGAATATTGAAGCTAGGTCAGACAGCAGTGAATATTGAAGCTAGGTTAGACAGCAGTGAATATTGAAGCTAGGGTCAGACAGCAGTTATTAGACACAATGTTGTGAGTATTTCTCGTCTGTTACAGCACAGCGGAAAGTCAAGAATCCATTTCTATTACTTCAAACTCGGACTGTATATAGACGTATATAGCAGATTGAATACTAGTTTGTCCAGCTTATTACTGGTGGTGTTTTCAGTCCGATTATTTGTACGTGATAATCAGTGAGTTATGTTTTGGACAGATATTATGGTTAAATCACGGCTCCTATTCAGGGGAATATAAATAGTGCTATTATATAAGCAGCGATATCAGGTAATCCAAATGAACAGATCGCGTGGATAGATGGACGATACCGTCAGAGATTTGCTGTAATTATATCAAAGATTGATTGAAGTTAAGTCCTTTAGTTACGCGATTATGGAGCTAGATAGTAAATTAAGCATACCTGTTTTCAAAACATATTTTTGTTTACCCACATTGCAATAGATTTTCATCTAGTGGGTCTTGGTAAGAATTTTCATCCAGTGGAGACAAATGAGAGGTCTATATTCAGAAGACAATATTTTATGCCAAAACTTTGTTTACGTCAAAATGACACTTTTCATATGTCTGAAAGCACTAAGGGCCGAGTCCTTATCTAAGAGGGGGGGGGTCAGAAGATTTTTTGTAGACGACAGTGTTATGAAGTTTTGCTCCCCCACCCCCACCCCCAATTCAAAGAATGATGATTGAAATATGATTTCCGATTGAGGATAACATAATCCGGACTTGTTACATAAAGATTTTGCTAATAATAGAAAACAAAATAAAAATCAAATCGAAGCGACAAAAGTGACTTTTCTTAACCGAAGTGAAATATCTAATAACCTATTTCAAGGATAACCCATTGTTAGAGAAATTTTCACTAAAGGTGATCCTTGTCTAGAACCACTGACAGGCCCGTGGTGTGTTTTTTTTCAGTATAACAGCATCACACGTGGTTGCAGACACTAGAGATTAGTTGATTGAGGATAACATCATCAGGCCAGTCATAGATTTGTGTACTATTCAAGGAGTTATGAGACGTCAGCAAATTGAAAATGACATCCATTGAAAAATCATTCGCCCAAAGTGATGCGCTAAAATCGCAAAATGGAACACAAGGTGCGGAGAAACTATGAGTCGTCAAAATGGCAAGTGTTATAGTCAAAGTAGCCACTTGACCAGCCACACGAGAATCCACACTGGGGAGAAAGAACATCAGTCTACAGTGTGTGAGAAATCATTCAGCCGAAATGGACATTTCAAATCTCACAGGAGAACTCACAATGGTAAGAAACCGCATGAGGGTAGTCAATGTGGCAAATGTTTTAATGTCATTAGCACCTTGGCCAAACACATGAGAATCCTCACTTGGGAGGAAGAGTATCATTGTGAAGTGTGTCAGAAATCATTTAGCCGAAGTGAACATCTAAAATCCAACATGAGAATTCACACAGGTGAGAAACCTTATGAGTGTACTTAATGTGGCAGGTGTTTTAGTGTCTGTAGGACCTTGACCAAACACATGAGAATCCACACTGGAGATATTCTTTCTCTCCAGTGTGGATTTTCTTGTGTTTGGTCAAGGGGCTCCTGACCCTAAAACAGTGTGAATTATGTGAGAAATCATTTAGCCGAAGTGAACATCTGAAAACGCACATGAGAACTCAGGCTGGGGAGAAACTGTGTGAGTGTCGTCAATGTGGCAGGTGTTTTAGTGTCATTAGCTACTTGATCAGTCACATGAGAATACACACTGGGGAGAAAGAATATTAGTGTGCAGTGTGTGAGAAATCATTCGGCCGAACTGGAACACTGAAAACCCATACATGCGAACTCACACAGATGAGAAAACTTTTAAGTGTAGTCAATGTGGCAAGTGTTTTAGTCACAATAGCCACTTGATCTGCCACATGAGAATTCACACGGACGGGCGAGACAGAATATAAGTGTACAGTGTGTAAGAAATCATTCAACCAAAGTGGAACTCTGGAAACCCACATGAGAACTCGCTTTGTGGTTGTGGACAGTGCGATAAACGTTTCTTTCACAGGTCTGCTGCTCATATGAGCACTCATACGAGAGAGAAATCATACAAGTGTGGTCAGTGTGAGAAATGTTTTGCTCAAAGTTCCAATCTGAAGATCCACAAGCTCACACACACAAGAAATTCAAATGCCATATTTGCTGTAAGTCATACACATGTAGAAGCAGCTTCAAAAAGACTGTGCATGCCAAGAAGTAAGCTGTTGTTACTAAACATCATATTTTTGTTAATAGTTTTAGAGGATCGTATCAGACGTTGACATTTTTCTGAAATGTCACTCAGTAGGTTGACTTAAAATTTTACCTGGCCCACCTAATTTTACCTGAGCAGGACAGTTGACAGTCTAATTATGTTTATCCCTGATCTTATGAATTCTACTTGTACAATATGTTGTTAATACTTTTTACATGTTCAAAAAATTGACTTTATTGTATATATATCGAATGGAAGGCGATGGGGTGGCGGCAAATTTTTAATGGAAGAACTTGTTACATGGCAATACACAAAGAGACCATAGCAAATTCTGAATACTATCTGACTGTGGCAAGCTCTGAGGATCAGACCTAGGATTTTGAAAGGTTGCACGAAGACATGTTTTTTCACAAATGAAATGTTACAGCCTTAAAGGTTCATTATTTTCCTGAGAAACATTGACAATATCAATGAATATGGAACATTTTCATATACACTTTGAAAGATGCTACCCAACCACAGCAAAAATTTAAAGAATTAGATTTGAAATTTGTTTTTGATGGAATATTTCAATGTTCGCACTTCTGTGCTGGTTTCTAGAGGACCCCATAAGGACCGTTTGAAATGTTTGACCCCTCACCGTACCCACTTAAAAAGTCTATAACTAAGAACTTTAGACTCCCAATTATCTCTTTTCTTCATTTAAACTTTTGTCTTTTGCCTAGCCCTAAAACATGATACGCTTTCAAACCTCTGACACCCGCACACCCACCCGCACGCACGCACGCACGCACGCACGCACACACACACACACACTCCCACAATATTTAAATTTAAACACAAGACACCCACCCCCACCCCCACCCCCGTTTTTCCGACCCCCAACGCATTAAGTAATGACTCTGCCCTAAGGTATGAGATGTGTGATATGCCATATTGTAATATGTCATGTTGGACATTTCTAAAATGAACAGACAGAATGGCATGGGGCGCCTGAACAGAGGTGCTGAACAACATAACCGAATATATGTGTGAAATATTAGTCCACACCTACTAGTACGTTCTAATAAATTGATATTGATATGCTTACAAAACATTGCCTGACTTCATGGGAATACACGAGCATTCAATCTTCCCAACAATGCCAAACAAATATCCATATAGCCGTAATATTAGCTCTACTACATATCATACCTGCCACTCGTCATTACTGTGGATCATAGTAACATGTCTCCGCTACACAAGGATCAGCTCCAACAATGACTTTTATGCCAATTCCACCTTCTGGGGTGCTGTGTGTGAACCACCAGACACCGTGATCCGCAGACGTCTTTTGTGTGGGACAATCACTGGTTCAACTCCTTATTGTCCTGTCAATGCGAGCCTTTGAAGTCGCTAACAATACTGGTTATTGGGCGGTCTACATGACAGTTATGTCATTGGGGTTGGGGGGGGGGGGGGCAGTGAATGACCTCAACATGTCATATACACGTCGTAATGCTTTAATGCTATGTAAAACTAAAACTATTATGTGGTCACTTGGTAATTGTTACACATACACACAGTTGAACACCTTCAACCGGAAATATGTATATGTTTAACGTGGTTTTTTATGCATAGAACCCATTATCACACATTATGTATAGAATTGGAGACTTCTCAGAAAGATGTATGTCGTGGTTTGATACGACAGACCAGGGGTTCAGTCTGAGGTCTGTGCAGTGAAGAACCTCGTGAGTGCCAGATACAAGATTTTCTGACAGTGTGGTGGTTATAGTGATTCATCAATCCTGAAATAACTGTATATATGGCAATCACTGAGCCTTTAGCCTCATAACTGGCCACACACATTTAAAAATGTCCTTGAAAACTGAATCACACGGTGTCTGTAAATTTAGAAAAAAATGCATGCATCACGCTCATATTGCATTTTTGTCGAAGTAGTTACTAGTATGCCTTGTGTGTTAAAGGTAGGATGGGAACGGCTATATAAAACCTTCATGGTCAAAATCAGATACAGGGCAATCAGGTTAGAAGTTACAACATTATACAACTGGGCAGTCTCGACAATATGAGGTCATTCACTCTACACACCTCCCTCGCGGATTCCTTGCTTGTGAATTTAGATCAGGACAGACACGTTTAATAACGTGTCTGGGCTGATTGTAAGTCACACCCAGCGCCACGGACTTGTCAAAACCATTGTCCTACCTGATTTTGCGATGGTTTATATACACGGGAAGTCAGTACGTGACTGGACCCTGCTCTCACCGACTGCCAAGTGGTGCCTTTTTGTTGATATTGCGAGTGGCCAAAGGGCTAATAACTTTGATTAACTAGCCAATGCGATTTGGCAACTGTGAATGACATCTCTATGTTTCCAGATAAACACGTTCTGTACTCAAGCGATTACATGACATGTTAGCCACTAATACATCGCCAGTCACGCGGGCCATTCTGGAAACCTATAGAGGGTACAGGGATGATGAACGGTTTGGGCGTGCCCCCTCGCCCGCAACAATTTTTAAATTATACCTCCTTTCTAGTTCACACGGCAAGGGGTGGGTCGATAAAGTCTTAACCCACTTTAAATCTTTCACTGGGTGATGTGAATCATAGGTATTCATGTGATGAATGTTTTATACTTCATTCATGTAGGTTCCAAGTGATTAAATGTTCAAGGACTTTGTTGTAAATATGTGTTGCCACTGACTAGTCTTGAAGTCACAGCCAAAGGGGTATCCACATAGATAGGTATCTTGGTATTTACAAATTATTATAATCAATTGACGCATTACTTGATGAAAATAAAATGTACTTCTGAACATTCAGCTAACTCATGAAAGCATGCATTCATGAGTGGGAAATGACATGAATTCATGAGATTTAAATAAGATAAATAAGACCAACTAAGACATCCATTCAAGTCTTTCAATCTTTTCACTTGATATGATTGGGCTCGGCAGTTCTATTAAGACTTCTCTTTGTAAGCTTATTGCTTGATCTGCAAATTTACCAATTTAGTCAAAATAAACCTGTAATCCACGAGAGTGTTGAAGGATCGCGTCGAGCGAACCATTCTGGACGCTTAAGTGTGTGCAAATTGGACGAGTGCTTATCAACAACTTACGCATTGGATTAGAGAACTCTCCCAGAATTTGATGATGGGTGGTGTGCTTCTAAGGATGTCTAAGTGGCCTATTATTGGCAGACCTCTTGTGTTGGTGGTGTTGGTGGTGTTGGTGGTGGTGTGTGTGTGTGTGGGGGGGTTACAAAAGATTAGAAATGCCACATCCCTTAACTTTGGTCAATAAAGTTTTCAGCCACACACCCCATCTTTCCCTTTCCCCCCATCCCATATTTTTCAACCCCCCCCCACACACACGTAGAGTGACTGGTTGAAATGGATTTGATAAGCCTGACCTGACCAAAACAAGTAGTCTACATTTATATACAACCCATTAAACTACAAGGGGCCACAAGGTAACCTTAATCAGAAGGTTCAAGTCTCATTCTACATTTCCACGACGCATTCCATCATGTCAGTATCAAGATTATCTTCGGTTAAAGTCGCCATTAGAATAAAAACTGAACATTCTTTAAATATTTGTTTTTCCACCCGAGGATACAGAGTTAATATAGATTGAAACACTCCAGACGTGTGAATAGACAACCCTACACTCCTCAATGCGCTTCAATCACGCTAAATATTTGTTCTAGATCTCCACAAATGCAATGTTTATACAGGAAAATTGAGCATGTTTCAATTCGTGTGTTGAGACTCAGTCTTCTTGTTGGACCGATGGCACTAATTGTATGATATCAGACAAATCTTTTTATATGCAGACATTTTCTCTACTATAAATGACCAGGCGTGTAAAAGCGCCACCAGAGTAACATACATTACATTGGTGAAACCGTTGATTCTGTCTGATCATTTTCAATTCATGCGAAGCTGTTTATTTGCATTTTTCCACCATGAACACAAATTGTCAAGCGTGCTAATGTGTCATACACTCATTTTGTTAATAATAAAATGCGATCATTGATATAAATATAATTATTTCTTTAATGTGGGTAACGCTAAAATAGCAGCCTGACATTCACAGGATATTTTATGACACATCACAGATCATGCATTCTTTTATGGCCCTTTTATATCATGACTTTAATGAATGGGTTTTGCTCAGCTAGAATACAACATACTTTATTAACCTACCTTCTTTAGAGCTGTATAACTAATCACATAGTAGCCACCCTGCTAAACTAGTCTCTTAGGAGGTTTTAACCTAACTTATTATCCAATTTAATTTTATTTCAATTTAGCATATAGACTAATCCAGCTGTCTTCTAAATCAAATACTAGGACGTCCAGAGAATATGCTTTACACACAATAGGCAAAACAAACACGCTATCTACAGAAAACTGCTGTGAATGTTCGGGTTTTAAGTATCCAACTTTTCCTGCATATCGCCCGCGGGAGCACACATTCGGGGCTCGCTCGTTGAAGTGCTGATCTCTCGTACAGCCTATTGTCTGTGAAGGACTCAACCAGTTACACACTCCACTCAGCGGACGTCAAGCAGATCACTTGTCCAATAACACCGACACACAAACACCAGTTGCATGGGGTCGAATCCAGCTATGAATCCAACTTGAATTCAACCTTTTCGTGAAGGACTAGTCCCATTACACCACCATATCAAGTGAGCCGTCACATGGCCAACCTGTAGAAGACCATATCATAACATAACAAAACCCAAACATGAGTCACGAGGAATCTGTGAGCTACACACAATAAGGTAACCAGGAGCCTCCAAAAGTCGGCACTTTGTTGCCAGATTGGACGCGGCGCGATTTACCACATGGACCTCACGGCTGTGTGAGGCCCCAGCACGGGCTAAAAGTAACACGGTCACGTCGCCGTGCAGCGGTTTGTCTGTTTTGTAAATTCCTCCTCTTTATCAGGAGAACCCTTGTGACTTGCATCCGAACTTATTCCGTCCCCGAACCCATGGGCCTCCTTTCGAAGGTGCATTCGTGAATGCACAAGGTACACAGGTTTGTTTGGCAGGTTAGGTAACCAACTGAGCCAAGGGTGTAAGGGAGGGATCACACTAGCTATAGTTTTCAAACTAGGCGAGCTTTTTTACGTGCAGAGGGATGACTGTCCTCTACACGGGACACGCCTTTTAACGAGGCTTCCGAACCTCGGGCTTGGTGTCGCCACCGTCTTGTATGATATACTCGACAGCAGCGACACGCTGTGTGGAAATCGGCAGTACAGTGGGGCAGAAGCACAACGTAACTCTTTGGCGCCACGAAGTCTGCCGAGGCCGGGGCGCGAACTTATGACGCAGGAACCATGTAGGTTAACGTGCAAATCATAGTGTGTGGTCTTCGTTAGTACAGTGGTTGGCGCGTACGACCAACAAACAGGAGTTTCCTGCGTCTTAAGTTCGTGCCCCGGCCTCGGCAGACTTTGTGGCGCCAAAGAGTTACGTTGTGCATCTGCCACTGTACTGCCGATTTCCACACAGCCTGTCGCTACTGTCGAGTATATCATTAATGATATGTATCAGCATGTCATACAAGACTGTCGAGTATATCATCAATGATATGGATCAGTATGTCATACAAGACTGTCGAGTATATCATCAAATATATGTATCAGTATGTCATACAAGATGGTGGCGACACCAAGCCCGAGGTTCGGAAGCCTCGTTAAAAGGCGTGTCCCGTGTAGAGGACAGTCATCCCTCTGCACGTAAAAGAACTCGCCTAGTTTGAAAACTATAGCTAGTGTGATCCCTCCATTACACCCTTGGCTCAGTTGGTTACCTAACCTGCCAAACAAACCCGTGTACCTTGTGCATTCACGAATGAACCTTCGAAAAGAGGTCCATGGGTTCGGGGACGGAATAAGTTCGGATGCAAGTCTGTGCATTCACGAATGAACCTTCGAAAGGAGGCCCATGGGTTCGGGGACGGAATAAGTTCTGATGCAAGTCACAAGGGTTCCCCTGATAAAGAGGAGGAATTTACAAAACACAGTCCACAGTCCACTTGCTTAAAAAAAAAGAAAAAAAAATCTCTGGGGGCATGCGACACACGTACATTTCTAATTTATCGACCAACCTTAGATCGCGTGTGGGTGCAGTACTTTACAACAGTACCTTTAAAGTGCCGTTTATTCTACCACGTGGGACCCCATGTAGCAGCGTCGACTTGTTAATCACAATCGCTCGCCATTGACACTGATCCGGGGATTACCGCGGATTATAAGAGACGTCTCATAGGAGAAACCTACATGGGGTCAGCAGACAACATGTTCGGTCAATCCACCTGACTGACGTCCTTCCATGACAGAGTAGGTACGTCACTGGAACACTTTACGACTAAATTGAAAATATTTTATTTATCACAGATATATACGTTACACATTACAAACAAAAGATAAACGCATTATACACTGCAATAAATAAGTAGCACTAAAACGTCTATACATATATGTATTTTCATAGTGGACATTAAACAACATTGGCGACGAAGTACTAGTTAAATATTGAATACATACAAAAAATGTTAATGTCCTTATTTATAATCGCAGTTAACCGTCTATCGTGCTCTTGCAACTTTACATCTACACCAGGTCATTGGCATCCTTGGCACACTTTATCTTTCTCAACTCCCCGGGGAACATACAGCACATCGCAACCGTCGTGCAGACGTGCTTATCACTCACATTATCTTTCACTTGCCTGACCTGTACCGCACGACCTTCTGGTCACGAGTCCAACTTCCTATCCATTCGGCCACAGCAGCACACACAAATATTAACACATTTATAAATTCATCACAGATATGGTAAACAGACTGTAATACATTATTATTTGATGTTTCATCACTAGATCTATGTAATTATTGTATAAAGTTTCATTACACTGTTTGTAATCTAAATTAAATAATTTTGTTTTATTTGTAAGTGACTAATAAGCCCTGAAGGGCTGGGTATACTTTATCAATAATCAAAAGTATTATGATCTGTTATACTATGTCACTATCATAAATAAAAATCAATCAATCAATCAACTACATGTACATGGTAAACATACCAGCTTCATCGAGAACCATTTCATTTAACAAATATTGCTTGCATTTAATTTTAAAAGACATTTTATTCTCATATAATAAGTTGTAATGTGTTAATATTGTGGACGAATATGTCGATTACATGTACGTCATACCTGGAACGTCATGCCTATAATCGATTTGTGTTATTGATCTCTACTACAATACTCTGGAACACTCTGGAAGAAAATCTTTGACAAGAGCAGCACGTGTTTTATTAATTCCTGCACTATTCACTGCACAAATTCCACGGATATTCTAACAGTAAGTTCCTGAGGAGCTGATTCCAGACACTAATTCCATTGTAGCAAAAAGAATTTCAATTCGTCCCTTATTATCTGAAGGGCTTCAAGGACATACATTGTTATTTTGTCCATTGTAACTAAATTGATTAGACGTCAGCTCGGCGAATGTCTTAACCAGTTTACCAATCGGGTTATTTGTTTGCTGAGAATGATTTATTTAATGTCAATTTTTGGAGTGTTGCAAGAAGTGTCAGTTCGGTTGTAAAAGAAAGACATGTGTATCTATTTAATGCTTCATTGAATATTGATATTAAAAAATCATTACATACAAAAATTATATTTTTCGAATGATACTGATAATAGATACAGTTCATCATGTTCATACTTATATGGATATGACTGTGCATAAAACTTTCGATGCTATGATATTGCCAATCTATTTCATAAAACTATTTTTTATTCTACTCAGATCAACATTTTTTTCCTCATATGCATATGCTATTGCCTCTTCCTCATATATCATTCCTGATTCAACGATGCTACTTAGTTACACATTCTCAACATTCTTTTCTTGCTATTCCACAGTTTTCTTGGGGAAAGGTGTTTACTTAATATTCTTTTTTGGGGGGATTCCTACTGGCAAAACTTCATAAGTTCTCAGCAATTAATGCATAGTTCTTTTGTTTGTGTCAGGGTATTATCAAACTATCTCTGGTATTATTAGAGTTAATCACCAGCACTTGAATAGGTTGTTTATAGGTCAGAGGGACGTTCTGAAAAATAATCCCCCCCTTGGTTAAATAATACCCTGGAGCCGATGTGTCTGGAGTTTGTGGGTCAATATTAATGTGATTCATAATTGTCAAAGATCAATATTTGGGTTATAATTAATTGGAAGAGTCCATTTGCATGAGGTGTGATACCTTTATTTAAAAAAAATAATTAACATTTTGATTTAGTACAATGCATCACTCATTAATACAGAGAGCAGTGAGTATTTTCGAAACTCATAGTCCAGCCTTATGATTTCATTTCGATCTCATTTCAGGCGATATCTGAATGTCTCCCCGTAGCAGTTCAAGGGCATACTATATCCCGGTGTCGTCAAGGTCTACTGGGGGTGAGTCTACTGATTTCTGCACGAGTACATCTTTCCACGTGGTTTATGGTACTATCGTGTCAGTCCTGAATTCTCTTGAAGAAAATGCACGATATTTTGTTTTAGAACGGTAAAAATAGTTGACTTTTAATACAGCATAATTTAAACATATTCAGGTATTTATATTATGTATCAATTTCAAAGAAACCTTATTTGTTTTGTAGTTATTGGCTGAGGTTCAAAGGGCTGACGGGATGGCGTCAGTGACGCCATGAAGATATAAGACACTGAAAATGTACCACATCAACTGTTTTTTTGTCCTGGAATGTTTCTTATGACGTGAATCAAAATAACATCTCCGAATTTCGAGTAAGTACTATGTGATTGACAGCAACTAAGGGGGCGTTCACAATTGATGTCAACCCTGAAGGGGAGGGGGGGAGGTGTCAGCAAAGGTTGATGAAAATATCTACAGAGGGGGGGGGCGGAGTGTTGCCCCAAATCTTGACCGGGGGCTGCATTAAGGATATATCAAAGTGCAATTGATATTTTAGTATAGAGGTTTTAGTATAAAGAATTGAGACAAAATAAATGCTTTGTATTTGTTGGAGTGTTTGTTCATAAATCACATTATCATATATATTACCCATGAACCGCAATTCTTGTATGACATGACCTGACATAACTGCACAAAAATTCAATTTCAATAGGTATATCTTAAATATTGGCTAGATTAAATGGTTAACTGCGTGCAGGGGCGTAGCTAGACCTTCGAAAACGGTGGGGCGAACTTTTAGCTTTGAGGTGCTTATGTCGAAATAACGAATATTAATTCAATTATAATATCAGACAGATACATCACAATATTGAGAAACTGTACTCTATGATTTTGTGCTTTTCCATAAATAACAAATACAATATATATGTTACAATCTAATTTAAAATAGACTGTCATAAAAAATCTTTGCAAAAAACGGTGGGGCGAAGTGAAAAAATGGTGGGGCATTTGAGGCAGGATAAAAAATGGTGGAGCGACTGCCTCAAATGCCTCATACTAGTTACGCCCCTGGCGTGGGTAGGGTTTTGGGTGAGGATGTCAAAAAATTGACAGAAAATGCCAAAATGTGGTTCACGTCAATTGTGAAAGCTCCCTAATAGAAGGGTGTCCTGACATGGGTGTCCTGAAAATGCTGATGGAAAAGGCCACTGCTTTGGGAGTTCAGTGGCAACTGTGTTATGCATTGACCATATTGCTTGTGAGTAGACACTGAACCCCCGCTTTTTTTTACTGTTCTTTGTAGGTACTTGAGAGAATGGAATTAAGGAATGGTCTCCGAAGGTATTGAATACATGTTTCACATCATTATGCTTCAAGAAACCTGTTCTAATAATATATTTGTGAAAGTTTCATTTATATAATGACTGGACAGATATTTCCTATTGTTTCCTAAATAGCGTTTTAGAAAAATCCTGACTTCACCATACCACATTGTATATGTCGCCATGAAATTAGATTTTACTGGAGGGGTTGCATAGAAAACTATTAAATATATGGTCATCTGTATTAAACTTTCACAGATATTTGGACATGTTTCTAGAAGTATACTGTAGGATTTGAGCACGAGATTGGAGGGTCAATCGTAGAATTTTGCACGGTGATGTATGATTGACACGAACGCAGTGAGTGTCAATCACACATCACCGTGCAAAATTCTACGATTGACCCGACAATCAAGTGCTCAAATACCATTCTATCATGACTAAAATGACTAAAATCCACACTAAATGAGTGTCATATTCGTTTTTATTTGAAAATAAATCATATCATAACGTTCTCATTGCCATTTTGACCATGCGACTCAGCGGCTGTTATTCAGTTAAAACCTTTGAATATTTAGCATAGTTTTGAGATTATTCACTATAAAAATATTTGCGAATGATAAAGGACGAATATGCAATTGATTTGACACCAAGAAGTAATTAATCCAACAACTATAATTATGTAAAATATTAGTTGGAAGTTGGAAGATGTGTCAAAAAGTTTACTGTGCTGATTTGCGCATGCGCGTTACAGCCCTTAGCAGCGTGCATATCTTCCCTTAGCAACGTGCATATCGTACAATTAACACGCCTGCTCGACCAATCAGCGTGGATTATTGGCGGTGATTTTTGCAGGGAATGATAGAATGACAAATTTCATTCAAATACATTTAATACTTTTGTAGATAATCCTCTGATTCAGATTCTCTCAAGTAGCTGAAAATGATAGTATACCAAAGCACCTCCCTGTGAGTGACATAAAAATTTCATGCAGATATATTATACACTCACCGTTTCATGTTTTTTTCATGATACATTTTACAGATGCAAAACAAAACCAAGAAAATGACACCACAGAACAACCTATATGCTGATTTATTGAAATACCATTTACAAATGAAACAAAAAGATTTAAATATTTTATGCATAATGTGCATGCATGTGTAATTTCTGTTGTTATTCCATGTAATCTACTTGGGGCTGTGTTTTATGTACATAGATGAAACATTGTGGGACAATGGTAATCTAGTTTAAACTGCACATATTTATTCTGTGTAACAATATCTCTTGTAAGTGTTAAATTCATGCCTTTTAAAGTAAAGAAATTTGTCGGGTTAGACTTGCGTGAAAAGCAGAATTGATTATCCGTTTTTCTTACTTGGTCCTGAAAGATTATACATCTGAGGTGACTGTTCAAACCGAAAATTTCCTGAACCTCTCGTTGACTGAGGCAGTGAAAAATGTTCTGCAAACTTTTGACAGTTTAAATGAGGGGTTATTTTCAATGACTTGTGAGTTTGAATAATAATCTGGAAACAAATGAGTATGATGAAATGTACTAAAAGTGGTACATGTATATAAACCTTAAAACATTTGTAATAACGACATTCTATAAAAAAGCTAGCAAAGATCTGAAAGTCTAAATGCACTTGCAATTGTTCCTGTTATTAGAAACCATGTGACGTTGTTGAAAGTATATTACTAAATAAATGCTATTGCTCTGTCGAACTGCCAAGTTCATTATATGGGTTGGAAGTGGATTTCAACTAGGATTTCAGTGGTGTGTTTAATTCTTTTTTAGCTTCGATATTAACAAAGTTATTAGCAAAAAAACGAGTATCAAAATGGTGACTAAGCCGGCCGGCCGGTGAATCCCCATCGCCACGCGCATGCGCAGAACTCCTGTTGGCTTTTGGCGGAGATATTTCGTCGCTTCAGCAGCTGAAGCAAAAGCCTTGTGTTCACTTTATTTGTATCACTCGATAACACTATTGACAGTTTATATGTCACTATTCACTATGTGTGTGTGTGCGCGTGTGTGTATGTGGACAAGCTAGAGGGTTTACTGATGAACCGATTTTGTTCAAACTTTACACAACTATGGGATGATGTATAGTTTATGGGACCTTGATGAAAGCACCATTGAAAACAATATTGGAACTACAATTTTCTGCTTATTAGGTTCTGCAATATTTCTGCCATCCTTTGATGTATTGAACTAGTACATCGCCCTACTCATAGGCTAAAAAATCCATCTTTTGTAACATAAACACGGAAATGTTTTGATACTCGCCGTCCATCTTGTAGTGTTTGCAGAGAGCTCATTTATGTCCTTTCTCTTTATATAGACACCCGTTCTTTATGTAGACGAACAGCTAAAACTGTGACTGTAAGCCCCCTTTTACTTGATAAATAAATCATTGTTGCAATTATACAAGTGTATCAGCTTATCCTCTTTATAGATACATAGATAGATATAATTGTAAGTAAGATGCACAGAGCAGCGTAGGGTTGCCCTGATTTTGAAGTGGTGGCCAAAAGCAGCGGGATATATAGAGTACCACGTTAGTGTAAATACGTCGTTCATGTATGCAGTACTGATATCGTCAGAAGGATACAGAAGAAAAATCTTAAGAATTATGCAATTCCTTATGTTTTTTTCGCATTTCTTCTCATTGTTGCTACTGTTACGAACGTAATAAGGTTCTGTAGCTTTCACAAATTATGGCTTTCTACATAACTCGCTTGAAATTACGTTTATTCTGATCGTTCTCCTTGTATTACCCATTTTATGGAGGTTCCCGAGATAAAAAAAATATTTTAAAAGTTAAAGACCAAGCCGGACATTTTGACAGATTTTCATTTTACTGGGTGTCTGTACGGCGTCAACACTTTTTAATCAATTGGCGCTGGCATTGTGTCGGGATTAAACGAGAACGCCCAAACAAATCCAAATATATGTGAACGATTAAGTATCAAAGATGGACGCCAATGTGCGGAAGTGTAAGAAATTATACCGATAATTACTTTTTTTCTGTTTATTTCGATAATCGTAAGTATTGTAGTTTCGGTGATTGAGCAGTTCCAAGAAAACCGTGATAGCTGTAACTTTGTTTTGAATTGTTACAAATTATTACGTTTTCTTACTCCTATTCCTCTAATTTCGTTACAGTTCTGAAACCTTTTGCAGATGACAGGACTGTATGGCCAACGCATTATCTTATATTGGATAAGATAAATATGTGAGCTGTATACAAGTAAGACATTCTGCACAAATGTTGTATTTTGTTTATCATATGTTGTGTTTAAACAGCAAATAAATTATTAACATGTTATTCAATGAATAAATGTGCATCTTTATGTGATAGTTCCAACATTTACACCAGCACCTCCTTTCAAAATAACTGCATAAAAGTGAACGTAGAACGTTGTTGGATTTCCTGGAAATCCATGATGACATGTATGATGCCTCTTATATCAAGTCCCTTTAAACAAGCTATATAACCCTCTCCAGGTTACCAGGCAGTTATAGAGCATGATCATGCAAAGAAATTATGTGTCTGTATATGACAAAACTTACGCACAGGCTTGTTTAAAGTAATGTAAACCTAGAAATATTCGCACGTGGTGAAATTTCCCAATTCTGCGGTTTACTGCAAGGCTACAAAATTTTATAGATTGCAAGCATATTCAACAATTATATTTTTTCATCACAAATGCCAAAGTTCATAGGTATATAAAAGCGACTGCATGTTCTCTTTGTATTATAGGATTTAGGAAGGATGGAGTTCAGAAGAATAACTTTCTTGGAGGTGAAACAACATGCTTCCTACTTACAACCAGTTTCAGTCATTCAACCAGAAAGAGGACATTGATAACATAGCAAACCAGTTGAGGACTCCTAAGTGTTACAAAATTCACAGGTACGTTTTTCAACTGATAGGTTTTGGTATCTGCCTGTTTCTAAGCAAATCGGTAATGTTCCACTCCTGAATTTGGGGCACTTTTCTGGAGTTTTGGGCATGGCTTCAGTTACACTACTGTCTGGTCCGACTCTTTCTTTAAAAAGTCTATATAGGCGGAGTTTGTTTCCATTATCTGGGTTTCTGCTGTCATCCCATATGTTCTGATTCCACTTTCCTTAGTGGAAGGAATCTAACTGTTTTTAGTTAGTTTAATGTGTTTCTTGATAGCTTCCTTAGATTTGATATTTTTGAAATTACAGTCTAGTACATTGCGTGGTTTTAGCATTTTAGATAATTTTGTTTCTATGCAATTCTTAAATGTGTTAGTAAATTTGTATGTTCTATTAGTAAGACAATCTGGCTTCATATTTGACAATCTAATTCTCAGCTTATATTTTTCACATATGATATCTGATGCGTGTGAAAAGAGGACCACCCAATATCATCAATAGCTTCATTTGTTGGAGTTTTTTTTGACAAACCCAAGAAAATCCTTGAAGCCTTGTTGAATCTCTCCCGGACGAATCCGGAGGGGAGATTTCTAGCTTTGCTTTTGTCCTCGTCCGTCCATTTATTCGTCCGAAATAAACAGGCTGATAACTCGAAGACTACTTGAGCTATTGCTTTGTAAATTGAATATGTCTTGTTCGAAAAAGAAAAGTACCTCTCAAAAATTTTTGCTTGTACTTTAGCCTACTTTTGATGAACTTATGAGCATTAATTCCTTGTTAACACTCTACAGGGAGACGTATTTGACCTATTATCACCAAACTTCATATTTAGATTCATTGTACAACTCTCAATTGCCCACTTTCATCAACATCGTCGCATCGCAAATATTTGCGATGTGATACCATTTTTGCGATGATCACAAATCTGTTTTTGCGTCGGTTTTACAAAACTACTCTCAGTTTGTTGTGTCTTGCGCAAACGTGATTCCGTTCATCAACCACAAGCTGCTGATAATTATACAGTAGGGTGGCTTGCATTCTAACCTATTTATAGTACAGCTTAAGGTTCATGACCGTGACCATGAAATGTTATACTGTTTAAATACTTTCATGTAGGCACATTTCAATGCAATTGTAAGTTAGATGCACGCTGTTTATTCTATTGTGATTTATATATTATAAGTGCTTATGAAAATGGCTTTTGTGTTACTAGCAAGAAGAGTGTTGAAGAGAGAATGAATATTTCTTGACCGAAGCCAACCATTTCAGTACAGTGATGAGAAAATTGTTGAGAAATTTCGTTTGAGCAGGGACATGATAACGTTTGTAATAGATTCTATTGAAGATGATATACGGCCTGCAAGTAATAGGAACAACCCAATACACCCATCTTTACAAGTTTTCATAACACTAAGACTATCATGTCAGGGATCATTTCAAGATCCAGTTTGCGATGCGTAAGGAGTTTCAAGGTCTTCTGTGAGTAGAAAGATGCATCCAGTTTGCAAGGCCATTAATCTCAGACTCAAAAGAAGGTATGTGAAGTTTCCAGCAACAGTAGACGAACAAAGAAGGACTCAACAAAATTCTTTTGATATTGCAAATTTTTTGCGAGTATTGGTCTGTATAGACGGTACGCTCATCCCCATTGAAGCACCCTCTGGTGAAGATGAGCACTTATTTGTTTCAAGGAAAGGTGGCCACGCCCTCAATGTGCAAATAGTTTGGGATGCTAACCATGTGATTACGAGTTGTTGTGTAAGATACCCAGCAACAACACTCGATTCATTCATATGGAATAACTGTAGTTTGAAACAACTTTTTGTGTTGGGCAATTTCGGGAATGGATTGCTGCCTGGTGATCGTGGTTATGGGCTCTCACCATATCTATTGACACCATATCTGGGACTGGGTGATCGTGCTAAGCGAGCGTATAATTCATCCCACAAAACAACTCGAGCTACAGTAGAGAGATCTATCAGGATTCTTCAATCCTGTTTCCGATGTCTTCATAAGTCAGAAGGCTGCCCGATGTACACTTCGGAAAAATGCATAACCATCATAATGATTCCATCATCCCAAGCAGCGGGCTGTTAAAAGGTTACTCGGACGAACCGATGTCTCTGTAACCCCCAGCCTACATACTTGGTCAGTTATCATCTCAACCCAGAGGTCGTGGGTTCGAATCCCACCTGAGGACGGACATTTTTGGAAGAACTAATGTTCCAGCCGCGTTAAGGTCTGTGATTCTATGAATAACTGTATTCATTTTTTATCCAAGTTTGCTTGTGAATTCAATTCTACTCTCACTGTTCTGCTTGGGATGATGGTATCATTCTGGTCTCACAACCATGCGGTCGTGAGTTCGAGTCCCTTCAGAGCCACTTGATATAGTAAAATGGAAGATGTCTCCTCAGCTCCATGCGCCATACACGCATTAAAATCGAAAATGGCGCACTGTCTTACCATCTCGAGGGGTCCCTTGACGTAATGGTTGTTTATTTACATTAGAATCAATACAGTAAATCTCTTCAACAACGGAACCCACTTTGCAGTCCAATTTTCTTCCTTTGGAGAGAGTTTCCGCTGATTAGTCATCTGAACATAATATTCTCATAGTAACATCCGCATCCATTATCGCTCAGTCACGAGCTTACTTATTGAATCCTGCTTGATACAACGAATGCATTCTCTGTTTGTTGATAGCAGTTCTCCGATACACGAATATTTATTGTGTTAGCATCTTCTAACAAAGATTTTCATTAGTATATCGTCCATAATCGTAGATTACTATTTAATTTTGCCTTTGTTTTTTTCCGATACAATATGGACTTCCGGTATACACAGCGCATGTGCAAAATACAGGGTGTCATTTAAATAGACCATGCACCTGCTACAAGGGAGTCTCATATCGGAACGTGCTGTGATTGGCCGGTTAGAGTGTTTACGTCATTTAAATGAAACCATGCTAAAACAAGACAGCGAGTTAACCCTCATACGCCAGCCGTAAATTCACTATGCTCCCGAGTGCCAGTTACGAGCATTTTTACGTCTTTGTTATTCACAGTGGGGCTTCAGCGTTACAAACAAGACATGATCCTTTAAATCAATTACGTTTTTCATCAGAACATTTTCACATTTACAGTACACATTCAGGAGACAGTCTAGTTCTTATTTTTACCATTATAAATAAAGATACATACAACATAAGGTAAGAATTTTTGACAATTTCGATGTCGTCCATTCTTTTGCCGCTTGCGTGGTTGATTTTCGCCAAACAAAGGAATTCTGTTGAAATTTTTTTGAGCGAAAATCAGGATTTCAGACACAAAAAACACCATAATGACATCCCTATTTTGATAATATATTTTTTACTTATCTTTATTAGGGACTAATGTTAATGTTCAACTTTTTTATTTCTTGTTGCTAGTTTTGACAGGCACCAGTGCCAACACTGTTCCGTTGACAAAAACATCATCCGTTTTTACTGTATACTAGATTTCCTTGATCCACACTTATTGGGTAGTTGCCAAGCGGTTTATTTGTGATTGTTTCCAAGATACAATCAATAGTGGGTGACGAATAATATGCTATTTCTTCTTCAAATGTTCAACTTTGTCCTCTTGCAAAAGTCGGTATGGGGAGCAATAGCCTTGCGCAGGGGGCGTTGCTGATATTAATCGTAGGTCGCTCTTGAAAAAGGCTAATTCGCGGTGTTTTTGTTTTGTGGCGCTTGAATTACCGCTATTCATTTTGATTAAGGCTCAAAATATATTTAAAATGAAACTAGTTTCATTCTTTGTTTAAGGTCTATAATTTGGAACGATTCAAACCATATAAATGTGTTTATGGTTTTTCCCACACAAATTACACTTGGTCAAAATTTTAGTCTGGATGCGTGTTTGGTAGTGTTTTTCACACTTTAAAAAAATATTAACACCATTCAACTATTCCATTTTAATGCTACTATTGAAATGACAATTAAAGTTGTTTTGACATATAGAATTTGAGACTTCATTCAGTATTTGTGCTTTATAAGACAAAAATCAAACTGTTTTTTCTGAAATAAAGGCTCCCCAGAAAATCAAACTATGGCCCATTTAGATTGGGCTCCAATATAAAATTAGTCACCAGAAAATAAATAATTTTTTCGTGGTCATTTTTCTTTTTTTCCAGTCAGTACCGTGTAATAGCAGGTAATCTGAGTGAAAACAGCTACAGTATTCCCAGCTAACTTGCCATGACCAACTTAAAAACTCGACATAGCGAATTTCGTGCGATAGTGACAAAAATGGCCATAGACAAAGCGAAACTGTTGTTTCCAGTTAAATGCCTTCCGTTGTCAATTGCTAATGACATTAGTCTGAACTTCCAAGAATTACCTAGGCGCATAACAAATGGTTTGTGGGAAAATAAACATAGTTTCCGCCATTTCCGTTGTACTGATTTCTGTTGTTTCAAACTTTTACTGTACTGCGGCATGTGAATGTTTAACAATAAATCAGAGTGCTTGGATATTAAATAAAAGTTAGTTTGCTAAAACTTTAGAATATTTATTTGATAAACTGTGAATGACAAATGAGTTGGTAAAGGTTTTTTTATTTTAATGTTACAGTTCTATAAAAAAATAATTTTTTTTGTTGGAGTTTTTCTAATATACATGTTAACATTATTTAAAATGGAACAAAAATTTTGGCTGGTCTATAATTTGGAAATGATTTTAATGTGTTTATTTTTTCCACCTTCATTACAAATTTATTATTTTAACTGGAGTTTAGTGTTTCACTTTCAATAAATGCTGAAAACATTGGACAACTTCTCCATTTAATGCTATCAAATGTAATTTCTACTTTACCTGTGACCTTTTTGTACCAATTTTCCCCCTCCTTTCTTTTTTGGCTGGTCTATATATATATTTTTATTACTCCCAGTTCAATGACACTTTGGAATGTTAACTTCAAGTTTTTCGTCTTTCCAATTCTAATTGAAAAAACGTTGGATCACTTCTGATGTGTCAATAAATAAAGGTGTGTTTTTTTATGCCCCCTCCTTTCTTTTGAAATCGTATATATATATTTTTTTATTACTCCTTCCATATCACTGAGAATGTTAGCTTCAATTTTTTCGTCATCCAACTAATTATATTACTGCCGCCTTATGATGTGTCAATAAATAAAATATGAAAAACATAACTTAAACCATTGTACTTTATTTCACTATAAGTCATGGTTACTCAGTATAAAAGTGAACACTGGAGTTATTTTTTAGATATCATTTATTGAAACTGTTCATAGTCAAATTTTACCACAAAAATATTGGCCCATCAAGTACAAAATTGACCCATTGATTTGACTTACCAAGGGGCCAATTGTCCCACTACAAGTTTTGACCAACAAGAACTCTACTTCAGCTATGTCAATACAGTGGCAGGAGCTTGCTTGGCAGAACAGTGAGAGTGGAATTGATTTCATATGCTGTTTTACCTGTTCTTTGAAAATAGTACCTGTTGCGGATGTATACAGCTGTCAACTGCATACGTCCATAGCTTTTTGGTTAAATCACTCTCTAGCAAAAGACATCTAGCCATATCAAATATCGAATGCCATCCTTTCTCTACGGTGCCGTTTTGATGTGGTGAGTATGGTGCTGACAATTCATGTTTTATTCTATTTAGAAGAATTGACTGTTCCACTATCAGATCTCAACCGTTTCACATTCCCATGAGGGGCACTATCTGCTAAGAACTTTTCCAGAGCACGAGCGGCATCATTCTTGCGCCTCAGGAAATACATAACATTAGCTCCAGAGTAGTCATCTACGAATGAAATAGCATATTTAAACCCATCCTTTGCTTCTGGGAGTATTGGGCCCGCCAAATCACTATGGATAAGTTCCATTGGTGCCTTGGCACGTTCATCAGGTATTCTGCTTCTACTCTGAGCCATTTTACTAGCCATACATATCTCACATTTTAATTCTTTTTCTCTTCTACCAACTATTTTCATACCATCAACAATATTTTCTAAACAATATATATCTCTAATATTACAATGTCCTAATATTACATGCCATTCATCTATAGTATGGGACTCATCCTTCTTTGGGACTGTAGTGTTTTATGTTGGTGTATTTTAGTACTAGGACTGAGTTTTTATGACGATGCGTAGCAAACAACCAATGCAAGATGGCGACATTGACAAACTCTTTCTTCCTGGAATTAGGGTACACAGTATCAACTCGAATCTAGCCAATACTACATCTCCCAATGTATCTGCAATGTGTAGGTTTTTACCAGCCACATGAATGATCTCATAGTAAAATCGCATCAGTCGTAATCGGAAACGCTGGATACGTACTGGTAGCTGATCTATATCTTTGGACCCAAGTAATGGCAGAAGTGGCTTGTGATTATTGCCGTTTCCCATTTTCCTTCACTTGACGTTTGAACTCCACCAAGGAAAACGGATTGTACATCTGGCTCATCTGGTGTTTCCTCGACAGCTTGATCCACTGCTCCTACATTTTTGGAACGTGATTTAAAACAAATGACCTTCCAGTGACCTTGTTTCTTACAGCCCTCACATGTTAATCTGCTGGCAGGACATACTCTACGATCATGCGGTTCTCGACCACAATATGTGCAGCATGAAGAGGATGATTGATGATGTGAAGGGGATGGTTTTTTAAATGAAAAACTTCTGTTTGATGACTTCTGCGGGTGTGACTGAATTCTATAGACTTCAGTAGTATCAGTCATCAATTCTACTTGCTCCCTTGACACTTCAGCAGCTCGTATCAGCCTGACTGCTTTCTCCAAAGATAGATTCTCTTCGCGTAAAAGTAATTTCCTTGCTACTTGTATTTCTCATTGAGAATACTAATTTGTCCCTCAGCATTTCATCTCTGATTTCATCACTATATTCACAATTTCTGATTTTAGTGCTAAGTCTAGTTACATATTTATCAATCCCTTCACCTTCCTCTTGACTCATGTTCCAAAACTGGTATCGCTCATAGGCTATATTCTTTTTTGGGTTGCAATAGTTTTCAAAACATGTGATGACATCATCAAATTTTTTTAGATTGAATTCATTGGCGTCAAAGGTGTTGTACACTTCTAAGGCATCTGGGCCAGCCAAATTCAACAATATTGCTACCTTTGTTCCGTCATCCATCCTCGTACCGGTCGGTTGCCTTTATAAATATTTCTACTTGTTGTTTAAACCTCCTCCAGTTTTCACTCACATTTCCCGTAAGAGAGAGCACGTCAAGATGATTGAACTGTTCCATATTCATAATCTAGAACTAGACTCACGTTTTACTGGAGAAATTTTTACCGGCAAATTTGCAATCTAAAATACAGAGACGACTTCTGAGTCTTTACGATACGTATTTCACTTCTATTATGTCCTGGATATATGTATCCCACTTCTGACACCATGTAGTGTTTTATGTTGGTGTATTTTAGTACTAGGACTGAGTTTTTATGACGATGCATAGCAAACAACCAATGCAAGATGGCGACGTTGACGAACTCTTTATTCCTGGAATTAGGGCACACAGTACCAACTCGAATCTAGCCCATACTACATGGACAACATTATTTAAATAGTATTATTGGCCTTCCTTTCTAATTTTGAAAATATTGCCATCCGGTGCCTTCAACTCCGAGACATTCTTAGTGAATGACACGCTTGCACCTTTACCTGTAGCTGCCTGTACGGAAAATATATTCTGTTTGAAACTGGGTATGTACAGAGGATTTTGGAGAGTAACCTTTCTTTTAATACCATTTACATCATACAGTAATACATTAACATCTCCTTTACCTGCTACAATACTATTTGACCTATTACCATCGGCTAATTCAATTGTGTGCTAGGGTCAAAATCGATAAAAACACTCAAATTTTGTTTTGTCGCATATAATATGTGTGGTCGCCCCACAATCAACTAACAATGAGTTAACTACATCACAAGACTTATCATGCATAACATTAAATAAGTATGATTGACTATCAGAATCGTCTTTCTCTTCAAACACCTTGGCTGAATCTTTCCTCCCGCTATACTTCGTGTCGTGAGTCCTTGACTTACAGTTATGACACCATCTGTTTCGTGCATTGTTCTGATTAGTTGACACTGGTCGAACTTTCATGATGACGCGTACTTGCTCTGGCACATTCAGTGTCATCAAAACTGCGTAAGGCGACCTTAAGATCGTTAAAATTTGGTTCCTTATTACTCAGTCATCACAACCACAAATGACTTATAATCTTCCGGGAGACCAGGGCTCTACAATAACTTTTTCAGGCACTTGCCCTTCGGGCAACTGGCTGACATTTTGCACTTGCCCGAACTGTTATCTCACTTGCCCGATTTGAAGTTTAAGGATCAAGTAACAGGGTCAGGGGTGATTTTCTGCAGTTCTATATCTTGGATTTTGTGAACATTATGCAATAACGTTTATGAAAGGTATTCCAATATTGAATGAGAAAAAATACATTTTAATAGCAAAATCGTCTTACCTTCAAAAAGCTTGCAAAAACAGACAGAATCGTGACGTAGACCCTGTGACATCAGTTTTACAACTCCGTGTACATTCCAGTAGAAATATGACTGAAAATATGTTCTCTTTGTAGGAAAACTATATGGGTTATGAATGCGTACCTTATCTCCAAATAATGTTTATTCTATTCCCATCATACTGGCATGTAGAAATTTATATAAAAATGTATGAATATTCGTATAAATGCTCATTTATGTTGTAAATAAAACACCATGTGCTGTGTTTGTTTTAAAAGTCTACAAATAAACGTGCACCATCTGCTTTAGGCGGTTCCGTTCGGTTTCGTTGGGTAAATATTGCTCTAGCACCATTTTTGTTGAATATATTCAGAAATCAATTATACCAATGTTATTTATTCTTTTCACTCTTTCTATTGGTGTATAAACCTTAAAACATTTGTTTGCAATAAAAAACGACATTCTTAAACAGTACTGAACTTCTAAAAGTCTGAATGCACTCGCAATTGCTGGTGTCACGTGACTTTGTTGAAAGTATGTTACTAAATAAATGCTATTGTTCTGTCGAACTACCACGTCCATTATATGGGTCTGAAGCAGATTTTAACAAGGATTCCAGTGGTGTGTTTAATTCATTTCTAGCTTCGATATTAACCAAGTTATTAGCAAAACACGAATACCAAAATGGTGACCAAGCACGCCGTGGATTGCGCATGCGCATGACAGCTTCAACATGAGTAGTGAGTTTTCTGGTAATAACTTCTTTAATATTAGAGCTAGAAAAAAATAAACCATACCACGGGAATTGTCGTTCAAATGCGTTTTAGACCTATGCAACATATATGGTAATATGCCAAACATTATTATACAAAATGTCATCGAACTTTACTGGTTTTACAGGACTGTTGTAATAGGTGTTATGCGCATGTGCGAATATTATCATAATTTATAACACGCTAGCCTCATCCAATCACACTCTTTGTTGCATACGTGATGGACTAACGCCACAACAGGGCGTGGATGATCGAGACTAAATTTATTACGTCACAAATTTTCTAGGGCACTTTTGCTCGTGTTTTTGTTGACATCATAAGTAACAGAGAAATTCTCAAATTAATTGGCAATATATATAAATACCATGAACTGGTGGTCAGTATTATATATTGCATTAGGTTACTTGATGCATGTAGATTGTGCATATGTAAACGATTTAGAAAGTTTGAACCCTGTTAATTGATCTTTAAAATAAAAACTTGGTTTGTAAAAATTAATGGCAACAAAAATATGGGTCACAGTGTCACTGTTCAGCTCAAAGTGGGATTCCAAAGAAAGAAAAGCAATACAGTACTGACTACGTTAGGACAGAAGCAAAAACTGAAGAATTAAAGTTACGATTGAATTTTTGTTTACATTCATTCTGATTTGTTCTCATTGCGACGACTGTTATGGCTTCTGTTGCTTCTGGCAGAAGTTCTGCAATTTATGGATTTTCTTCTTGTCAGATGTTACATGGTTTCCCTTTTTTACGCTTAAATTACGCCTTTTGCTGATGTTCCAAGTAATAGTAATAGAAAGGTTTTTAGAAAGTTCATGACGACACTCGGCATTTTGACGGAGTTTTATTGATATGGGTGTATTTTATTCCCACTTTTTAGCCAATCAGCATTAAATTGTCAGTGTTTCTGAATTTCAGAAATGTCACGATAATGCACGAGCAAGTCTGAATATTTTTGAGCAACAAAGTATCAAAGGTGAATGCCAATATACGGAAGTAGCAGAAAATATATATTCTGATTTTTACTTTTTTCTGTTTATTTCATTAATTGTCAGTGTCATAGTTTTGGCTATTGAGTAGTTCCCAGAATGGTCGTAACTTAATTCGAAATGTTGCGATACGTTATATTAAGCTGATTCCTCTGATTTTGTTACGTTTCTGTGTCTTGACGTAGTAACTACTGTATGTAACAACAAATCAACATCACAGAAGCTGCTGTGCACTAAATGTTGATTATTAGCTGATAAGCAATATTAAAGTTTGTAGAAAGGATGCACAACATTTTTTGATTGAAGCAGTCCTATCAAACCCATAGGAGCACTGCCCACGAGAAACGTTATACCATCAAATAAATCTTATTTGTCGACTGCAAATATCATTTGCCCATTCGAACAGAAGGTTCACTTGCCCCGGGCAATAGGGCAAGTGGTATTGTAGAGCCCTGGAGACCCTTAAGAACCATGGCTACTAACAGACTGTCGTTAATAGTTTCACCAGCATCACGTAACGCCGAGGCTGTGCTTTCCGCCCGTATAATATAATCAGTCACTGTTTCGTTGGTGCCCTTTTCAAAAGATGTAAGTTCTGTATATAGACTTGCACGGGACTTACCCCTTCCTGCGTAGTGTTGTTTTAATATTTTCAATGCCTTTCGGCCATTGTCGGCGGCATCCCGCGTCACTAGAGATAGACTTTTGTCGCCTAAAAATTGGATGAGCTTGGCATATGTCTTACTATTCTTCTGAATGAAACCCACCTCGGTCGGATCCTCTTCCTTTGGGTCCGCCGGTAAAGTGATGTCCTTCAGTTGTCTTAGCCTTATGTATCCTGACTGCTTTACTAGCCACTGTTTGAATTTTCTCTCATCCCCATCGAACATCAACCTTGGGTATTTTCCACCAGCACTGCTGGGCCCATAACCTGTTGATGCAGACATCTTCCTCTAAGTGTGGGATAGCAATTATTAATAAATTGTGCAAACAATGCAACAGCTGTGGCAGGTTTTATAGTTTTATTAGACAAGTACAAAAATGTCATGCTGACGACTACATATCGAAATGGTCTATCTACAAAAACATCTACACACTTGTTAGCTCAGCCTCAACGGTATAATATCCAAACAGTCCGTCCTGGCCATGCAAACATGTACTCTCTTTTCTATGGAAAAAAATACAATATTACAATATTGTATACTTTAGAAGGTACCACATTCCTCATTCTTATACAGCCTGAAATTAACCGTGTAATTTAATTTACTTATTACTTTTCTCCTTTTGTTTGTATACTACAAGTAGGCCTACACAACGTCAGAACTGTAATTGATTTTTTTACTCATACAATTGGAACCTTTTACTTTGAACTGGAAAATTTTAGCTATCCAACATATTGAGTTATCAGAGTTATTCAAAAAAGTTAAATGCCAGTAAGATGAAGGAAAAAAATAAAAGATGGCTATTTGCTCAAGTTATTCGTGAATCTGAATTATCAGAGTTCAAGACAAATAGTCTATCTGTGTTAAAAAATTAATTTTACACTTAAAGAGTTCGTCATTGTTGCGAGGTAGGCATTTCACTATCACTATTCACTTTCAATTCTGCCCGGATTATGGTGTTTCTATACGTAGAATCCTCCCAGATTGAGCGAGGCCTTTTTGCCTCCATAGAGCCAGATGGCCAACAGCAGGGAGCAGGAAGCCATGCCGTGACTGCAGTACACAATCATAGGCCTCCGAGGGTCAACACCAGGACCAGCAAACACTTTTTTAAATTGATCAACATTCTTGAACTTTGTGTTTATCCGTATCCAGCAACGTCGTCAAGTAAGTGATGCTTTTGGCTCCAGGGATGTGTCTATTGATGTAGTAGGGAGTTGGTCTTGTGTCTTATGATCTGAAAATGGGAGTTGCCAGCCAAAACTGACTGGCTGGCCATTAGGTCGATATGGTGTTGCGCAATGAAATCTCCAAGTGTCTTTCCTCCCTCGATCTCGTTGAAGACATCATGGAACTTGCCTCCGTCCAGGATGGACACGCGCCTGTGACTGTACAGCTTGATTGTCCAGAGGGCTCGCGCACCGACTAAGAAGCCTTTGGTGGATGGGTCAGAGCCTTCATACAGCACAACACGACTGGGGTAGTTCACTCCCGCTGCTAGTGCCAACTCCTGGAATTTCTCTGGTATAGGGACGTTTCGGGTCTGGTTCCTTCATGTGCTCGTACAGCCATTCACACGACACGAAAAGTGGAACGTCAGACTTTGTGCTCACTCAGATATGTTTAATTTTGAATTTTTATTTAAACGTTTTTAAACCATGTAGGTTCCTTGTCAAAAATAATGAAATATAAATACAAGTTAAGACAGTGCAAATATAGTGCAAAGAATACATAATAGTTATTAAGATTAACATGGTAGTATGAAGGTCAATTTTTAATCAATTCAATTCAATTCAAATTCATTTATTTGTAGCCCAAAATACATGAAAATTAAAATTCAGTTCTAAGAAATAGATTAATAAAGTATATTCATTGAAAAATTATTACATGTCTACATGCTACAAAACAGACAGCACTAAAAGCCTTTGGTAAAAGGGGGAGGGACAACTGAATCTTTCATTTCACTTCTTGTAAACTTAATTGCTTCTTCAAGCTCAACATCACGTTGATTTTCACTTGTGGTTGGTTCGTTTCTTCTGTTATCATGGTCATCAAAGTCTATCTCAATGATTTCAGTCATATCCATGGCAGTTAACGTATCCCCAAAGTGAACTGTATCATTGTAGGAATTGACCACGAGAGTGTCCATGGGAAATGTGCTCAATTTTCCCATTGACACGACAATCGGGTGGTCAAATACCATTCTATCATGACTAAAATCCACACTAAACTAGTGTCTGATTCGTTTTTATTTTTAAAATAAATCATATAACGTTCTCATTGCAAGTCAATTTGTCAACCAGCGTGCTCAATTATACGATTGACTGCACGCGCGGAGACCACTACTACAGCACTAGTCTAAACTTTTGCTCTCCTCTACACGGGACACGCCTCGCGACGTCAGCGGTTGTATTGATAATGTGACGAGTTTAGACTAGTGCCGTAGTAGTGGTCTCCGCGCGTGCAGTCAATCGTATAATTGAGAACGCTGGTTGACCAAACAGCGTTGGTTATTGGCAGTGATTTTTGCATGGAATGATAGAATGATCAATTCAGCATCAGCTTTACGATTAGGGTGGATGAACTTGTCGCCTGTAGTAGCATTCTGAACTAGCTTGTAGTCCTCTTTTGACTCCAGTACAAATAAATCACTAGGCTCCTCATGACTACCTATTTCTTTAACATGAGCTGAAAGTAAATCACTAGGCTCCTCATGAACACCTATTTCTTCAACATCCGCTGGAGCTATTTCTTGTCCATCTGGTGTAACTATTCTTTGTGAGAGTACAAATTTGAGCATTGACTGATTACCCTGATGCTTATCTACTTGTCTCTTTTTGGGATGGCCAATTCTTCTGCTTTACCCTTGTTTGCCTTTGGAGGCACATTATCATAATCTGTAGACTCATCATCCGCTAAGGTAGGAGCAGCTTGAAGTTGCTCAGCTGCAGGATAGTAATATCTAAATTCTTGTGGGATCATTGGAATCTTTTGCCTAATTGATTCCACCTTCCGAGGTGGTAGGATCCTTTGTGGCATAACAGGAAGCCTCAGTTTAGCGTTGACAATCTTCTCAATGGTACAGGTATCTTCAATCCCAAGGATTTCTTTAAGAATCACCTTTTTTGTTTCAGTCGGTGTATTGGTAAATACATGTTTCTTTCCTTCAGCATCAGGTGTACTATGCAATTTCTTGTAAATAACTTCTCCGTTGAAATGCTCAAACATGTAATTTTCTGTAAAACCACCTGGCAATTTCTTGAAAAACTTAGATAGAAAGTTCCAATCATAGAACTGGCCTTCCTCAAGCACTTGTGCATGCATATTGAATAATTCATTCATTGAATCGGCTAGTTGAGTTGGTGTGTAGTTTTTCCTCTTGAAGGATGATTTGCACAAGCCTACAACACTATCAGCTCTCATGTGTGAGTGACCAGGCAACAGAAAAAAGTCAGCTACATGATCGTACAAAAGCAAACCTAGAAAAGAATCAAACATCATAGTGAGGTGGCTCTTGTTTTGGCCAACACAATTATCCATTACCTTTATTACCATTGAAGACAAGCACTCATTCTTAGCAATCAGACTCTTTAATAGATTTGTGTGATACAACCACCTCATAGACAACACAGCAGACGAATCTTTCCCTGCCGTCCTTTCATCATAAAGAAATATATCATTTTGCATGTTACCTAGATGACATACATTAAACATTTGAACATTTAGATCACTATTAAAGAAGTCTATATTTGGACGGCTCAGTTTGTAAGATGGCAAAGCTATCACCTGTCCATAATCCTTGCACATGACTAAAACTTTGAACGCAGGTGTGCCGCCAGACTTTTTAGATTCAGTAGATGAAGAAGCTTCAACACTTTCAAGGCAAGGATCTTCAAAACCACTGTCAACACTAGTCCATTCTTTACTGTACTTTCGAATAGAAGTGTTCATAGCATCACTTTGAGCTTTTGCATCACTTGCATAAAATTGACAAAAGATTTGTCCTAATTCATGATGATAAAATTATAAAGCAAAAACATTTATTAGAGATACATAGTAATACAATGAATGTTGCATAATGTATGGATGGTATATCTAATCATGGGGTTGTTCTATAATATCCTACTAAAATAAGATAGGTGGTAATTGAGTACACTTTAGTAAATCTATCTTACCAATGCATGGACTTCTGTAGCTCTAAATCAGCCTTCATGTCCTGAGTTATTGATTCATCACGTAACTCTGTAGCAATCTTGAAGCACACATTACAGACGTCTGTTACATGTCTCTTCAGTCGGAGACGTGGGTAAAAGAACTTCACATATTCACAAAATCGTGTCTTTGACACAATCCTCTCTCCCTCACCACGTTTCTTGACATACTCCTGATAAATTGTTAACCAGTCCTTTTAACCATCGTGGAAGTATAGCAATGGCTCCCTACGGGCACATGGGTATCCAGTCTCTAGGTCATAGCTATCAATGTGCTGCTTAATGTGATTTTTATCATCTTCATTGAGGGCATGGATTGGCACTCTATTTGCTCTCGCTTCTTGCTCTGCCCTACGCTCCTCTGGGGTGGCTTTGAGTTCTTTAGAAATCCTTGATAATTCATAACCCCCACACGCAAGTAAACCTTTTATTTCCACCCATGATTCGCCCTGATTTAGTAAAGATTTGATTATGCCATCCTTTTCTGCGTTTGATGACCTATCATATTCTTTTTTTAGTTCTGCAGCATTCTTTTCCCCTAGTTTAGTAATTATTCTCTCTTTTCCCTTTGACAAATCTTCTTTAAAGTCCCTCACTTTTATCTTTTTATTGGAATTCTTTAGGGCCTGGAATCCCCCAGACGCCATGGTGAAAAAAATGGCTGACTGAATAGTACACGCCAAAAAACGGGACTCCCAGACTACATTTATTACTGGGAAAATAAATTCTGGCGAAGACAATGCTTTTTACGTTAAACGTCAAACTTTGATGTACGGCACGTACGGGCTAATACGATGTTAATTCATGAATGATTTTACTTACCAGTTAATTTTCACGCTGTAGTCAAAAGGCCCTTTGTTGCTAAGGCAGTAGATCTATATAGTGTACATTGTCAGCAATGCTATTGTCCATTGTCAGTAATGGCTGGGTTGAAAAAAATTGTATTGTCCTATTGTTATAACTGATTTACAATGTATACCTTTGATAGTTATATAATCATGGATTATTCATCAATTGTCATTTAATATAAAAAAACAACAGAAACAATAAATGAATTTACTTGAAACAACTCTTAACTTTATTATTAACGTCAATGCAACATAAGATGCCACAACAATGGTACTAGTTATGGTCGAAAAAAACATGCATCAATAATTCACTTGCTGTGGAGTATATGAATACTAGTCTTGAGTATCACACAAATCACTCATTTCATTACTGGTACTTCCTTATTATACTTGAAACAACTCTTAACTTTACCATGCCACAAAAAAAGTACTAGTAATTGTCAAAAATACATGCATCAACAATTCACTTGCTGTGCAGGCTATGAATTTTTTCACTAGTCTTGTGTATCACACAAATCACTCATTTCATTCATGTTACTTACTTAATTATCATTGTCTTTCAAGTTCTTGTCGTCACTATAGAATCGGGTCTTGAAAGCTGCCAACTTTTCTTCAAAGTGTTCTCCTTTCCAAGATTTCTTCAAAGTTGCAGCGTGGAGACTTTGACTTTGGGGGAGGACAACTGAATCTTTCATTTCACTTCTCATAAACTTAATTGCTTCTTCAAGCTCAACATCACGTTGATTTTCACTTGTGGTTGGTTCGTTTCTTCTGCTATCATGGTCATCAAAGTCTATCTCAATGATTTCAGTCATATCCATGGCAGTTAAGGTATCCCCAAAGTGAACTGTATCATTGATCAATTGAGCATCAGCTTTCGATTAGGGTGGATGAACTTGTCGCCTGTAGTAACATTTTGAACTAGCTTGTAGTCCTCTTTTGACTCCAATACAAATAAATCACTAGCTTCCTCATGACCACCTATTTCCTTAACATCAGCTGAAAGTAAATCACTAGGCTCCTCATGAACACCTATTTCTTCAACATCCGCTGGAGCTATTTCTTGTACATCTGGTGTAACTATTCTTTGTGAGAGTACATATGTTGGCATCGACTGATTACCCTGATTCTTAACTACTTGTCTCTTTTTGGGACGGCCAATTCTTCTGCTTTACCTTTGTTTGCCTTTGGAGGCACATTATCATTATCTGTAGACTCATCATCCGCTAAGGTAGGAGCAGCTTGAAGTTGCTCAGCTGCAGGATAGTAATATCTAAATTCTTGTGGGATCATTGGAATCTTTTGCCTAATTGATTCCACCTTCCGAGGTGGTAGGATCCTTTGTGGCATAACAGGAAGCCTCAGTTTAGCGTTGACAATCTTCTCAATGGTACAAGTATCTTCAATCCCAAGGATTTCTTTAAGAATCACCTTTTTTGTTTCAGTGGGTGTATTGGTAAATACATGTTTCTTTCCTTCAGCATCAGGTGTACTATGCAATTTCTTGTAAATAACTTCGCCATTGAAATGCTCAAACATGTAATTCTCTGTAAAACCACCTGGCAATTTCTTGAAAAACTTAGATAGAAAGTTCCAATCATAGAACTGGCCTTCCTCAAGCACTTGTGCATGCATATTGGATAATTCATTCATTGAATCGGCAAGTTGAGTTGGTGTGTAGTTTTTCCTCTTGAAGGATGATTTGCACAAGCCTACAACACTATCAGCTCTCATGTGTGAGTGACCAGGCAACAGAAAAAAAGTCAGCTACATGATCGTACAAAAGCAAACCTAGAAAAGAATCAAACATCATAGTGAGGTGGCTCTTGTTTTGGCCAACACAATTATCCATTACCTTTATTACCATTGAAGACAAGCACTCATTCTTAGCAATCAAACTCTTTAATAGATTTGTGTGATACAACCACCTCATAGACAGCACAGCAGACGAATCTTTCCCTGCCGTCCTTTCATCATAAAGAAATATATCATTTTACATGTTACCTAGATGACATACATTAAACATTTGAACATTTAGATCACTATTAAAGAAGTCTATATTTGGACGGCTCAGTTTGTAACATGGCAAAGCTATCGCCTGTCCATAATCCTGGCACATGACTAAAACTTTGAATGCAGGTGTGCCTCCAGACTTTTTAGATTCAGTAGATGAAGAAGCTTCAACACTTTCAATGCAAGGATCTTCAAAACCACTGTCAACACCAGTCCATTCTTTAATGTATTTCCGAATAGAAGTGTTCATCGCTTCAAGTTGCCGGGTCAAATGAAAACGATGTTAATTCATAAATGATTTCACTTACCAGAAGTAAATATTGCTTTCACGCTGTAGTAAAAAGACCCTTTTAAATGGCGTGAATTTAGCAAACATAATGAAAAATTCGTAAATTACTTTAGTGCGTCTTGCTTCAAACTGTTCTAGTAAACGCAAGTTCATCATCAGGACAGTCATTGTCAGGACAGTCTCTTCCCCTAGTTTAGTAATTATTCTCTCTTTTCCCTTTGACAAATCTTTTTTAAAGTCCCTCACTTTTATCTTTAAAGGAATTCTTTAGGGCCTGGAATCCCCCAGACGCCATAGTAAAAAAATTGGCTGACTGAATAGTACACGCCAAAAAACGGGACTCCCAGACTACATTTATTACTGGGAAAATAAATTCTGGCGAAGACAATGCTTTTTACGTTAAACGTCAAACTTTGACATACGGCACGTACGGGCTAAAACGATGTTAATTCATAAATGATTTTACTTACCAGTTAATTGTCATGCTGTAGTAAAAAGGCCCTTTGTTGCTAAGGCAGTAGATCTATATAGTGTGCATTGTCAGCAATGCTATTGTCCATTGTCAGTAATGGCTGGGTTGAGAAAAAATTGTATTGTCCTATTGTTATAACTGATTTACAATGTATGCCTTTAATAGTTATATAATCATGGATTATTCATCGAATTGTCATTTAATATAAAAAAACAACAGAAACAATAAATGAATTGACTTGAAACAACTCTTAACTTTATTATTAACGTCAATGCAACATAAGATGCCACAACAATAGTACTAGTTCTTGTTCTTGTTCTTGATTTCTACGTCGCAGGAACAGTTACCACTGTTATCGAGGCGACGGGGGAAAGCGCATGAATTTATGACTCCGAGAGGTGAGGAGATGAGCAAACTCCTCAACAGCACCTGCGGTGACGGTACTTTCCACCAAATGGTTCCACTCTAAGGGAGTTTTTACAAAGAATGACCCCATGTGTTGTGGCGTTTTGCTTGGGGGGACTACATAACACTGGCTGTTCATACTGATAGACCTCTTGTTTGGTTCTGCGGTGACGTGCCCTTCATATCTTCTCGGTTGTCGGATAGAACGGCGGCCTTCACGTACAGGTGTTAGGAACTTGTCTGGTGTGAGAGAGGGAAGCAGGTTTTTCCGGATCTTATATAGCATTACGAGTCTGGCATTTTTTCGTCTTTCTTCGAGGCTGGGTAGGTTGAGCTCTTGCAGTGTGTTTGTGATGAAGCCATATGGTTTCTCATCAGTATGTCCACTGATGCATTGCATTTCTTGAATTTGCGTATCCATTATGTTCAACAGTTGATTCCAAGAGTCTAAATATTCTTTCACAAGAAATTTTACAAATATTTTGCCCCTGGTTATGGTCGAAAAAAACATGCATCAATAATTCACTTGCTGTGGAGTATATGAATACTAGTCTTGAGTATCACACAAATCACTCATTTCATTACTGGTACTTCCTTATTATACTTGAAACAACTCTTAACTTTACCATGCCACAACAAAAGTACTAGTAATTGTCAAAAATACATGCATCAACAATTCACTTGCTGTGCAGCCTATGAATTTTTTCACTAGTCTTGTGTATCACACAAATCACTCATTTCATTCATGTTACTTACTTAATTATCATTGTCTTTCAAGTTCTTGTCGTCACTATAGAATCGGGTCTTGAAAGCTGCCAACTTTTCTTCAAAGTGTTCTCCTTTCCAAGATTTCTTCAAAGTTGCTTGACGTGGAGACTTTGACTTTGGGGGAGGGAAAACTGAATCTTTCATTTCACTTCTCATAAACTTAATTGCTTCTTCAAGCTCAACATCACGTTGATTTTTACTTGTGGTTGGTTCGTTTCTTCTGCTATCATGGTTATCAAAGTCTATCTCAATGATTTCAGTCATATCCATGGCAGTTAAGGTATCCCCAAAGTGAACTGTATCATTGATCAATTGAGCATCAGCTTTACGATTAGGGTGGATGAACATGTCGCCTGTAGTAACATTTTGAACTAGCTTGTAGTCCTCTTTTGACTCCAATACACATAAATCACTAGCTTCCTCATGACCGACCACCTATTTCCTTAACATCAGCTGAAAGTAAATCACTAGGCTCCTCATGAACACCTATTTCTTCAACATCCGCTGGAGCTATTTCTTGTACATCTGGTGTAACTATTCTTTGTGAGAGTACATATGTTGGCATCGACTGATTACCCTGATTCTTAACTACTTGTCTCTTTTTGGGACGGCCAATTCTTCTGCTTTACCTTTGTTTGCCTTTGGAGGCACATTATCATTATCTGTAGACTCATCATCCGCTAAGGTAGGAGCAGCTTGAAGTTGCTCAGCTGCAGGATAGTAATATCTAAATTCTTGTGGGATCATTGGAATCTTTTGCCTAATTGATTCCACCTTCCGAGGTGGTAGGATCCTTTGTGGCATAACAGGAAGCCTCAGTTTAGCGTTGACAATCTCAATGGTACAAGTATCTTCAATCCCAAGGATTTCTTTAAGAATCACCTTTTTGTTTCAGTGGGTGTATTGGTAAATACATGTTTCTTTCCTTCAGCATCAGGTGTACTATGCAATTTCTTGTAAATAATTTTTCCATTGAAATGCTCAAACATGTAATTCTCTGTAAAACCACCTGGCAATTTCTTGAAAACTTAGATAGAAAGTTCCAATCATAGAACTGGCCTTCCTCAAGCACTTGTGCATGCATATTGAATAATTCATTCATTGAATCGGCTAGTTGAGTTGGTGTGTAGTTTTTCCTCTTGAAGGATGATTTGCACAAGCCTACAACACTATCAGCTCTCATGTGTGAGTGACCAGGCAACAGAAAAAAGTCAGCTACATGATCGTACAAAAGCAAACCTAGAAAAGAATCAAACATCATAGTGAGGTGGCTCTTGTTTTTGGCCAACACAATTATCCATTACCTTTATTACCATTGAAGACAAGCACTCATTCTTAGCAATCAGACTCTTTAATAGATTTGTGTGATGCAACCACCTCATAGACAACACAGCAGACTTAATCTTTTACTGCCGTCCTTTCATCATATAAAGAAATATATCATTTTGCATGTTACCTAGATGACATACATTAAACATTTGAACATTTAGATCACTATTAAAGAAGTCTATATTTGGACGGCTCGGTTTGTAAGATGGCAAAAGCTATCGCCTGTCCATAATCCTTGCACATGACTAAAACTTTGAACGCAGGTGTGCCGCCATTTTTTAGATTCAGTAGATGAAGAAGCTTCAACACTTTCAAGGCAAGGATCTTCAAAACCGTCGACACACTAGTCCATTCTTTACTGTACTTTCGAATAGAAGTGTTCATAGGATCACTTTTGAGCTTTTGCATCACTTGCATAAAATTGACAAAAGATTTGTCCTAATTCATGATGATAAAATTATAAAGCAAAAACATTATTAGAGATACATAGTAATACAATGAATGTTGCATAATGTATGGATGGTATATCCTAATCATGGGGTTGTTCTATAATATCCTACTAAAATAAGATAGGTGGTAATTGAGTACAATTTTAGTAAATCTATCTTACCAATGCATGGCTTCTGTAGCTCTAAATCAGCCTTCATGTCCTGAGTTATTGATTCATCACGTAACTCTGTAGGCAATCTTGAAGCACACATTACAGACGTCTGTTACATGTCTCTTCAGTCGAGACGTGGGTAAAAAAGCTTCACATATTCAAAATCGTGTCTTTGACACAATCCCCTCCCCTCACCACGTTTCTTGACATACTCCCTGATAAATTGTTAACCAGTCCTTTTTAACCATCGTGGAAGTATATAGCAAATGGCTCCCTACGGGCACATGGGTATCCAGTCTCTAGGTCATAGCTATCAATGTGCTGCTTAATGTGATTTTTATCATCTTCATTGAGGGCATGGATTGGCACTCTATTTGCTCTTGCTTCTTGCTCTGCCTACGCTCCTCTGGGGTGGCTTTGAGTTCTTTAAATATACTCGATAATTTTTAACCCCCACACGCAAGTTAACCTTTTCTTTCCACCCATGATCTGCCCTGAATTAGTAAAGATTTGATTATGCCATCCTTTTCTGCGTTTGATGACCTATCATATTCTTTTTTTAGTTCTGCAGCATTCTTTTCCCCTAGTTTAGTAATTATTCTCTCTTTTCCCTTTGACAAATCTTCTTTAAAGTCCCTCACTTTTATCTTTTTATTGGAATTCTTTAGGGCCTGGAATCCCCCAGACGCCATGGTGAAAAAAATGGCTGACTGAATAGTACACGCCAAAAAACGGGACTCCCAGACTACATTTATTACTGGGAAAATAAATTCTGGCGAAGACAATGCTTTTTACGTTAAACGTCAAACTTTGATGTACGGCACGTACGGGCTAATACGACGTTAATTCATAAATGATTTTACTTACCAGTTAATTGTCACGCTGTAGTCAAAAGGCCCTTTGTTGCTAAGGCAGTAGATCTATATAGTGTACATTGTCAGCAATGCTATTGTCCATTGTCAGTAATGGCTGGGTTGAGAAAAAATTGTATTGTCCTATTGTTATAACTGATTTACAATGTATGCCTTTAATAGTTATATAATCATGGATTATCCATCGAATTGTCATTTAATATAAAAAAAAAACAACAGAAGCAATAAATGAATTGACTTGAAACAACTCTTAACTTTATTATTAACGTCAATGCAACATAAGATGCCACCTTCCGAGGTGGTAGGATCCTTTGTGGCATAACAGGAAGCCTCAGTTTAGCGTTGACAATCTTCTCAATGGTACAAGTATCTTCAATCCCAAGGATTTCTTTAAGAATCAATCGCTTTTTTCGTTTCAGTGGGTGTATTGGTAAATGGCTCCTCTGGGGTGGCTTTGAGTTCTTTAGAAATCCTTGATAATTCATAACCCCCACACGCAAGTAAACCTTTTATTTCCACCCATGATTCGCCCTGATTTTGTAAAGATTTGATTATGCCATCCTTTTCTGCGTTTGTTGACCCTATGTATTCTTTTTTTTAGTTCTACGGCATTCTTTTTCCCCTGGTTTAGTAATTATTCTCTCTTTTCCCTTTGACAAAATCTTCTTTGAAGTCCCTCACCTTTTTTTCTTTTTTTTTGGAATTTTGGGGCCTGGAAATCCCAGGCAAAAGGTGAAAAAAATGGCTGACTGAATGGGACAAAAACCAAAAAACGGGTTTTCCCCGAACTTTTCACGGGGAAAAAAAATTCTAAACGAACAAGGGGTTTTTAGGGAAGCTTTGATTTTTCAAAAGCGTCGGAGCTATCGATTTAAATTTATGGGGGGTTTTTCTTTTAGTTAATTTTCAGCTGTAGTCCAAAAGGGCCCCTTTTTTGCTAAAAAGGGAGTGAAACTTTTAGGGCGGCTCGGTTTTTTAACATGGCAAGCATAAAGCCCGTCCCCTAATCCTGGCACATGACTAAAACTTTGAACAAAGGGGTGCCGCCCCGATTTTTTTAAAAATTCAGTAGTGAAAGAAGCTTCAACACTTTTTAATGCAAGGATCTTCAAAACCACTTTTCAACACCAGTCCATTCTTTAATGTATTTTTCCCAATAGAAGTGTTTTGCTTTGCCCTTGCGGAGTCAAAAAAAACGATGGAATTTATAAATGATTTCCCCTTACCAAATTGTTTTTGGGTGTCACTCTGTAGTAAAAGACCCCCCCTTTTTAAAAGGGCGAATTTGAAACATAATGAAAAATTAAAGGAAGGAAAATTTCTTTTTTTTAAACTGTCTTGCTTTAAAACCGTTCTAGTAAGCGCCCAAATTCATCATCAGGGAATAATTTTTCAGGAATCTCTTTCCCCCAGTTTAGTAATTATTTTTTCTCTTTTCCCTTTTACAAAAATTTTCTTTTAAAATCCCCCCTTTTTTTCTTTGGGGGTTCTTTAGGGCCGGAATCCCCAGGCGCCATAGTGAAAAAAAATGGCTGACTAATAG
>CM032669.1:26708150-26724364 GCA_019095985.1 Streblospio benedicti | reverse complement strand
GGCAGAGCAGGTCTAGGAACCGCCTCACTCCGTCCGTCCGTAGTAAAAGCTTGTCTCCGCTACTCCTCCTAAACGACTCAACATACAGCAATGAAACTTGGTATATAGCAAGAACATCATACGTAGATGTGCATATTGACAGGGAATTTTGATTCTCAAATTTTTATGGGAGTTATGCCTCTTTGAAATTAGAAATTGTGTGCATCTTATACTAATAGCTTGTCCAAAAGCTTGTCTCTGCTACTCCTAACCTGGGCGACCCAACATAAACATGTAACTCCCGGTGGGGTGTTTGGGGGGCTTTGCCCCCCGGAGTTGGGTTTAGTTGAGGGTGCCCGGGGAGCGTCCGGTGGGTAGCCCCTCAGCCTTATGAAATAAAAAACGCGGGGTTTGGGGGGTTACCTTCCCCATAATAACATTGAGAAATAATTTAAAAATTTGGTCATAACGTCCTCCTGCCTATGATACTGCTATCAACTAAAGAGAGGTGGTCTTCTTATATTTTAAACACTAAATGTGCTTCCTGAATGACTGTCCTGTTGAACATGAGAACATTATGTATAAATTCTAATATCAATATAATAGCAGTGAGTAGCTAACATATGCATTTATCTATCTCTGGTAGTTATGCCTCTTTGAACTTAGAAATTTTGTGCTTCTTATTAGCAGGGATATTATATTCTACAATTTTTATAGCAGTTATGCATCTTTGTCAGACTTTGAACTGAGGAATTTGTTGCCTCCTATACTAATAGCTTGTCTCTGCTACTCCTCTAAAACTAATCAATATAGAGCAATGAAACTTGTTTTATAACAAGAACTTCATATGTAGATGTGCATATTCATAGGAATTCCTGTTACACGCGACACAGGTCCAGACATCGTTAGGTCTTGCTTGTTTTCCTTCAGCATCAGGTGTAATATGCAATTTCTTGTAAATAACTTCTCCATTGAAATGCTCAAACATGTAATTCTCTGTAAAGCCACCTGGCAATTTCTTGAAAAACTTAGATAGAAAGTTCCAATCATAGAACTGGCCTTCCTCAAGCACTTGTGCATGCATATTGGATAATTCATTCATTGAATCGGCTAGTTGAGTTGGTGTGTACAGTTTTTCCTATTGAGGCCTTTATTTTTTGATGTTATGGTTTACAGACACACAGGATACTCAACTGTCGTCGGAGGAAATAAAAAGAAAAAAAAAAGAAAAATAAAACACTTTCACAATGCACCCGAATAATACCGGCGGCGCTGCAGCGGCAGCCACGTATTTGCCTAACTCAACGGCGAGTAATTTGAAATATGTTTGTACTTCTTTTGATTTGCACAAGTCTACAACACTATCAGCTCTCATGTGTGAGTGACCAGGCAACAGATAAAAGTCAGCTACATGATCATACAAAAGCAAACCTAGAAAAGAATCAAACATCATAGTGAGGTGGCTCTTGTTTTGGCCAACACAATTATCCATTACCTTTATTACCATTGAAGATAAGCACTCATTCTTAGCAATCAGACTCTTTAATAGATTTGTGTGATACAACCACCTCATAGACGACACAGCAGACGAATCTTTCCCTGCCGTCCTTTCATCATAAAGAAATATATCATTTTGCATGTTACCTAGATGACATACATTAAACATTCGAACATTTAGATCACTATTAAAGAAGTCTATATTTGGACGGCTCGGTTTGTAACATGGCAAAGCTATCACCTGTCCATAATCCTGGCACATGACTAAAACTTTGAACGCAGGTGTGCCGCCAGATTTTTTAGATTCAGTAGATGAAGAAGCTTCAACACTTTCAATGCAAGGATCTTCAAAACCACTGTCAACACCAGTCCATTCTTTAATGTATTTCCGAATAGAAGTGTTTATCGCTTCACGTTGCCGGGTCAAATGAAAACGATGTTAATTCATAAATGATTTCACTTACCAGAAGTATGTATTGCTGTCACTCTGTAGTAAAAAGACCCTTTTAAATGGCGCGAATTTAGCAAACATAATGAAAAATTCGTAAATTACTTTAGTGCGTCTGTCTTGCTTCAAACCGTTCTAGTAAACGCAAGTTCATCATCAGGACAGTCATTGTCAGGACAGTCTCTTCCCCTAGTTTAGTAATTATTCTCTCTTTTCCCTTTGACAAATCTTCTTTAAAAGTCCCTCACTTTTATCTTTAAAGGAATTCTTTTAGGGCCTGGAATCCCCAGACGCCATAGTGAAAAAAATGGCTGACTGAATAGTACACGCCAAAAAAAAAATGGGACTCCCAGACTACATTTATTACTAGGAAAATAAATTCTGGCAAAGACAATGCTTTTTATTTTACGTTAAACGTCAAACTTTGACGTACGGCACGTACGGGCTGCCTGCGGATAGACAATGTGGTAGGATACCTAAAAATTTCGAGGTCCTGACCTCATACTAAAACACGGAAGTCCAGACTACGACGGAAGTCCGGACCACTGCGTGCCCGGTCATTTGCCAAATAAAGTATAAGTTCCAGGGAGCCATTTTAGGTTTTTATTTTAAAGGTTTCATTATTTCTGTTTCTGTACAACCCTTATGCTTATGCAATATCTTAATCGCCCATATGTCAACGTTGGTCTAGCGACGCCGTGTTCTGTTGATCCAGTTTTATTTTGAATAAGTTTGTAATGTGTCTCATGAAATATCTGATATTGAAGGCAATGTTAAATTCTTCTTTCCAATTACTTGGAGTTGAAAATAAGTTGAATTGGTCATGCCCACTTTCTTTCCCAATATATTCCTAGTATAATGTGACTTTTCTTACCTTACAAGGTGTAGTCAGTCGCATTCAATTGAGCACATTGGTCGTCTTTGACAAAGGCTCTTTTTTCTTTTATATCACTAATATAATATTTTTTAAGTTCAAGTAAAAATATTTCATGACCATCAGCATAGAAATCGACCAAAATGTATCGGCCTAATTTGTTTTTTTATTTATTTTTTGTTGCAGAACATTTTGTTTAAAACACGTCCCATTGACAAAATTTAGAATTATTCATTAATTAATCTTTATTCTAATATTCATTACCAATTTTTAGTTATGATACAAAATCTTGCTCCATTAACTTGCTGACAGCACATAAGCAGTGATATGCTCTAAGACCCAATTATTTTTATCTTTTGTTTTCTGAAGAAAAGTTGTATTAGTATTCTTTGCTAATCCTGTATGTCTTCTGGATTAATGGTGGCCACATGACTTACGGGCCAACAACTCATGAATCTGATGTTTTCTACAGGGATGACAGGTTTTCTTCTTAATCTTTTTACATGCAGAGTCATACTTTGTTGTGTTCACATCTGATTCATATTTGCTGCCACATCTGATTCATATTTCCATTAATCCTCATCTTCATTGAAGAAACCATCAGGTAGATTTGTTAAGATTTGACCACCTTCAACCATTGTACAAGAAACAGATACAGTAACACTCCTCTTATAAGCTAACCCAATCTGCGGTATACTTTTGGCCTCTTAGGAGCAGTGGACTTTAATTTGACAGAAATTTCTAATGGATAGACGTTTACTGGTTTTCCTAATGTTTATACTTTTATCAGAGTAAATGCATGTGTAACAACAAACATGTTTATCAATGATTTATTCTAGCAAACAAAGCAATCTATTTTGAAATATAGTTTACATATAAATGAATATTATACAAAACGAAATATGAATATTAAATATAAGTGAATTTAATTGCACCAGTCCATTCTTTAATGTATTTCCGAATAGAAGTGTTTATCGCTTCACGTTGCCAGGTCAAATGAAAATGATGTTAACACGCTTAGTGCCGGGGCGCATATATGCACCTCAGATTTTACGTCCCTTTAGTGCAGAGGCGCATATATGCGCCTCAGTTTTCAGAAAAAACAGTTTGAGTTTGTCTGCCATATTCGTATATAAACACTCGTGGTTCTAGTCTCAAATTCTGGTATGTCAACAGCAACAACTTTATCTTGACATTTCGATGCATTTCTAGAAGTAAATAAGCAGCATAGTCTTAATATTTTAATTATATTAGTGTGAACGAATATTTACCCACCAAACACGCATTATCTGCTGCAATTTTGAGCCGCGAAATACTCTTATTTGTGTTCGCAAAACCATGGCTTGTCATACATCACTGAAATCCTCGTGAACCCTGCTATTCATCGAGACCTTAAGCAAATGTGAAACTAGACTCATCAACGTCATATACTAATATCTATTTTGAGCCTTGAAAGCGTGGTATTCTTAGGCTCAATCGCCACAAAACACGTTGACACTGCTAAGGAAACCCCAATTAGCCTTTTATCAAGATCGCTCTTAATGATTCTATATCAGCAAACGCGCGCCCTAACGCAAGGCTGATTTTCAGGAAATACCGTTTTTTTTTGGTAAGCGTGACAAAGTTGAAGAATTTGAAGAAGAATTATCATATTATTTGTCATCCATGCCCCATCTTATTGTATCTTGGATACAGAATCAAAATAAACCGCTTTGGCAAACTACCCAATAAGTGTGGACGTTGGAAATCTACTATTTCTATCAAAACGGATGATGTTTTTGTCGGGTGATCAAAACACATGGCACTGGTGCCTGTCAAAACTTCAAGGCAATGAAGAAATAAAAAGTTGAACACGTCTTTGGTCCGTAATATTGTAAGTAAAAATATATTAATATGAAATAGGGATGGTTTATGGTGTTTTTTTGTCTATCCTGGATAAAAAACTCACGCTGCACTTAAAATTTCTACTGCTACATTCGACATTTAAAATCAACCACCCAAGCTGTCAAATGAATGTTGTTCTACTCGAAATTGTCAAAATTTAACTTTATGCTGTATGTATCTTTATTTATAATGGTAAAAATAAGAAACTAGACCGTCTCCCTGAATGTGTACTGTAAATGTGAAAATGTTCTGATGAAAAAATGTAAGAGCTACAAAGGATCATATTTCAACTATGAGTCCTGAAGCCCCCATGTGAATAACACGTCATTTAAAATGCGTGTCTGGCACTGAGGGGGGAGTATAACAAATTTAAATGAAAAGAGGGTTAATTCATAAATGATTTCACTTACCAGAAGTATATATTGTTGTCACTCTGTAGTAAAAAGACCCTTTTAAATGGCGCGAATTTAGCAAACATAATGAAAAATTCGTAAATGACTTTAATGCGTCTTGCTTCAAACCGTTCTAGTAAACACAAGTTCATCATCAGGACAGTCATTGTCAGGACAGTCTATTCCCCTAGTTTAGTAATTATTCTCTCTTTTCCCTTTGACAAATCTTCTTTAAAGTCCCTCACTTTTATCTTTAAAGGAATTCTTTAGGGCCTGGAATCCCCCAGACGCCATGGTGAAAAAAATGGCTGACTGAATAGTACACGCCAAAAAACAGGACTCCCAAACTACATTTATTACTGGGAAAATAAATTCTGGCGAAGACAATGCTTTTTACGTTAAACGTCAAACTTTGACGTACGGCACGTACGGGCTGCCTGCGGATAGACAATGTGGTCGGATACCTAAAAATTTCAAAGTCCGGACCTCATACTAAAACACGGAAGTCCAGACTACGAGGGAAGTCCGGACCACTGCGTGCTGGGTCATTTGCCAAATAAAGTATAGGTTCCAGGGAGCCATTTTAGGTTTTTATTTTAAAGGTTTCATTATTTCTGTTTCTGTACAACCCTTATGCTTATGCAATATCTTAATCGCCCATATGCCGTGTTCTGTTGATCCAGTTTTATTTTGAATAAGTTTGTAATGTGTCTCATGAAATATCTGATATTGAAGGCAATGTTAAATTCTTCTTTCCAATTACTTGGAGTTGAAAATAAGTTGAATTGGTCATGCCCACTTTCTTTCCCAATATATTCCTAGTATAATGTGACTTTTCTTACCTTACCAAGGTGTAGTCAGTCGCATTCAATTGAGCACATTGGTCGTCTTTGACAAAGGCTCTTTTTTCTTTTATATCACTAATATAATATTTTTTAAGTTCAAGTAAAAATATTTCATGACCATCAGCATAGAAATCGACCAAAATGTATCGGCCTAATTTGTTTTTTTATTTATTTTTGTTGCAGAACATTTTGTTTAAAACACACGTCTCATTGACAAAATTTAGAATTATTCATTAATTAATCTTTATTCTAATATTCATTACCAATTTTTAGTTATGATACAAAATCTTGCTCCATTAACTTGCTGACAGCACATAAGCAGTGATATACTCTAAGACCCAATTATTTTGATCTTTTGTTTTCTCAAGAAAAGTTGTATTAGTATTCTTTGCTAATCCTGTATGTCTTCTGGATTAATGGTGGCCACATGACTTATGGGCCAACAACTCATGAATCTGATGTTTTCTACAGGGATGACAGGTTTTCTTCTAAATCTTCTTTTTACATGCAGAGTCATACTTTGTTGTGTTCACATCTGATTCATATTTGCTGCCACATCTGATTCATATTTCCATTAATCCTCATCTTCATTGAAGAAACCATCAGGTAGATTTGTTAAGATTTGACCACCTTCAACCATTGTACAAGAAACAGATACAGTAACACTCCTCTTATAAGCTAACCCAATCTGCGGTATACTTTTGGCCTCATATAAATGAATATTATACAAAACGATATATGAATATTAAAGATAAGTGAAGTTAATTGCACGAATTTCCTGACAGTGGTCCATTTAAGGGATCAAAGGTTATTCTCTCATATTCTAGGTACATGCACATCTAATTGATCTTTTAAAAAAAATCCTTTATCCTAGTTTGCTTATTTGCACGTTCTGCAACTTGAAGTTTTTCTAAATGATCCCTGAGGTAATATATTGCTTTAACCATATCATTAGCACCAAACTTCGATGCCAGCTTTCTTCTTCATCACTTGATTCTGATGGTTGTTCAATATTTTTAGGGAGCTATTCATCAGCTGCTGTGGTGCCTTCTGTACTGATATCATCATGACACAGAAGAAAAATGTTAAGAATTACGCTACGATTCCTTACGTTTTTCTCCCATTTCTTCTCATTGTTATGACTGTTACAAAAAAAAAAATATTTTGTTCCTTACGCAAATTACGGCTTTCTTTATATCTTGCTTGAAGTTATATTTATTCTGATTTTTACCCTTGTATTATGCACAGGGTTCCCAGCACTCCTGGAAAAAGGGAAATATAGAGGAATTTCATATTTGCAATTCCCGGGCCATGAAACACCCGGGAATTTGACATAGTCGAAAAAAATCCGGGAAATACCAATGAAAAAGAAATTCAGCTGAAATCCTGAAAGCCACCGTAGATTTATCCAGCCACGATCAATGCGCCTCTTGCTGTCATGCACCAACAGATTCTAGTTGATAGAGACTGCACTAATTGTCAGAATGTCGTTAAAATAAGACGTCTGCCGTATGCTTGCCGTCCCAAACATGTTAACCGGTGTGTGATTAATGCACTCTTGTTGTGTGAATAGTATCTTAATGAAATGTCGTCTGGAAGTCGGTATTGTTTTGTCAATACTAAAGATACACTGCTGCATATTTGCTACTCCGAAGATTCGTAGATGTGATGATAGATGTGCGGGATACACAGAAAGATAGTTCTCCAAATCTCGTCCTAGCTTTCCCTGACTGAACTAAGTTTGCATTCGAGGATCTAAGGTGACGGGACGGCATGCACAGTGTCTCGAAGATATCTAGGGGCTTCACCTAATCTGGCTTTGAATACTATCACACATATTTTATAAGTTATCTGCTGTCCTATTGGCAGCCAATGGAGTCTTATGAGTGCCGGAGTGATGTGATCTTTTTTTTTAAGACTACAAACAATATGTGCAGCAGAGTTTTGTACATGTTGGTAGACTTTGTATTTCACAATCTCTTAGAGATACTGCTCAGTCAAAAATATAAGTGATCTGTAAATTCCAGAATCAATAAACAATGTCTCTTCCATTGGAAGTATAAGGAAAATAATACTAATATTTTTCACCTTAATTATATATTATACCTCCAAAAATACCTCTTGTAAGCTAAAACACAAGGTCACGTGATATTGCATAATCGAATGATTTTCGCCAGACGAACCGTGGATTTCCAACGGCAGACGTCACAATTTACATGGCAGAGATAGGAGGGTTCTTATGTGCACCGTGCAAATTATGTTTGACGAAAATCATTCCGTTTACATTTCTCGCCTTCACGTGTTTTGATGGTTACTAGCTTGCTGTTTATGTTGTGGTATTTAAATTGCTCTACATGCTTTAATACATTGTTTAAATGAAAGAAATTTTCAGAATGCACATTACACATCATATTGCTTCTCTATAGTACAAGCATACTTAGTCGGCATAACCTTTAATCCATATAGCAGGCTATTGCAGCTGTCCAAGAACTTAAAAAGCATGCATAACGGTGGATACTATATCATCAGTCAGATTAGCACATATCCTTGCAATGTTCCGTAGTTGTACATAGCACTGATTACACAGATTGTTGATGTGTGGAACCATCAAAAGGTCTGTATCAAAGATGACTCCGATGTCTTTGGCCGTCTTTGAAGAATGGATGACTGATGTACCTATGTTGAGTGTGAAGGGAACAGATTCTATTGATGGAAGAGGGTCTTCCAATCAACACATATTCAGTTTTATCGTCTTTGAGTTTCAAGTGGTTATCATTCGTGCATACTTTCAGCTCCAAGCATGCTAGCATTTTGCTTGCCACTGTTACATAATCTGGATTCAATTCCAGGTACAGTTGTGTGTCGTCTGCACAGTGCATACATGTACATGTGAACTTTTATGTCAAATCTTTCCACAATGGAGAATACTGGTGTACTGTATGTCACGTACTCTGCAGGACCTACACTCGAACCCTGGTGAAGACCCAACAGTTAGTTCAAGCTCATCATATGACACTCCTTCCACTAGCACAGCTTGTGTTCTGTTTGTCAAGTAAGATCTCATCCAAGAAAGAGGTGTTCCAAACACGTTTAAGTCAGCCTGCAGTCGCTCAATCAGTATGTGATGCTCAATTGTGTCGAATGCAGTGCTCAGATCCAGCATTACCAGCATGACACACTTCTGACTCTAGAGATTTCAAAATATCATCCATTATTTTGACCAATACTATTTCAGTGCGTTGATATTTGCGATACGCACTTTGAAAAACTATACAGATTGGATTTTTTACAGCCTTTTATTTGTTTAACTTTTTCAAAAAGTTTGCCCAAGTATACTGTATGGTAAATTGCTCACTGGGCAGTAGTTTTTTAGTATCTCTTTGTCTAATGTTGCTTTCTTCAGAATAGGGGTTACTATTATACCAGCTGCAAGCCTGGCTGTAAAGGCATCTATGATTTATGACTGTCCTGATGTGTCCTACTAATGCCTTGAATTTTGGTCGCCATTTTTTTACTCTCACTCTGTGTTAAAACATTGTTTCGTTTAAATTACTCGCATGACAGATCCACTCCTTACCTTCTCATACTTCGTTCACCAATATTTCTTGTGTAAGTACAGCAACAAATTACAAATCATGTCCCACATCTTGTCTCATTATTGTAAATACTCAGGTTTGTTTATATGCACCCATTGCATTTGCGGCCTAGTTGTACATACACAGCGCCGATTCGAAAATAAAAATGCCAAATAAAACACTTATACAAAGATAAATATTACAAAGACATACATGAGAAGTATTATTTTTCCATTACCTTTCATTTGATATACACTTTTTAGGGAATTTAACCCTGGATATTTCATATGCAGCAAAGTACTTCATGTTCATTCGTAAACAAAGCAGTACTCTTTCCAACAAACGCTTGACGTGAATGGTTTACTTATGTTGATCAAAGGTGTACGTCGCGAGCATATTAAACTGCCAAACTTCCAAGCAGTAGTAATTAATATAACGTGCTCTCTCTTTGAGACATACAAGACCTTTCTGAAGGGTTTATCTTTGGAGGATTATGTTTCTGATATGGCGTTTGTGAATGTTTATTAATTACTCATTCATTGGGTTCACTTTTGAAATATGATGATAATTGATTGTATGTGCAGGTACTCTAAATAAGGCTAATAATCTCTTGGTCTCATGCATCTTGGCACATGCATCGTAGAGGGTAGAAGCCAACTGAGACTAGTCTAATGAGTCGCCAATCTTTTTCTCTTCATTGTTTACGTACTAGAATAGTCATAAGTTTATATAGACTAGTTCTTACGAATTTAAAATACTGTAAAACCGTAGTATACCCCCAGTAACAGAAATAGGTCCAGCTTATAGAGTCTGTTCATTGAATGGCAACAAAACTCGTACCACTACCAGAAAAGACTTGAAACACTGACTCTTTGAAATCATTAGCTGCGGCTGGTTTTAGGCAATGCATATTCATATTACTTATACTAATACTTATATTTTATAGTCCAATCTGTTCTGGTATCAGTTTGGTTGCTCTTTTCTGGACACTCAGGGAGGTTTTTATCTTTTTCGAGCTTTGGTGCCCATGCAATGTTTGAGAATTTGTGGTCTAATCAACCTGTATCGAGGAACTGGTAGGATTTTCTAATCTTATTGGCCTTGCTAACCTGCTGCTCGATATGACTATAGAACTTTAGTGGTGGGTCTATGTTAGCGCCCAAGTCTTTTTCCAGGTCTGTAGTGGCCAACAGCTGTCTCTCTGCACCTGATTTCATTGAGTACTCGTACAGAGCGTTGTTCTTGCCAATGTGCTGCACTTTGCACTTGGCTGCATTGAAACGTAGCTGCCAATCTTCGGACCAACTGTCTAGGTTATCCAGATCATTCTGCAGTGTTTCTTGATCTGCCAGGAAATGTAGAGCTTTAAATACTTTAGTGTCATCAGCAAACAGCAAACACCATCTTGGAGGCCTGGAAAACACGGAGAACCTTCCACGTCAAACGATTTTTAGATTAGACTCATAATGTGGTCTTATCTGCCTCCAATAGACGCAATCAGCTTTCACCATTTCAATGCCAATTGGGACGGGCGTAGTTGTCAACGGGGGAGGTAAAGGGCTGGTTAGCTAGTATAGAGTGCTATCATTGTGGCACCGATAGCAATGACATTGGTAGGAGGTCCGGGAGTATCTTCATCTTCACGCCGGCAGAGATAGACGCCTGTGCTGGGCTTGGCATGAGGTTTCTCGGGCATTACCTCCTTGGTTGCCTTCTTTGGAGATGGGGGCTTTGGCGACGGTGTCCTAGATCGTCTCTCAGACACCGGAGACACAGGAGACACCGACCGTGACCTCAAACGTTCTTTCTTTGGCATGTGCACCATCTTGGAGGCCTGGAAAACACGGAGAACCTTCCACGTCAAACGATTTTTAGATTAGACTCATAATGTGGTCTTCGTCAGTACATTGGTTAGCGCATACGACCGACACAGGAGTTTCCTGCGTCGTAAGTTTGTCGTAAGTTGCTCAATGAGGTTTTCACATACTATTGATTCCATCATCTTACAAATGATACACTGGTTCGTAGTTTCCGGCCTGCGACACGAGAAACCATTTCCCATAGACGCCTTATTCGTTCACAATTATATAACATGTGCTCTGTCAACCTGTCCACATGCATCAAAAAATTTGCTAATATTCCTAAGTTTTAACAAGTAATTTCCTGCTGGAAGTATGTTATGTAAAATCTTAAAGTTAAATTCTTTAAATTTTAGAATCTTAATGTCTATAATATTTTATATATTTACCGATCATCAAATCTTCGGGGATTTTTTATTATTTACAACATGTTGTAACCTACGCTCCCATTGCGCATGCACGCACATCCTGTATAAAACTATTTGCACATGACCCCATCTTCATTCGTTCAGAATCAAAGAACTACACTCTAAATCGGTTAACGCAGGGAGGAGGGAGGATGTCCATAAAGTAATCTAGAGGCGGTATAAATTTTGTTATTAAAACTAAAATTACTACAAATTTGGCCATTTAATAGCCAAAAATTGTCTACCACCTCTAGATAACTATTGCTGCATGTAGCAGTGAGGCTTTGATTGTAAAGAAATTTTATGGAATCTGTATCGAGGAATTGGTCGCATTTGCTAATCAACCCTTGAATCTTATTGGCCTTGCTAACCTGGTGCTCGATATGACTATAGAACTTTAGTGGTGGGTCTATGTTAGCGCCCAAGTCTTTTTCCAGGTCTGTAGTGGCCAACCGCTGTCTCTCTGCACCTGATTTCATTGAGTACTCGTACAGAGGGTTGTTCTTGCCAATGTGCTGCACTTTGCACTTGGCTGCATTGAAACGTAGCTGCCAATCTTCGGACCAACTGTCTAGGTTATCCAGATCATTCTGCAGTGTTTCTTGATCTGCCAGGAAATGTAGAGCTTTAAATACTTTAGTGTCATCAGCAAACAGCAAACACCATCTTGGAGGCCTGGAAAACACGGAGAACCTTCCACGTCAAACGATTTTTAGATTAGACTCATAATGTGGTCTTATCTGCCTCCAATAGACGCAATCAGCTTTCACCATTTCAATGCCAATTGGGACGGGCGTAGTTGTCAACGGGGAGGTAAAGGACGCTGGTTAGCTAGTATAGAGTGCTATCATTGTGGCACCGATAGCAATGACATTGGTAGGAGGTCCGGGAGTATCTTCATCTTCACGCCGGCAGAGATAGACGCCTGTGCTGGGCTTGGCACGAGGTTTCTCGGGCATTACCTCCTTGGTTGCCTTCTTTGGAGATGGGGGCTTTGGCGACGGTGTCCTAGATCGTCTCTCAGACACCGGAGACACAGGAGACACCGACCGTGACCTCAAACGTTCTTTCTTTGGCATGTGCACCATCTTGGAGGCCTGGAAAACACGGAGAACCTTCCACGTCAAACGATTTTTAGATTAGACTCATAATGTGGTCTTCGTCAGTACATTGGTTAGCGCATACGACCGACACAGGAGTTTCCTGCATCGTAAGTTTGTCGTAAGTTGCTCAATGAGGTTTTCACATACTATTGATTCCATCATCTTACAAATGATACACTGGTTCGTAGTTTCCGGCCTGCGACACGAGAAACCATTTCCCATAGACGCCTTATTCGTTCACAATTATATAACATGTGCTCTGTCAACCTGTCCACATGCATCAAAAAATTTGCTAATATTCCCAAGTTTTAACAAGTAATTTCCTGCTGGAAGTATGTTATGTAAAATCTTAATTTTATTCGTATCTGGTGATTTTTTTTACAATTTTTTCCTTTGCTCCCTTTTTTGAATGCCCGTTTTTGTTTCTATTTGCCCCAAAAATTTTTTCAGTTTAGGGAATTTCCTCTATTTTTTTTAAGGGGAAGAGGTTTTTTAAGGCTATTTGATTCTATTAAATGGCTTGCCAATTTGGGGCCCAAATTTCTGGGTTATCCGTCTTTGGTGTTTTTGTTTAAAATTTTTAATCTTTGGAAGGGCAAAAACCCCAATCTTGGGGCCAAAAAAACCCGGGCCTTCCGTAAAGTTTTTAGTTGTCTTTTGGGTTCTTTTTTCCCTCGTTTTCCCCATTTAAATGAAGGGGGGCGGGGTTTTTTTTGGGGGAAAAGGGGCCCTTTGCTGATAAAGTGTTTCATTTGGAAACGTCAATTTAAGTCGGGGGTTCTTATTTTCCAGGGGAGAAAAACCCTTTTTGGAACAGCAAGTTAACCCCATTTCCTTGGTGCCTTTTAGAGGGCTTTCGCCGGTTCTAATGATTCTGTCCGCAAACCGCCCGTACCAAAAACTTTCTTCTTGGCATGTACCATCTTGGGGGGAAAACCGGGACCCTTCCCGTAAAGGATTTTAGTTGGACTAACAATGTGGTTTCGTCGGTTTTTCATTGGCCGCTGGAGCCCTCAGGGTTTCCTGCTTCAAAGAAAATAGTTGCCTGATTTTACTCTATTGGATTCCACATTTTTAAAAAGCCCGGAAAAGGGGTTTCCGGCCTACAGGGACTTTTCCATAACCATATGTTTTCCTTATAAGGGTAAGCTTTCAACCTTCCACTGCATAAAAATTTGCTAATATTCCCGAGTTTTAACAAGAAATTTCCTGCTGAAATGTTTTAAAATTTAATTGGATTCAAAATTTTAAACTTAAATGTTAAATTTTATATGGCCCTTGGCGCCACTAAATTTTCATCCCCACTTATTTTCCAGTTTAAAAGAATCCTCAAATGTCAGGTAAAAAAGGGAAATTCCAATTAATCTAAAATTTTATAAATTTGTTATTAAAACTAAAATTTTTACAATTTCCATTTTACCAAAAATTTAGCACACCTCTATATTTTTACCTTTGTAATATTTATTAAAGGTTTATGATTGAGAGGTTTGCATTGTAATCAATGAATAAATGGTTCTAAGGATACCAATGCTATATTTATTTAGCAAGTCTAGGTCTGTATTGGCAATTTCTCCCTTTCATTTGAAAATTACAAGGTTTTCTTGCAATGTGTCATGATTCTGATAGGTGTCATTTGGACCAATTTCCCTAGGTTATCCGACACCTGCGTGTTTCTTGATCTCGGGAAATGGAAGTTTTAAATTTTGGTCTTATCCCAACCTTCCTTTGGGCTTGGAAAACAGGGGAACTTCGCCAAACGTTTTTGGATTAGACTCATAATGTGGTCTTATCTCCCCAAAACGCAATAGCTTTCACATTTCAATTTATTGGGAGAAATTTGACGGGGATGGGGGTTAGCAAGATGAATTCTAATTGTGGCCATAGCAATGAATGGAGGTTGGGAAGTTCTTCATTTCAGGAGTAGGCCGGCTGGGCTGGGAAGGTTCGGGCTTTTCCTTGGTTGCTTCTTGGGGAGATGGGGCTTTGGCGGGGTTGGTATAAGTCTTCAGCGGAGAACCGGGAAGGCCCGAACGCTTTTTTGGCATTGCCCCTTGGAGGTGGAAACGGCAACCTTCCCGTAACGTTTTTTAGATACCAAGGGATTTTCGTCGTCTTGGTAGCCGAAACCCCGGATTTTACCATGCTCGAGGTTTGTCGGGAACCCCTCAAGAGTTTTAAATACATTGATTCCATCATCTTTGATACACTGTTTAGTAGTTTCCCCCGGAAGGAAACATTCCCAAGGTTTTTTTTCATTATATACATTGTTTTCAATGTCACATGCCCAAAAATTTCCAATTTCCAAATTTTAACAGTAATTTTCTGGAATGTTATTAAAATCTTTTTAATTTTATTTAAATTTAAAAAATTCTTAATTTTTTAATATTTACATATCAATCTTCGGATTTTTTTATATTTAAAATGTTGAACTAGTCATCAAATGAAAATTTCTTTATAAAACTATTTCCATCCCCATCTTCATTTTGAATAAAATACACTGATCGTTCTTTGGGGGAGGAGATGCCTAAAAAATCAGAGCAAATTTTGTTTTTAAAACTAAATTACTAAAATTTGGCTTTAATAGCCAAAATGTTACCACTTAGAAATTCTAATGTAAGTAAGGTTTGATGTAAAATTTAAATTTGCAGAAGTTCTATAACCTTGAACTATTGGTTTTAACCTGTGTTGAATAAGAACTTTTAGGAATTGGGTCTTGTAAGCCAATTTTTCGGTCTGTATGCCAACCCTTTCTTGGCTATTTCAAGTACTCTTTCAGGGGGTTGTTTGCCAAGGCTGCCTTACGGTGATTGGAGCCGCTCTTGCACCAACTGTCTGGTTTCGCATTCTGCAGTTTTGTATCTGCCAGGAAATGTAGACTTTAAATCTTTTGTCCAGCTTAACGAACCTTAATCTTGGGGGCGGGAAAACAGGGAAACCTTCGCAGGCATTTTAGATTAGACTCAAAGGGCCTCTCCATTAGAAATAATCGGCTTCACCATAAATTTTCCTTTTAGAATTGTCAGGGGAGGTGGGGGGGGGCCTATAAAGTTACTTGTGCAAGGCAATGAACATTGGAAAGGAGGTCGGGTATCTTCATTTCACGCCGGCAGAGATAGGCGGCTGGGCTTGGCAGAGGTTTCTCGGGCATTACCTCCTGGTTGCCTTTTTTGGGAGAGGGGCTTTGGGCTGCCTAGATCGTCTCCCCAACACCGGAGACACGGAGACCGCCGTGACCTCAACTTCTTCGGCATGTGCACCATTTTGACCTAAAACACGAAAGACTTTAGTCAAACGATTTGAAGACTTAATGGGCCTTCGTCAGATTTTAAGGCTTTAAAAAATTTTTAAATT
>CM032669.1:26641560-26689278 GCA_019095985.1 Streblospio benedicti | reverse complement strand
TGCACCATCTTGGAGACCTGGAAAACACGGAGAACCTTCCACGTCAAACGATTTTTAGATTAGACTCATAATGTGGTCTTCGTCAGTACATTGGTTAGCGCGTACGACCGACAAACAGGAGTTTCCTGCATCGTAAGTTCGTCGTAAGTTGCTCAATGAGGTTTTCACATACTATTGATTCCATCATCTTACAAATGATACACTGGTTCGTAGTTTCTGGCCTGCGACACGAGAAACCATTTCCCATAGACGCCTTATTCGTTCACAATTATACAACATGTGCTCTAAGTTTTCAACCTGTCCACATGCATCACAAAATTTGCTAATATTCCTAAATTTGAACAAATAATTTCCAGTTGGAAGTATGTTATGTAAAATCTTAAAGTTAAATTCTTTCAATTTTGGAATCTTAATGTCTATAATATTTTATATATTTACCGATCATCAAATCTTCGTAGATTTTTTATTATTTACGACATGTTGTAACCTACGCTCCCATTGCGCATGCACGCACCTCCTGTATAAAACTATTTGCACATGACCCCATCTTCGTTCGTTCCGAATCAAAGAACTACACTCCAAATCGGTTAACGCAGGGAGGAGGAAGGATGTCCATAAAGTAATCTAGAAGTGGTATAAATTTTGTTATTAAAACTAAAATTACTACAAATTTGGCCATTTAATAGCCAAAAATTGTCTACCACCTCTTGATTACTATTGCTGCATGTAGCAGTGTGGCTTGGAATGTATAGAACTTTTATGGAATCTGTATCGAGGAATTGGTCAGATTTGCTAATCAACCCTAGAATCTTATTGGCCTTGCTAACCTGGTGCTCGATATGACTATAGAACTTTAGTGGTGGGTCTATGTTAGCGCCCAAGTCTTTTTCCAGGTCTGTAGTGGCCAACCGCTGTCTCTGCACCTGATTTCATTGAGTACTCGTACAGAGGGTTGTTCTTGCCAATGTGCTGCACTTTCACTTGGCTGCATTGAAACGTAGCTGCCAATCTTTGGACCAACTGACTAGGTTATCCAGATCATTCTGCAGTGTTAGCTAGTATAGAGTGCTATCAATTCGCATTAGCGCATGTGTACTACGTCATCGAAAAGTATGTACATGGGAAACTAGTTTACTACGTCATCGGGAATTGTGTCAATAAAAAATGGCAGAAGATGGACAAGTCGGGCGAATTTGTTAAAAAAAAAAAATGAAATTCCCATGTATTCGGCGCAGAAAAATAAAAAAATGTAAAACCCCCGATTTTCCGTCGGCACATTGAAATATGCGTCAGCGCAAATTTGAAACAAGGAATATAATTATAATCGCCTAAATAATGAATTGAGATTCTACCCTCGCTGTTAATTCACAAGCAAACTGGGGGAAAATATATGTACAGTTGTTCAATGAATTTAGAGTTCTTTTAACATAGATCCAACAGCAAACATATAGTATCAATGGCTATAAGTTTTTCTTGTCAACCTACGCAAAACACTAATTAACTTGCTCACAACCATCTGCATTCACTCGTGAGTCTTCTCATCCATTAAGACAATCACTGTAACGTGTGATAGATGAACAGCTTGTGTACCGTGCAGCTCAATACACCAGCTCTCATTGAAGACATACATTGTACTGGCTGGCTTGGTGTACGATATTAGCTCTGTAGAGCCGAAAAGCTTTAACAAAAACATTTTTGAACAATTTTTGTGATTGGTTACAATAGAGCATAGGAAGAACAACATAAAGTACAAAAATAATATAAATACTGTAAAACTAGAAATGTTTGCTCATGATTTAATTTGCAAATTTCGTGGGTACATGTACTTGCAAAAACACAAACTTAAATAGTCAGCTAATATTAATGGCAGATGTAAAGTAGGTCCAGGGTGGACCAAAATTGCAAAATTGAATAGTCACAAAATAATTTATAGATGAAAAGCGCAAAATTTAATAGCCACGAAATATTCTAGCTTTATAGTGTTACTAAAACTATGCACGTTGCAATGTAAAATCGTGAGAGCAAGACTTCAATCACGACAATAAACGTTTACTTTATTTACATTCCCTAATATTCGATATAACATGATCCTGAGTTTGGCAAAATTAATGTCTCGACTGTCCATGTTCATGAGCCTAATTTGTCTAATAAATCTTGAGCAAATTATGAATGTTAATTTTCAAAATACGTGTTTGTCTTAGAGGCACGCACTTTAATTCTTGGAACACGCTGGTTATGTGGTCGCCCCATATTGGACATCGTATACCGAGGTATTTACTAAACTAAAAGTGGTCCATGATTTAGTCCAATCTCTCCATCGATATATGTAGCAGAAAGGAATGATTAGGAACCAGGATCTGATACTGTACCAGTGTTACAATGTCATTGACCATATTTAATATAAACAACCTAATTGATGTCACTAGTACCAGCCAGTTTGACATTGATAGTTACTGTTAGTTTTAGTTTTTTCTTCTTTTTTTTTTGATAATAATTAATATTGAAATTGAAAACTAATTATAAGGTACATACCCTGTAGCTGTATGCATTACTTCATTCTGAGACCTTGGAGAGCAATTATGCCCATTCCTGCCTGTTATTGCCATACATGTATTGTCAATGAAGTTGCAATGTTATTTGCAGACTAAATAATCATGTATATACCGTGTACTTTTATAACGCTCAACAGCAAGTGGATAGAGATATGATAAATCTCCTTCCATGGGTCATTTTCAAGTTTGTTGAAACTAAATTTGTCGTGTGCTGAGGTAGTCATAAGTGGGACAGGCATCACAGGACTAACCAATATTCAGCTTTATGAACAGATTCATCATGGATCATCTACTATCACGAGTATCTCAACTATCCAACTAAAAAAATGCATATTTTAGAATTCATTTGGCCGATGGTATGTTAATTTGCGAAATACGTGTTTGCATCAAGGGTCGCCTTCAGACTGGAACACGCTGGTTATGTGGACACAGACCGTGACAAATTATAATGCTCTTTTTTGGGGTGTTCACCATCTAGTCAGCCCTTGGAAATACGGAGAACTTTCCCTTGTCAAACAGGATTTTTAGATTGTACCATGTTAGACTGTTTGCCTTGCCCATTTTAATACGGACAGTGCAGACATAATGTTAGTTTAGAATAGTTTGAAATTGAAAAAGGAAGTTTTAGAAGAAACTTGTGAAGTTGTGTGCCTAATTTGAAATTAAAATAATTCTAAATCATGACTTGACACAAAAACCACGAGACTAGTACTAGTGGTATACTGTCAATTTCTTTCTTCAGCCTGTTCCTCTTCACATCTGTATGTTCCATCAATTCCACCCTCAGTTCTGAAACGCACGTGCATGCACTGCCTTAATCAGCTCTGCTGTCTTCACTGCCGAGATCGCGATATGTTGCATGCCTTCACAGAACCAGTGCATCTTTGACCCAACTGCTTGAAGTGCTCTGTACTCTACGTCAGAAATCTGGGCGCAAGCTTGACACTCCCATAGCTCACACTTTTCACACTCCACCAGCTTATCGTTCGCTTCAGTAAAAACTTCGTTGCACTGCTTACAAGTCAGGCTGTCTTCTTTTTTCTGGTCTGTTTTCTTCTTGGCATGGTGCCACCATCTTGGTTTTTGTGGTTTCCAGCGGGAGCTGAGTTGGATTTCTTTCTCAAATTACTGCTGGTTTGTCTTGAGCTCATGGTTGATGGAACTACACTACTAATATACACAATAAGTACTATTAACTAAACTACAACTATGGTTCATCATCGTTATCTACTAATATCTCCTCCATGGTTTAGAATAGTTTCAATTGTGAAAAAAAGGAAGTTGTGTGCCTAATTTGATAATATTAAAATAGTCTAAATCGTGACTTGTACTGGTGGTATACTGAAATTAAACCAAAGAGCATTACCTGAATCATTATATTTTTTTTCACTTTGTAAGTCTTATTACCCCAGATAAATTCATACAATATTTGCTCAATTCCACTATATATTTCTTTGCTTTTAGCATTGTAGATATGTTTTGTCTTTATAGGTCAGCTTTTTTTATAGAGCTGGCGATTTGTCATAGTAGGATTTGGCAAAATTGACTCTGCAGAGAGTAAGTCTTTCGAAGAATGCTTTTATTTCAAAATGTCTTGAATTAGAGATCTAAATCCATCTCTGTTAACAGTATCAAATGGACGGAAATCTTCCATTACAAAGTCAACGCAACTTTTTATTATTTTAATCTTTGTGACATCTGGAATTACCACAAGCAAAGTTAATAGTGTATGAGATAGGTCGCCTGAGATGACTTTATCATTAATCCGCTACCATGGTAACGCTAATGTTAATGATGATGTAATTTACTGACTAGATTGGCGTATCTTCATCGGGTGGAGCATTCCCGTAGGGATTAGACTAGATCACTGAATTTTTACATGATGATTTCGATACGTTTTCTTGGTAATGGTAATGATATAGAATGGTCACTCTTATAACATTACTAATCAATAGAATTGAATGTGATATAATAGTACTACAAGTTTATTTGAAGTTTGAGGTTTTGACACGTGCTAACATGCGACTTCTATATTGCTTGAGTGTATGATTTTGATTGTGTAAAGAAAAAGAATAAGTTAAATGGTGAAACAGTCAAAAAAGAATGAAATAAAAGACTAAAAAAATACAATTTGTGTATTTGTCCTTATTTAAATTACTATATTTTGCAATAAGGGAGGGCTATGTGTTTTTTCTTCTGTAAACATGGTTATATAGAAGGGGCCAAAAGGGCTGTGTTTTGTGTTGTGGAGCTCCTCTTCCTTCTCTGTGGCTTCTAATCAGAGCCTTTTATTGGTCAAATTTTATGATAACTAAAAGCCTATCTGTGTAATATTGGAAGAAATAAACACAAAATTTATTCATAATAAATCATTTTTATTCAATATTTATCAACTTCATTCATGGACCATTCACTGTCTCCTACGCTGGATTCTTTTACTTCTTGTCGGATTGTTGTCATTTCTTCTCGGATTGAGTTCAGTTCATTGTCATAATCTTTCTTCTCTGCACTTTCACCTGTGTTGGATTCTTTTATTTCTTCCCGGACTGTGTTCAGTTCTTCTCGAATCAACCTCAGCTCGCTGTCAATTTCTTTCTTCAGCTCGTTCCTCTTGACATCTGTATGTTCCATCAATTCCACCCTCAGTTCTGAAACGTACTGCATGCACTTCGTCTTAATCAGCTCTGCTGTCTTCACTGCCGAGATCGCGTCCTCGTTGCACGCTTCACAAAACCAGTGCATCTTTGATCCAACTGCTTGAAGTGCTCCGTACTCTACGTCAGAAATCTGGGCGCAAGCTTGACACTCCCATAGCTCACACTTTTCACACTCCACCAGCTTATCGTTCGCTTCAGTAAAAACTTCGTTGCACTGCTTACAAGTCAGGCTGTCTTCTTTTTTCTGGTCTGTTTTCTTCTTGGCATGGGCGCCGCCATCTTGCTTTTTCTGGTTTCCGGCGGGAGCTGAGTTGGATTTCTTTCTCAAATTACTGCTGGTTTGTCTTGAGCTCATGGTTGATGGAACTACACTACTAATCTACACAATAAGTACTATTAACTAAACTACAACTATGGTTATTTGATTGTCTATTATCACTACAATATCCTGATTTTGTTGCTCGCTAAATTTAAAGTCTACCACTTCCGCGCATCGTAATCTACTAATAGCTGTTCCCAGTACTCCATAATATTAGTTTAGAATAGTTTCAAAAGTGAAAAAAGGAAGTTTTAGAAGAAAACTTGTGAAGTTGTGTGCCTAATTTGATAATTAAAATAGTCTAAATCATGACTTGACACAAAAAACACGTAGTACCCCTGTACTAGTACTAGTGGTATACAGAAATTAAACTAAAAAAACAATATTTGATTAATATAATATTTTACTAGCTTTTGACGATACATTTTTAGGTCACCTGAGTAATTACTCAGGTGACCTATTACTATGGGTTGGCGTCCGTCGTCGTCAGTCGTGCGTCTCGCATTAACATCTCAAAAACTGCCTGTTATTGCCATACATGTATTGCCAATGAAGTTGCAATGTTATTTGCAGACTATAAATTTGTCATTCAAGTTACTATGTTTTGCACGAGGATTATATGTAGTACTCATTTCTTTGATTTGTCCAGTAGTTTTTCAATCACTTTTGGTAGAGATTTTGATCTGGAATGTATAAATTTCTGTAAGTCTATTTCTTTTTATATCATATTCTTATATAGATTATGACTTTCGTGTAATAATTCTCTATGCTCTTATAAGATGTTATGTATTTGTGTATTTTGAAATTGTAGTGAAACCTGCAATTGCAATGTACAAAGAATTAATATCAAATAAAATTCTCCATACAAGTCACACTGCCTAACATGGGCCACTGCCAAGCCGCAATAAACACCGTCAGGAAACAAATTCACTACCACAACGACAATGCAACTGGATATATAAATAATCATGTATATACCGTGTACTTTTATAACGCTCAACAGCAAGTGGATAGAGATATGATAAATCTCCTTCCATGGGTCATTTTCAAATTTGTTGAAACTAAATTTGTCGTGTGCTGAGGTAGTCATAAGTGGGACAGGCATCACAGGACTAACCAATATTCAGCTTTATGAACAGATTCATCATGGATCATCTACTATCACGAGTATCTCAACTTATGGATGTATAAATAATCATGTATGTACCGTGTACTTTTATAATTGCCGACTATCCAACTGAAAAAATGCATATTTTTATAAATTCATTGGCCGATGGCATCGGGGATTTGCGCTTTGGCGATGGCATCAAGGGTCGTCTCTCAGACTCCGTGGTCTGCGTGGACACAGACCGTGACCTCTTACGTTCTTTCTTTGGGGTGTTCACCATCTTCGGGCCCTTGGAAACATGGAGAACTTTCCTTGTCAAACGATTTTTAGATTGTGATGTCAGACTTTTGCCGTGCCGATTTTATACGGACAGTGCAGACATAATATTAGTTTAGAATAGTTTCAAAAGTGAAAAAAGGAAGTTTTAGAAGAAAACTTGTGAAGTTGTGTGCCTAATTTGATAATTAAAATAGTCTAAATCATGACTTGACACAAAAACCACGTAGTACTAGTACTAGTGGTATACTGTCAATTTCTTTCTTCAGCTCGTTCCTCTTCACATTTGTATGTTCCATCAATTCCACCCTCAGTTCTGAAACGTACTGCATGCACTTCGTCCTAATCAGCTCTGCTGTCTTCACTGCCGAGATCGCGTCCTCGTTGCATGCTTCGCAGAACCAGTGCATCTTTGACCCAACTGCTTGAAGTGCTCTGTACTCTACGTCAGAAATCTGGACGCAAGCTTGACACTCCCATAGCTCACACTTTTCACACTCCACCAGCTTATCGTTCGCTTCAGTAAAAACTTCGTTGCACTGCTTACAAGTCAGGCTGTCTTCTTTTTTCTGGTCTGTTTTCTTCTTGGCATGGTGCCACCATCTTGGTTTTTCTGGTTTCCGGCGGGAGCTGAGTTGGATTTCTTTCTCAAATTACTGCTGGTTTGTCTTGAGCTCATGGTTGATGGAACTACACTACTAATCTACACAATAAGTACTATTAACTAAACTACAACTATGGTTATTTAATTGTCTATTATCACTACATTATCCTGATTTTGTTGCTCGCTAAATTTAAAGTCTACCACTTACCGCGCATTGTAATCTACTAATAGCTGTTCCCAGTACTCCATAATATTAGTTTAGAATAGTTTCAAAAGTGAAAAAAGAAAGTTTTAGAAGAAAACTTCTGAAGTTTTATGCCTAATTTGATAATTAAAATAGTCTAAATCATGACTTGACACAAAAACCAAGTAGTACCCCGGTACTAGTACTAGTGGTATACTGAAATTAAACTAAAAAAACAATATTTGATTAATATAATATTTTACTAGCTTTTGACGATACATTTTTTAGTTCACCTGAGTAATTACTCAGGTGACCTATTACTATGGGTTGGCGTCCGTCGTCGTCCGTCGTGCGTCTTGCGTTAACATCTCAAAAACTGCTGGGCCAATCTTACCCTACAGGTGCTACATAGCAAATTTGGTTAAGATTGGCCCAGCAGTTCTTGAGAAGATTTCAATACACTATAAACTAACTGCATGCATTTCACTTGTGATATTTCACTGTTAATATCAACCATCACATCCATATAAAATATTATTAAAGTTAAACATTTTAAAAGTGATGTATCACAGTTTTCATGCAGTAATAATTTATATTATCAAATGTTTGGGTCCATTATGGACCATGTTACTGTTACTCCTCTACAAGTCCCATCATTGAGCTACGATGCTCAAATTTGGTTTGACAATTGTAAATAGTAACTTTTTTACAGCGTATTTCACATGAACCTATACGGTCGATATTTGGGTCCATTCCTTGGAGGGCATCACAATTATCTATCCCTTCTTCAAATTCATCTTCTTCCACTTGTTCTGTATTGTTTTTGTTTTTTTGACCTGATCTTTGATTACAACTACCTCATTTTGACACATGAAGTGTGCTTTCAATAAATCTTTTTTCTTTTCTATTTTTACATTGATGTTGTGGCGAACCTCGCTGGTTGTCTCGGCGGCTGATCGTATAGGATATTGAAAATCAATGACTTCTCGCTGTGGATCTATAATAACCCAGATTCTCAACCTGATTAGTCTCTGTTAATTTGTTCGCCAGCCAAATTACCATAAAGAAAACAAATAACTTCTTGGTTCTTATCACTACTCAAAAAGATAACTAACAAAATAATGCATTTAATTTTTGTAAAACACCAGTGTAATAGGATACAGCCCTCACATTGCTTTCTCCTTTTTTATATCAATATCCCTTTCTCTTTCAAACTTAGATTTTAAAACAATATTCTTACTATTTGCATCTAGAATGCTTTTGAATGCATTTTCATTAATTTTCTGGTGAATTAAATCATGATTTGTAGAATTTTCTACTTTTATAATGAAGTGAACATTTTCTTCCATCACCTTCCACTGCCTCTGCTTTTCCATTAATGTTTCATGAACCTCCATCCTACCAAAATCTATGTCACCAAAGTGATCAACAAAACCAGGACGGAGAGAGCGTGCATCGAATTTCATAACGTAATTAGTCAATCGTGGCTTATTGTCAATATATTGTTGTACCAAAGCAGGTTGAAATCTCGGATTGATAACTTTTGGTATGTCTAAATCAAATGGTTTATGGTCATTTAATATGCGTTCAGAAGGCAGGTTATAAATCTATTTTTCAACAGACTATAGTTGATCGGCTAGAGAGAAGACTACTTGGTATTTCAGTAAATTGCTCCCACTGAAAGTTATCTAATTGTTTGGTCTTAAAACACTTCAGATTCACATTGCCGTTCCAGCTATCTTCCATTCCTCAAAGAACAACCAAGTTTAAGTTCTTACCATCGCCTCCCAAACCACATGATCTACGAAACATCTCATTGAGCATAATCCTATACACTTTCTTATTGCTAATTATGTCTTGATATTTCTTATCGATGGTGTTTAACATATCTAGACTGCATTTATCCAGTTTGATGTTCTCAAAGATATCTTTCACGTGATCTTTTCTTGCTAAAGGTTCGTAGTCATGCCACTCAATAGATGCCATCGGTAGCTCATCTCTGGATTCAAGCTGCCAGTCGTCATCTTTAATAATGCTCAAGAACTCCTCAATATTTAGATAATTTCCTCAAATCATCTAATCCATATATCAACGCCAATTTCCAGTATTGTAGAGAACTTTCCAAAGACATATCATCTAACAGGAACGCGATGAGTTCATCTTTCAAATCTTTCAGCTGAAGATGCTCAGCCACCTCTAGTAAACCACCAAGTGAGCCGATGTTGAATGAGACGTGTTGCCCATACAGATATTTCACAATGCAAATCATCAGCTCTGGATCAGTGTTCAATCTTCAATCTTCAATCTTTATTTCCGAAAGGGCCATGGGCCGTACAGGAAAGTTGGTGCATTGTGACATACCATGTTCATAATTCAAAGTTACAACAACAATATATAAAACAAAAATTGCAGTGAGCTAAAAACATTACTGTTATCCATACTAATTTGCATACCTGGCTTTCCCTCCTTGAATCTGCTTTCAAAACAGTTGCAAAATAATCACAAGAAGCTGCAAGATTAACTTTGTGACACAGAATGGACCAGTTATCCTTATTCCTAAGTTTGACATGCGCAAAATGTGTGGTTTCTGAATGGATTTTTAAATTATATTGACTAATGAAGGTATTTGAAGTTTGTTAATACTGTCTTTATTGAGAGAAATTTGATTGTTCTGCTAATCCCCAATATTGCCCATGTGTTTGTGCATATTTTTCGTGACGATTCGTCACAATATTATGTTCATCTAAAAATGATATGCAATCTTGCTTTGTCATAGCGCAGACATCTGCTAATGATTTTTTTTTGCACCTCCCTTAAAGTAAGAGGTTCTCCTCATGGTTCCCACTTTCCCCAGATGACAAAATTCCCTGACTTTTCACTGACGTTTTCCCTGACCAGATTCCCCAGTGCTGTGTTAATATTTATCATTTATCTATTTGTAATGTGTGATGTCATAATGTATTATAATCATTTGATATAGTAGAATAAAACAAAGAAAACATCTTTTTCAACTTAAATGATAAATCAATTAGCACCAATCAAAGCGATCTGCTTTCAAACAAATCATTAACAAAAATATGATTTATCCAGGATACCACAATCGGGAAAATAAAACAAATCTCAGAACACTATTGTCTTTGAACTTTCTGATTTTGAGGATGTTCTTCATGAAAGAACTTTAACACCATTATCCTATCATAGGATCTTACCACTAATTCACCTATACTATGAATGATAATGATTCAAAACAAATGTTACCATCTGTTGACTAGCAAGTCATGATACAAGTTGTGTTATGATCTGTAAACATAACCATTAATACTGATAGAAAAATGCTGTAAAGAAATACTGTATCTTGATAATACAAATTAATAATAAGGCCAACCCGGGTTGGCGCGAAGCGCCAACCACGTTGGACGTGTTAGGTCATCGCACATACGTCGTAAGAAACCAGTGTGCTTGAAATGAAAAATCTGACTGACTCTGATCTGCGACCTATTTTTATTTGCTACAGAATTTTTAGAAGGCTAACATCCTACCGATGATGCTTATTGATTAGAAAACGGACAACTTCCTGCAATCTCGTTAAAAAATAAAAAGGGACACCATAATATTTACGAAAGTGTTTCGGTTTAGTTCGTAAACAAACAGCACTCGCTCCAACATACGCGTGACGTAAATGCTTTACTTACGTTGATTAAACGGTGTACGTCACAACGTAGTAAGCATACGTGCATGCTGTAAATTAATAAATCATCTATCCAGCATCGGTATCCTCAAATGGCCTCAATCCATACATGCCATAGAAGTCATAACACTGTCCACATTATTTCACTGATTTTAATAATTAAGCGTTATTGATAATCAGTTTAATATATACCCCATCATTACTTGAATCTTGCCCTTTTTGGTTTACAATGACAATTTTTTAAACATAAAGGTGTTTTAGTTTACATACAAAAGTTATTTGTATATGTTATCTTGTACGCACAATATATAAATATGCTAGAAATGAGATTCCAATGGCATAAAAGACATTTTTTATTATACTTTAATTTCAATCATAATGTCCTCAAAAAGCGACCATTATTCTAATGTTATAAAAATTAGGCAATTGCATGGCAATAAAACTCTACTTCGCAGCTCCTATGAGACTAGGAGTGTCTTAACTTCGCAGTTTGATTATTAATTAACTTCGCAGTTTGATTACTAGATAGGATACCAATCAAAATAGCCATTATTATATTTCTAGTGACACAAGTAGATCTCATTATAAGATACTGGTTTGACTCGAGTCATGATAAAATGTTGATTCAAAAGGTATAAATTACATTTATGGGGGGAACTATGCATAAGCCCGTAGTTTTACAATATTGTTATAAAAAAAATTAAAAAAAGACAAAACAAACAAAAACAAGACCAGACTGCATGAAAAAAAGAATTAATTTCTAAATATTATGGCGAAGAATTAATTTTTTAAGCTAAATATAATGGCTTGTATCTATAAGGCAATGTTTTACAAGTAATTTTTAAGGGCAATAATTATGTCGATTGTCAACAGTCTGTAGGTCAAAATCTAAAATAACATTGGGAGTTGGCCATCTATAAGGCAATGCCTTTTTATCTGAATATATTATGTTCTGCAATCTGTCGCCAAAATATAGAATATATCTATTCCAATTCAATTGTATAATAAAGATATTTTATGTAGGTATGCCTGGATGTTATTGTTGGTGTAATATGCGCTTTGATTGTTCAGGAAAACGCTTCCAAACCTCTCAAAACCTATGACCATATAAGGTAATATTTACATTCGAAAACGAGGTTCATGGTACTTAACTGGTGAAAAGGGACTAGTCCGTGAGCCACATTCTCTTATAGTTACTTTGGTGGAAGTGGGCGTGGCATGAAATAATAACGCTCTTTTCTGAAAATATTTCCGGGACTTTGCGGAAGTGAACTCTACATCTATAGGCCGTGCCTGCCGGCCCGTATAATATATTAATAACATAACATACCAGTAATACAGGCTAACTGAATCTTAATCTACATTGTAACATGACTTAAATAGCACACATTGTATCTTGTATGTAGTTACAAAGTTGAAATAGTCTGTGATAATTCTTGATTCATTTTCTTTTATCAGTTTCTGGACATTTTTGATTTCACTGTTTTTTCTGTAGCAGCTCTTCTATGACCATTTGAGATAACGATCAACTTTTGCATTTCTTTGGGACTGTCTGCACTCTGCTTTCTGCGCAGATATGTCTGCTTCCTGAAGAAGAATGCGAACATCTCTCTCAAGACTTTTAAGCCTCTTGCGCCGACATTCCAAGTCTTCTTCGATGCGCTTTCTTTTCTTCCCAGTTTGTTGTTTTCCACTTTCCTCGCGCTTTTCCTGAAGATGTGCTTGATATGTCTGACATTCAGCAAAAGTTCTTTCGTAATTACAAGATACAAGGTGCCCCTTAATCAGTCTTCTAGCAATGAGATTGTACTCGGACAAATTGGTATCAGACACAATCTTGTTGATAAAAAAAAACACGTTCTACTGTGGCTTGTCCATGGGACAAAAAGCAATAGCTTCTTAATCAGTTTCCAAAGTTTTTGGAAAGATTCCTTCCCATGCAACTGATCAAAATAGAACTCATCAATCCTATCATCAGTAATGCTGAAGTTAGTGCATTTAGAAATGAATGACTGATCTTTCACCATGGCCTGATACTGAGATATTAGAGCGTCACACTCACTTGCCTGAAGTCTATTACAATCAACCATGTGATCCAACACACCCTTAAACCTAGTCTTTGATACAGCTTGATCACTCAACTGTTTGGGATTCAAGCATTGCAGATTTCTAACCAGAGCATACACAATTGGCATTTTGTCTTCATTTTAGTCAACTATAAAATGAAACTTTGCTTGCACTGCATGCGGAAATCAAGAAGTTGCCTATCAGACAGTTTAGACTTCAGTTTTTTCACATTCCTAGTCACAACATAACCCAAATAAATATTCTCTAGTCTCTTGTGATTGCCTTCATTTTCAAAGTCAAGTTTCAAAAGTTTCACTATACTTGTACACTGTTCCAATAGCTCAGGTTTCACAAACTTTTCTAAGTATGACATCATCAATTTCTGCAAATCAGAAGCTACAAATACCAACATTGGTTTATCAGTTTGGTACATCTGTAGGAACCTTTCAATTGGACCAGCCAACGCAACAAAAAATTCCAACCTAGTAACCAGCAATTTGTCCTGGACCATCAACTGAACCTGTTCAAAAGACTTCGTCTTTGGATTTTTCACATCTTTCTTCTCTACTGCATCAACAAAAAGTTTCACATTCTCAAACATGTCAATGCCTCTCTTGGCTACATTTACATTTTCAAGCCATCTATGGCTACAAAAGGGTAGAGCAAACTGACAAACAGGGACTGAATCACCTACTATGCGTACAAAATCTTCCCTACGTGCTGGCGTATCATCAAATAATGTATGGATAGTCTTTAGGTAACTTTCAACACCTATCAATTCATGTGCAGCAAATCGAAAGGCATTGTGTAAAATATGCAAACCAGAGCTACCTACCTACATTCAACAATTTCATCTGATAACTGTCATACATCAGATCGTCCATGTCACTATGAACCTGCCAGTTTACATTGGGTCCATCCATAGAAAAACTCACATTTTTTCAATCCTACACTCTCCAATGATTTTCCTGAGACTCATGTCTAAAACTTGTGCATTTCCATGACATAAAAAATCGGACATGTAATACTGAGTTTTCACATGTTTGTCCTCCCAAAATCTCAAATGGTAGTCGCATTGTTTTTTCTGTAAATGGTGGTTTAAAGACTCATAAAACAACAGTACATATGAATCATTTTCCTCAATCTTTTTTAACAACAAATCTGCTATGTACGGAGCTACACCAAATGATGCCACATATATCACTTTAGTTTCCGATATAGTCATGCTTTTTGCAGTAGAGCTATCATCAAACATCTGCTTAAATAACGACACAATATTGGCACATGAATGAAACATTAGAATCTACAAGCCCATAAAATTTCTGCTTTTGCAGCTTTATCTGACAATACAAATCCATTTACTCTCAACTCTCTCAGAAGGTGTTGATGTTTCTTCCCACTAGCAGTTCCAACACTAGGTCACTGCTCGTGAAGCCCAAGCCCATGGAAGCAATGCTAAATGTCTTGTTACAAAATGTGCAATATGCGGAATATGCATCATTCTTATCTGGACTGATCCATGATTTTGACTCCGTCTTTACCAGCCTGCTTCTCCGAAATGAGGTTTTCCCGGGCAGTCTACTCTCATGCTGCAGCGGCGGCGGTGTCACACCTACTACAAGTGAAGTTGAATTCTGTGATATTACGGCTGTAGTGCTGGTCTGTTTCCACACACCGTATGTGGAAAAATGTGTGGCACCGGGTACTTGTGACGAAGCGTACGCCGTTAACAGTAGACACGTGGCGGCCCTCTGTCCAGTAATTGTCGAACAAGACCTGCAGAACAGCACAAATCATACATAAATAATCAAAACACTTTATTTCATCAGCAGATAACATGACACATGAAACTAGCAATGTAACTTACACTAGCCACATCAGGGCCTGGATTGACCCTGCAAACTGGACAATGATAGTCTGGCGTAAACTCTTCCACAGTTCCGTGGCTGCTGCCATCCACAGTTCGCGCCAGCATAGGTGTACGCCCTCGTGGCAGAATACTTGGCTCCTGCCCAAACTCGTGTGGTTCCTGGTGTCTGTAGTCAGATTCCCCAGAGAAGTTTGTGTCCAAACTCTGTAGTATAGATTATAAGCTGCTTAGGTATTGGGACATTGTTACATTGTCTAATATGAAATCATTATCAATTCATCATCATATCAAAACATTTTTTCTTACATCATACGCTTGGTAGTCAATATGCTTAACACCATGCTCTAATTCAGCATTACATTTTGGAGGGGTGTTTTCATTTTTATTTTGTGATTTTTTACAAATTAAATTGCTTTACGGGCCTCCGTTTCCAGCTGAAAAAATTAAAATTTTGAAGACCCGCCTGGGCGCAAAGCGCATAATGATTACGAGGATAGTTATAGCCCTACTAATTTGTGCTACTAACCTCGGATGAGAATGTGATGGTGCTGATTTCGGATGGATTTCTGTCTGGTGAAGGAAATAATGCCTTTCCAATCAATAATAGGTCCGTGGGGGGAGCTTGGTGGAGATCCTTGGTCACTCATCTTTGAGCAACAATTATTGACTCTACTGACGCTATGACGTCAGTTTTGGAGCGGGTGGGCGATAATGTAGTTCGTCGTTAAGAAATCACTCTGTTAGACGTTTTAATATCCGTTGTATTCCACCCAGTCTGGTAGCTGAGTTCATGAATGCTTGGAGGCTTTTATGAGTCCAGAAGTCGCTGCCACCACGACAATTATTTAAACTAATATAAGTAAAATGTCAAGAGTATGATTTCACAATTTATTCACAATTACCGCCTTAACCAGAATGAGGTTCATTTTCGGCATACAGCATATTCGAGGTACGAAATACACTTATAATACAAATGTATACGAGGCTGATTCATTGCCATCGCTAGACATGTCGCTAATGGTTATTATAACTCATAATAACTAGAAAATTGTGAATAATCTTAAGATTTGTTCTTCTCCATGCGGTGACGCTACCCTATTGCAAACGATACGTTTAGGTGTTAGTATTGTAGCTTACTGTGTTCATATACTTATGACAGGTAAAGGCGAATGCGGGGTGTTGATTGGCTGAGGATTGTGTACGTGACCATGACCTTGGTAATTTTTTATTTTAGGTTTAGAACCACTTTTTATAAGGAGTTTTCATCAATTATCGTGTTTCACTGACTTTTCCCGGTCCCTTGAGGGCTTTTTCGAAATTCCCTTACTATTCCTGAATCCATGAAGGAGTGGGAACCATGTCTCCTTGTATTCTGGAAGAAAGTAATGGATGAAACTCACCATCAAAACTAACAACATTTATCAATACTCCCATATTCTCACAATTATTTAGCAAAGTACTTAGCACATGTACATTATTTTTTTATTAGCTAAAATTTAACCAATTTGGCAACCATGACCTTGACCAAAGTCAACACGATCTGTGTTACACTACAGAAATGTCACCGACTCTGATGCACGATCACAGTGTTATTCATAAACTTGCTGTATGAAAGTAATATATGAATGACATGTTTGCATTACATCATCAACATCGGGTTTGTTTGGTATTGATGACTCGACATTTTCAACATGGTGAACGGACCTAACGGCACGCCGTACAATAAAAAAAAACTTATGTGAGCAAAGCATTACTTTTAGTTCTATGTGAGCTGGGCAGCACTCTACGTGAACAATAGTGGTATTGAAAACCAAAGGCGGTTCAAACACGGACAATATCACTGCTTAAATAACATTTTATGAATACATTCTATGCTGCATGGAAAATAATCATATGTTACCAGCAATATGATTGAATGAGGATAGGTTTAGGGCTTGTAGATTTGGAGATCTCTTGGACACTTTTTTACCACCCCCCAATAAAACACAAATGTTAACATTTAGATCAAGCATTTTAGTGCTTTTTCTCTACCATTCATGTAGACGTTTGTGTTTATAGTAAAGTATGGAATACTCTGCTTTGTATAAGTGAATGTTAGAGTGCAAAATGATGTTTAGAGAAAGTTATTCCAGTTTTCCTCTGAAAACATGGGCAAACCGCTCTATATGCCGAGGGCAAACTGCTCTATGATGTCCAGTAATCATAAATGAGATTTTGAAGGCTTGTGATGCTTGGACGGCAAAATTAATTTGTGAATTTAGAGGGCTAAAGTTTCCACGAGTACCTTGGGCAGTTGGCACATCACCTTCGTTTTTCTCTCCTGACATGAAGCGAATGAATGATCCATGGAAGAGTCTATATCCCACTAGCCACAACTGTTTTGTAGCTTCTGAATAATACATCTCTGTAGTGGAGTTGCACGAATACCAACAAACAACTTCGAGAAAAAGTTGAAGGGCTATGTTGTGGGAGAGGGAAAAGATTATTGTGACAAGCTCCATAAATTTTAAAAAGTCACAAATCATCCCATGTCTGCTTAATTCTTCCACAAATGCTGAAAGTAATATTTTTGCATTTTTCCAAATCATCATGCAACTGTTGGTCTTCATCATCAAATAAACGTATTGCTGAAGTCGATCTGCTCCTCTTTCTCGCCTTTTTAGGGGCGTCTACATTTTCAACCACTATTTGGTCGAAAGATGTAATGGAGCAAGTTTCATGAAGGGCAGAGCTTTCGGAGGTATCTTCTATGTCAGCGTCTAGCTCGGGGGCTGAATCGTAATCTTCTTCAAATTCTGCCTTATGCCTTTTATATTTATGGAAGGAAAAAAAAACTGGACTTCTAGTGACCTTCCTTGCAGTCTTGTTATGAGAAGCCATTTTCTAAAATTGTAATTAATATTCTTTACTGATGATTTAGTTTGTATTTAGTTGGTTATTGTTTTTTTACCATTTCATGTAATAGTGAATTATACTTTGTGGGTTTTTTAAGATTTTAAGGGTTTACTTTGAACGTATGAAGGTCACAGCTTGATAATGCACAATTTTATAAATACATGTATCTAACATAGAGACGGATTGTTTGACAAAAAATAATAGCACATATAATATATTCACTTCTTTGTATTTGACAACCCTGGTGGCCAATTGCATTAAGTGTTTTAAAAGGAGCATATAGAACGAGTTGCCAAGAGTAAAGGTGTGCATATAGAGCGGTTTGCCTTCAAATAATGAAAATGCCCCATTTTACTGCTTTTTAAACATTTTACCATTAACAAACTCCTTTATACACCTTGAAATATGAAACCAGCTGATGTTTTGCTTTATTATATCATAAAATATAGTGTTCTTAGACTGAAAATCTCTGCTATATTGTATCACCATCTCAATTGAATGAAGAGTGGTAAAAAAGTGTCCAAAAGATCTCATTAATGGGCAGTGATAAAGACAAATGAACTCAACACAATTAACAAGGACATAATGCCATTTTCCATGCAACCTACCATTCAGGAAAATATCCAGCGCATTTGTAACAGTTGCTCAAAATGTGACAACACGAGTCAGAAAAATTTCACCATTGCTCACGTAGAAGGGGCTGCCCAGCTCACATAGAACTAAAAGTAATGCTTTGCTCATATAGAGGGGGTTTGATTGTACAGCGTGATTTGGATGATTTGCAGAAACTGTTGCATGCTTCAGATCTTTGATCACTTCTGCAGATGGAGGCGTCAGTTTGTTGACATCTACAAAAAAAATTATTAAATGATTTATTAGAGATGAAAAGTACTCTTCATCGACATCTACAATAAATACATTTTTTACTTTTTTGGTATACGAAATAAATAAAGCCTTTGTACATCCGGTGGCTACCATTTCAGCTTGCAATTGTGGAACGTACCTGTTTGGAATGTCATCATGAGGTGTGCCCCTATTGAAGGGACATTTAATTTCTGCAACATATTCAATTACATTATTTCGCATCAATACTACATCTGGTGAAAACCAGACATGCTGCTTTTGGAGGACCTGTTAGTATACATTTTTCATCATCATGGCTTTGTTTCTTAAGAACATTTGCTAACGCAAACGATCATGTTTCGTCATATGTGTAGTCAGGAAACCACACTGGCATTACTTTAAAAAGCAATGTTGCAATGGTATCCTTCTCATGGTCAACACCATGTTGCATGGCAATTTGACTGGAGGTGCTGAATTGCATAACTTTTCCTTTATGCACCTCATTGAACTTTTGTTTTTGTATTGCTTTGGAAATTTCTTTAGCCTCTTTGCCTGAGGATGCCCTTAAAACTTCATTGGCTGCGTCTAACCTCCCATTGTTAATTGCCTTCTCATACACAAAGCAGTTGGATCAGTTAGTTTATTTATAACCTTCCGAATTCTATTTGCAAGACATGTCGTTAATATTTTATAGTCAACATTTGTGAGACTTATTGGGCGATAGTTCTCTAAACTCTCAGTGTCATCTTTGTTTTAATATTAATGATATCACAGCTAATCTTAAACTTTCTGGGAGACTTCCCAAGTCATAGCTGAACTATCACATCTTGTAATACTGGCCAAAATTTGTGATAGAATTCCACCGTTAGGCCATCCCAACTTGGTGATTTCAGCCCTTTCATTTTATAAACGGCTTTTTCGCATTTCAAAATTGTTATTTTGCCCTCACAAATATCTTTTTCGTCTTCTGTTAAGACTTTATTAAATTCAACAGAATTCAGATAGTTATTCACAAAATTATCTGACACCGTTTGGTCCTTGGTCAGAATAATATACACCATGTAAAAACTGCTCCAATTGTTCTTGGTTTGTGTACACTTGGTCTAGCAGACACCCTAAACGACAGTAGACAAATTAATTACATTTTCAAAAATTAAATACATATCCTTTCATGAAAATTTATAACATTGTGTGAACATAGAAATTGTGAGCACGGCATAAAAATGCATTAAATGGTGGTCTGCATTTGTATAATTATATATAAATATTTTGACACTTCAATAGATTTTGATGAATATAGCTCTGATGTGAATTTTAGATTTGAAAGCCTGTTCTACACTATGAAATTAGTTTACTGTCAGTAATATCTCTGTGTTTAGTTGTTGCAATAAACCATATCTTACACTTTTAAACTTTATTGAAAACGACAGTAGACAAATTACTTACAACATTTTCAAGAATTAAAATACATCCTTTCATGAAAATTCATAACAGTGTGTGAATTGTTCATGCTGCTTCATGGTCAGAATAATATACACCATGTAAAAACTGCTCTAATGGTTCTTGGTTTGTGTACACTTGGTCTAGCAGAGACCCTTCCAAGTGTGTGGCAGATGTGACCACTTGCTGGTATCCAAAAATCCTTAACATGGTTTCTATTCTGTTTTGTGCTGATGACAGATAGTCGAAATTAAAGTCTGCACATATTACGCACAACTTGTTTGAATGATCATTGAGCAATAAATCTAGTTCAGAAGCAACATCTGCATATGGCTTTTCAGATGGGGATAGGTATACAGATATAATGTAGAATGAATTAAATTCCAGGTGTATAATTTTGGAGTCCTGTCTTCTCAATTTGTTTGGATCGTAACAGAGTAAATCTTGATCTGTAATATATAGCTACACCTTTGCCTCTTCCTGAACCACAAACTTTGGAATGGAAGTTGTGGAGAACACTTTCATCATCTGAATTTGCTCTCCATGTTTCGGAGAAATATATTATATCTGAAGAGATCAGAGTGAAGTCATTTGAGAGATCTGTAAAGTGCTTCTTCAGCGATTTTATATTTAATGCCAAGCTTTGAGTATAGAAGAATGGTTCGGCTATTTAGATTTTTTTGGTGACTTACTGTTATTTTCGTCCTCTGACAGTGAGTTGCCTGATTTGTCATATTTGGTGATTGGCTGTGAAACATCCTGGGCAGATTCTATCAGTACGTGTGTGCCTTTCGGCAGTTCATAGCCTTTGGCAATCTTTGGACTGACCTTTTCCTGAACTGACAGGTTCACATTGAGATTAGGGTCCCATGGTACTTTTTTCGTGATGGTACGTTCACTCCTTCTACTTGTAGATTTTGTGGAGCTCAGATCCTGTGTTGAATTCTATAAAAGAAGCAGCTGGTTTTTTAGAGAGTTGTTCAAGGCATTACTGTTCATATTTATTTTACCAGTGATTTCATCGAGTACAGAGGCAAACTTTGTATTGTCCATTCCATTCACTGTCACCCTGCTGGTAGTATGGTGGAAATTAATGGTATACGAGTTGATTAGTCTATGACTACCTGGTTTTCATGGTTTGCTTCACAGTAAGCGAGAGATCAACCTGATTTTTGTCAACGTCTCTTCCTTCCTTCATGGTGACATGCCCTTCTCTCATTTGTTGTTGAAAGTACTCTCTTACAGTCTCTCTAAATAGTTCATATCCGCCCAGAGAGAATGTTATGACATAGCACCCTTTATCTGATGGATTTTTTGACTTTTTGTAAATCACAGAGTATGTTGACCGGTTTGGAGCATTCAACTTTTTGCTTATTGCTCTGGGTTTATTTAATGCATAGTCCTTCTGTCTAATGATAGATGAACTTACAGTACTTGTATCACTTCTACCCATGAATTGGTCCACACTGTCATCCTTCTATCTAGTAATAGATGAGCTATTAGTACTTGTATCATATCTACCCAATATTTGATCCACACTGTCATCTTCAATGTCGACGGCCGGGTTGGCCATTTTGTAAAATCTTGATGTTGTAAATATTAAGCACAGCCTAAACTACTAAACTACTAGCCACTAAAACTATATCTACGTGATTCTAAAAAACTACTACTACTACTACTACTACTACTACTACTACTACTACTACTACTACTACTATAACATATTAAAAATCCGTACATACAGTCACTTAAACCATATATTTGCTATATAAAAAGTCTCTTTAGAAAAAATGGTGCTTATGGGAAGTAAATAAGTAAGGTCCCTATGATTTTTCATATGCTTAGAGATGATTTTTTTGAAAAATCTTCCACAAAAAAGATACAGATCCAGATTTGTATGTTTTCAGCGAAAATTGTTCTGCTTTTTGCATCATTTTTCACACTCTATACACTGATAAAATTATACTGTTATGTATTTCAAGAGTAGTAGCTCCATTATTTGAGATCAAGATGCCTCTTCAGATCATGTATAGTTCCAGATATTTCCTGACTGTGTGTTTACACTAAAATCTTCCTGTACTGTGGACAGTCAGATGCTGCTCTATGTCAGACTCCAGTCATGTTCTTACGCATATCCTTTCCTATAATTCATAAGTTTTTGTTTTGTTTATTCTTTGCAGATTCAAAGACGCTCAAGGAGTTATAGAAGTTTATGGCCACACAAGATTTAAACATTTAAACATTATTAAAACTGTAATCTCAGCAAATGAGCTGCTTATTGACTCATATGATTTGATCATGCAAATTTTATCATATATTTTTGAATAAAATTTTAATGTAATATGAAATGTTTCCTGGTTTCAGTTACAAGCCTACATATACTTATAGCTCATATGTTGCCATAATTTCATTGCATCGCTCTTCAATTTTCATGTCCGTGACAATGTTATGGTCAACTATTTTTCTACAAGGTGTGCAAAACCACATAGTATCAGAGTCCGATAGTATCAAATATTCCTCTATGCTTTTGTTTAAGCATTTTATGCAGAAACGTGAGCGGCAGCCCTGACATTCAAGAAGCTTAGCATTGGCGTCAGTGAAGGTCTTACAACAGTTCATACACTCCCATATTTCATCCTCAGCGTCTTTGTCAGATTGAGTTAGGTTTGTAAGGGAGTTATTTCTTGAACTCTGTCTGTGGTTTGGTTTCAGCTTTGTTTTGCCATCTTTGTAAGCATTTTTGTGTGGCATGATCAGTTCTTGTCAATGAAAAAACATAGTAGTAAAACTATTTTAACAAGGCAATCCTTATTAATCTAATCTAATTAATCTAATGTCAACCAAAGCCACTAACCCAGCACACTGACACAAACTACACTAACTAAGTCTGTAAAACTGCTCCGTAACCCTAGCAAGGCAATCCTTATTATCCTTATCCTACCCCTTTGCCTCTTCCTGAACCACAAACTTTGGAATGGAAGTTGTGGAGAACACTTTCATCATCTGAATTTGCTCTCCATGTTTCGGAGAAATATATTATATCTGAAGAGATCAGAGTGAAGTCATTTGAGAGATCTGTAAAGTGCTTCTTCAGCGATCTTATATTTAATTCCAAGCTTTGAGTATAGAAGAATGGTTCGGCTATTTAGATTTTTTTGGTGACTTACTGTTATTTTCGTCCTCTGACAGTGAGTTGCCTGATTTGTCATATTTGGTGATTGGCTGTGAAACATCCTGGGCAGATTCTGTCAGTTCCTGTGTACCTTTCGGTAGTTCATGGCCTTTGGCAATCTTTGGGCTGACCCTTTCCTGAACTGACAGGCTCACATTGAGACTGGTGTCCCAATGTACTTTTTTTCGTAATGGTACGTTCACTCCTACTCATAGATTTTGTGTAGCTCAGATCCTGTGTTGAATTCTGTAAAAGAAGCAACTGGTTTTTTAGAGAGTTGTTCAGGGCATTACTGTTCATCATATTTATTTTACCAGTGATTTCGTCCAGTACAGAGGCAAACTTTGCATTTTCCTTTCCATTCACTGTCACCCTGCTGGTAGTATGGTGGAAATTAATGGTATACGTGTTGATTAGTCTACGACTACCTGGTTTCATGGTTTGCTTCACAGTAAGCGAGAGATCAACCTGATTTTTGTCAACGTCTCTTCCTTCCTTCATGGTGACATGCCCTTCTCCCATTTGTTGTTGAAAGTACTCTCTTACAGTCTCTAAATAGTTCATATCCGCCCAGAGAGAATGTTATGACATAGCACCCTTTATCTGATGGATTTTTTGACTTTTTGTAAATCACAGAGTATGTTGACCGGTTTGCAGCATCCAACTTTTTGCTTATTGCTCTGGGTTTATTTAATGCATAGTCCTTCTGTCTAATGATACATGAACTTACAGTACTTGTATCACTTCTACCCATGAATTGGTCCACACTGTCATCCTTCTATCTAGTAATAGATGAGCTATCAGTACTTGTATCATATCTACCTGATATTTGATCCACACTGTCATCTTCAATGTCATCTTCAATGTCGACGGCCGGGTTGGCCATTTTGTAAAATCTTGATGTTGTAAATATTAAGCACAGCCTAAACTACTAAACTACTAGCCACTAAAACTATATCTACGTGATTCTAAAAAACTACTACTGCTACTACTATAATATATTAAAAATCCGTACATACAGTCACTTAAAACATATATTTGCTATATAAAAAGTCTCTTTAGAAAAAATGGTGCTTATGGTAAGTAAGTAAGTAAGGTCCCTATGATTTTTCATATGCTTAGAGATGATTTTTTTGAAAAATCTTCCACAAAAAAGATACAGATCCAGATTTGTATGTTTTCAGCGAAAATTGTTCTGCTTTTTGCATCATTTTTCACACTCTATACACTGATAAAATTATACTGTTATATATTTCAAGAGTAGTAGCTTCATTATATGAGATCAAGATGCCTCTTCAGATCATGTATAGTTCCAGATATTTCCTGACTGTGTGTTTACACTAAAATCTTCCTGTACTGTGGACAGTCAGATGCTGCTCTATGTCAGATTCCAGTCATGTTTTTACCCATATCCTTTCCTATAATTCATAAGTTTTTGTTTTGTTTATTCTTAGCAGATTCAAGGACGTTCAAGGAGTTATAGAAGTTTATGGCCACACAAGATTTAAACATTTAAACATTATTAAAACTGTAATCTCAGCAAATGAGCTGCTTATTGACTCATATAATTTGATCATGCAAATTTTATCATATATTTTTGAATAAAATTTTAATGTAATATGAAATGTTTCCTGGTTTCAGTTACAAGCCTACATATACTTATAGCTCATATGTTGCCATAATTTCATTGCATCGCTCTTCAATTTTCATGTCCGTGACAATGTTATGGTCAACTATTTTTCTACAAGGTGTGAAAACCACATACAGTACAACCTCGTTTAACCGGACACGTTGGGAAGCTGGAATGACATTCGGATAATCGATATATCCGGATGATTGAGGGGGAGGGGTGGGCGAATGTAAGTAACATAACATAACATAATTTTATTTCAGATAAATTACATGTATATATACATATAAAAATCCATAGAAATTGTTAATTGGAATAATACATTATGTACAAGTTAGTATCACATTATCTTTTACGAATATAGTTGATCTATCCACCTTTTAAACAAGTTGGAACATCTAAAAAACATAGCATCTGCAATGGTTGCAACAATAATATTAGAGCTAGTAAAAATACGTTCTTTTAAGCTAAAAATCAATTTACGTAAGATAACAGGGTAACAATCAATACCTAAGCTCAACATTTGCCTAGAAGTACCTATTCTACGAAAATGGAAAAATGATCTGAAGATTTGTTTGTAAGTAAGTAACCATGTATCATCGTATGTATACGACCACGAGTGACTATGGACGATAATAGGAGATTTTCACAAAACACCTTGTAGAATGACTCCTCCATCACTTTGAGTTGACGTATATCGTAGAACAATATTCCTACAAAGACAATTTGATAGAACCTCATTTTATAGCCTGTGCATTGGACACACAGCTATATTTTGTGATAATATTAGTCAAAACATGCTTTCGTTCGTTGTGTACTAATGGCATGGTTATTGTGGTTAATAACACGCATCAAATGCCGTGTGATTGTCCTCTGTCGTAGACTGATATTCCTGCATGTATAATAATAATTCAATTGAATATTTTTTATATCTTTTGTGCAAGTAACAAAGCTATATTTTGCGATGACTGTAAATAAAACACACCATGATTTTGTTCGAAACTGATCAGAACAAAGCAATGGCGTTAGTCTCAATCAACCAGTGCTATTGTGGTGTGCATTGACCAAATGGGATAGAACCCCTTTTTGACAAAGGCTAATACCGCTTGCGTTGTGTTCGTCCGCTCCCATGAATAAGTAAAAGACAATAGTTCAAGTCCATACTCGATCTCGCGAAAATATACGTCCGGAAAAAATTGGGACTATGGCAGAACGTCCGGTTGATGGGAAAATCCGGATATTTGATATTCGGTTAAAAGAGGTTGTACTGTAGTATCAGAGTCCGATAGTATCAAATATTCCTCTATGCTTTTGTTTAAGCATTTTATGCAGAAACGTGAGCGGCAGCCCTGACATTCAAGAAGCTTAGCATTGGCGTCAGTGAAGGTCTTACAACAGTTCATACACTCCCATATTTCATCCTCAGCGTCTTTGTCAGATTGAGTTAGGTTTGTAAGGGAGTTATTTCTTAAACTCTGTCTGTGGTTTGGTTTCAGCTTTGTTTTGCCATCTTTGTAAGCATTTTTGTGTGGCATGATCAGTTCTTGTCAATGAAAAAACATAGTAGTGAAACTATTTTAACAAGGCAATCCTTATTAATCTAATCTAATTAATCTAATTAATCTAATCTCAACCAAAGCCACTAACCCAGCACACTAACACAAACTACACTAACTAAGTCTGTAAAACTGCTCAGTAACCCTAGCAAGGCAATCCTTATTAGAGTCGCTTAACACAGTCATGCACCAACTACACTACACTACCTTACACACTAGTCAAGTCTTAGGTGTAGCAGCTTCTAGCTACTTCTTTGCAGATACTTCTTATAGCCACACCTTTGCCAGCAACTTACCTAGGTGTACCCTGTCAATGACAATTCACGTTATAGCACGTTTTTTGTCCCTTATTCTTACTAGGCCTTTCCAAATCAAGATTGAATTTTGGGGATCTTGAGCCCAAACGTATGTTTTATGATTTCTATTGTATTATTTATTTCATCTATTAAACCTGATAATTTTGAGTAATCATTTTTAAATGAAATTTTGAGTATTGTGTTATACAAACGTTTACATGTGCTGCAAATCGTACAAATTGGGATGAATTTATGAATATGTCTTAAATTGTGACCTATTGTTTTTTATCTTTTTATAAATTGTGATATAATTGATTAGGATAAAGGGTTAAAACATATAGGTGGATGCCAGCGAATGATATAGACAAGTCAATATGAATACCTAATATATGCATGAGTCCTTTCGGCAGCTACATATATATTCAATGCAGATAAGGGGTAAAGTGTTTTCTTTTAATGATGTTTGCACGTGCAATTACGTATATAATGGGTGATCCGTAATTATCGACGTTTCACTACCATGTGTAATTGCACATATAGCTATGTATATCTAGTGTATATGTGGGTTCATTTCAGATATATGAACTAAGTGATAGTGATAAATGATAGTATAAACTGGTATATCATTTCTGTATAACACAGGAGTTGGTACATGAGTACGTCTGGGTCATTATAGAAGTAAATAATTATGTGACTATGCATTAATAGTTTAACGTTATTTATGATTACTCCTAAATGCTTGTTGCGATTTTATAATTGAAAGTTTGTCTTTTTTTTAAAAAAAAAAGGTGAGAATATAAAGGGTAATAGCATGTGATCTGTGAGTGAACAGGTATATCAAACCTTTGCCTAACACATGTGGTAGTCTGTGAATATTTCTGTGTTAAAATGATAATTCTATTTATACCCAGGCCGTGCAATATGTACTCATAAGAATTACAAATAATCATTAATGGTCTGTCAGGGAGGTATGGTTCCAGTTCTACAACTTCATAATATGATTGGTTTTTCAAGTCCTCATCTAGCTTTACATAACATTCCTTCATTTTCCCCTCCAAAAGTGGCAGTTCGTTTATCACAAAACTGTCTGTTCTCGAGCGAATAGGTGTTTCACTATTGTGATGCGTTGTGTTTCTCTTTTGCTGATCAACGAGGCGACTCAAATATTTGTCCATAGCAGAATGCAATTGTATGCAGGCACTTTTGAGAAGAGGGTGAGCTTGCAGGGCTGCTGCCAATTGTAACTCAGCAAGTGCAGTAACATGGGTTTCTAAGTCGCTTGCATAGCACTGAAATTTTACAATAAAATATTTGAAGTGAAGAAAATTATGAAACCACTGCTATATTTGGTGCACATATCATACTTTTTAACTGTTTAACATATAACAAGATTTATAACAACCTAATTCAAAGATACCGAATTTGTGTACGCTCTTGGTGCAATTAAATCTTTTTACTTAAAATACTAAAAAGAATACTAAGATTTAAGAAGATGGTTTACTTGTTTCACAAGTACCTTGGGCTTGGCAACATGCTGCTGACTGGGGCACCGCACATCTCGAAACTGTTGGAATACTTAAGGGATTTTACACAACCGCTTCTCAAATTCATCAGTGAACGGGCTGATGTACCACAAAGCATTGTGTATAATGGATACCACGTTGTCACATGCCTCAACTGATCCAAATCCTTTGACTTCTAATTCCTCTTTCATGATTTTCATCACATCATTGTACAGCTTAAATTTCCTGTTTGTTGGATTCCTAAACAAAAGGCAAAACTAGAATAATCTTATTATTTAAAAGATATTATTTTCAACTGTTTTAAAAATACATCAGCACTAGATAAAACCATGTGAACAAAATACATACTTTTCAGGTGCAAATAAATTTGGCCTCTTCACTTTCATCAGTAGATCAAAGCCATTCACTTGCTGTGCATCGGGTGTGGCATCCTCCACCTCCACCTTCACCACAAAGTGAAGTCCAATATCCAGTGATATGATGGTTTGATATGATATATCTGGACTTGTTTCCATCAGTGGTCCATCTACAATAAAAATCATTAATGTTTCAATTTTATCAATAGAAATAACCTTGACTATTTTACGACAAAATGAATCTGGAAGATATGATTTTTGCAGTGTTTAAGATAAATGAATACTGTATTTCCCCTAATTTTCGCTGTCCCCTTATTTTCGCGATTCGCGGTTTTCTTAGAAAATCATTAATTTAAAGGGAAGTGAAAGTTTAAGGCAGTGAACTTAATTGTCAGTGAATATAACTGGCAGTGAAGTTACAACTGAGTGTTAAGCACTAAGCCTTCTAATTGATCTTGTGGGTGCAATTAAGGAGAGCTGGTAATTGGAGAGTATAAATCATGCGTCACTCAGGTCATTAACACACAGTCATTAACATAGTCTTAATGAATCATTCATCTCACTGTGAGGCCTAGGTATTGAGCTGTAATTAATGGATCAGATCACGTCTGGGGCCCGTACTTAGTAGCTCTAGGGTGTTTTAGATATAGTAATTTAACAGATGCAATGCCAGTTTTGAAAATACCGAGAATTTAGTAGTGTGGCTTACTATAATCAGTGAATTCAAGGGTGAGTGAATATGTTGGTTTCTGAAGATCGCGAAATACTTTGGGCGGTGAATATTAAGGGGATTACAGTACTCAGATTTGTAATCACCCCAATAATTGGGGTATTTTTTACAGTAAGAAGTGGCGAAAGTGGAGTGAAAATGGTTGTTTTACATCAATGTCATGTTTGTTTTTTCCATTTTTTTCCCCTTACGGGAAAATAGATGAAGGGTGCAGATGCCTGCCCCCTTTCAATATCCCCGCGCGCTAACGCATTTCTCGCCCACATGCTTCGTCGGTAATTTCGAGAACTCACCAGTTGATTTGCGAACATAAACTCCCTTCACATCGTCGATGTCGAAGCGATGCTGTCTAATGGTGTGTAGAATATTGTCTGCCGTGTTGACTCTGCATACCTTTCTAACAATATGCTTCTGATTGTGAGCATTGATTATGTTAAACGTGATAAAAGTTTGATCCATGTTTTCCAGCAGATTTGGCGAGTGGCGTTGTTTGAACCTGAATCTACTACAGTTGGGTGATGCTAGTATTGAACAGTTGACCTACTATCGGTTTTTGATCGAGGCTGTTTAAATCTCACTTCATCGTATATTAGGATTCGATGATTGTTGTGATATGAAGCGAAGGCAAATTGGAGATCGCGAGAAAAAGTCATGTGACCCGCGATATGATTCGTACTAAATCTTTTGACAGATCGGCGATGGGAAGAAAATAAAGTTGTTTTGTTTTTATTATCATCGGCAATTATTAAATAAAAGGTGGTTAGTGTCGTTTTTTTAACTTATTGGGGTTCATTAGGGCACATCGTCGGGTTTGTCATCCAACTTATATAAAAAGGATGGCCTTATCAATATTTAACCAAGTTTCATTTACTCCGAAAGAAGAAACCACTTGCTTATCAACATTTGAAATTTTATTTTTATCAGATATGCTAATACTTGGCAAGGTTAGATCAGTAGATCTTACCGGGTCACTCAAAGCCTTAGATCTAGCATCCTCCATATCTAGCTGCTTCCTCAGCTTGATGACGTTGAGCTCTGCTTCCCTCTGAGCTTCGGCTTCCGCGTATTGGAGGCTGGCATGAAGAGCTGCGGCGTTGGCTGCTGTCTCCGCGGCACGTAGCTGAAGGCTGACAGCTTCTGATGCAACACTCTGATGAGTTTGCACACGATGCTCTGAGGCTGAAGACTTGAGCTCCAACATGGCTGTTGATATCCTTCTCAACAAGTCCAGGTTGTCATCTTCTAACTTATCAACCTAGTCACAGCTCAGTTGAGCTTGTTGAGCATTGTTCATGAGGGGTGTCATTTCATGGTTGAGGTACTTGATCTCTTCTAAGGTCTCCTTTAAATTCTTTCTAGCATGCTTTAAACTTCCCCAGCTAAGTTCATCACTTATTAGTTCTTCTGCGTGACCAGCGATCGTTCACAATTTGCTTACTGCTGCATTGAATAATTTTATCTTTACTGTTAGGGTGTGTTCCAAACCTTTGGCAGTGAGGTTTCTCTTTCTTTTTGTTCTATGGTCTGCATCTGCAGACATTATTTCTGATGCGTAGCATTCTGATCTGGATTCTTCGTCTGGAAGATCTTCATTAACTTGTGACATTTTTATTTAATCTTCTTAGGACACCTACTTTAATATTTCGTTGGCTTTAGACACTTGCGATAAGATTTCACTGTTACTTCCAGCAGAATAAAAACTCAATACGGAATCTAAAAGGGTTGATCGTTTTATTTCTTATACAGTATAAGTTTCTATTCTTGTGCTATACAAGTTGGTATACTAATTAATTCCCATGTAGACTCGTGAAATCTGAAATTCATAACAAAATGCAATTTGTTATTTACCATTTCTAGTAAACAATTTCTAAAATTTTATGTAAAAATGTGAAACAAAAACAAAAATACAATTGTAAGTAACGAATGTGTTCTACAACAATTCTACATCATAGTTAACAATAATTTACCTTAGTGACGCTTCTGCTTAACAATAAATATGAAAAAATGTATTTCATAAACAAAAGTGACTTGTTGTTTAGAAATCCAGACCAGTGACGTCATCGCCTTACATTTGAATGACGTACGTCAGTTACTACGTAACTATAAGACGTAACGATTATTGCGCTCATAATATTCTTAATTTACATTAACAATAGGTTGATTTTAGTAAATGCAGCACTACTAAATTATTAAATTACGTTCTAGTGACAAACAGATAAAATTGAACCACGAAGCGCACAGTAAACGTTTACTACTCTAAAAAGAACTATATTTAATATCGCTGGAATAATGGTGTTGCAAGGCACTTCCGGTTTGTACAAAAACTGACAATATTATGAAAATTATTTTAATATTTCTTGTTATGTACGAAGTTAACCCAAGATAAAGCATTTAATATACAGTTTACTGATAAACTCAATGTTACAAACTATTTGCAGACGGCGATGAGAGCCCTAACCTACATAGTACGCTAAATAACTTGACATCTTGACTACGGACATGCTTCCCGTGACAATTAGTTTTACCAGTCTGTTCCAGCCTTGGGCGATATCGGTCTTTTGCCATCCTCGCTAAGTTTGATGGAAAACTTTCAAACTCAGTCTTCGCGCAGCTACACTTGACGACACACTTACCACACCGATGTTGGATGATGCATCCAGTTCTATGCCATTGTTGCAATTGACACGTTCAAATGGACGGTTTCGCTTCCAAATCCACCTTTGTAGTCACTTCTTCCTTCGTCGTGTTTATGACTGCTTTGTTGATCCTTGAAACACAATGTCTTCCTTCTATGGAATTTTTCTTCATTGTTTTTTTAACGCAACTTCTAACGGGTGTGAGGACGCAGGCGGTCCCGTTCAAATATGATATTAGGGGACCGCCTTCCCTTGGGTCCAGCTTGCCCGTGGGTATTATAGATAATTGCAGGATAAACGGCTTATCATAACAAATAATAATAATAAATATAGTGAGTGATAAATGAATAAATAATGAAAGTATCATGGTGGACGCGCAGCCGGATTACGTGTCAATACCGTCATAAATTATAAACGCGGCACGTAGCTGAAGGCTGACTGCTTCTGATGCAACACTGATGAGTTTGCACACGATGCTCTGAGGCTGAAGAATTGAGCTCCAACATGGCCGTTGATATCCTTCTCAACAAGTCCAGGTTGTCATCTTCTAACTTATCAACCTTGTCACAGCTCAGTTGAGCTTGTTCAGCATTGTTCATGAGGGGTGTCATTTCATGGTTGAGATACTTGATCTCTTCTGTCTCCATCATTCAAATTTGACAAATGAAATGGAAGTGGTTCGACCTGTTCATATTCTTCCAAATTTTGAGCGAGTGATATTTGCAGATCGTCTCTCGTCGGACTCCTTAGACACCGACGGTGACCTCGGCGTGGACTGTACATACGCCACCATTATCTTCGAGGCCTTGGAAACACGAGATTCAACTTTCCTTGTCAAACGATTTTAAGATTGTGAGGAACCAACACCCAACACCACAATCAGTTTGTTTGCTATTTGCTGGACACTGAAGAGGTTCTGTCTCATTGGGATCTTGACATAGTACACATAATTCCCAGTTTACAGATACATTGCTTTCAGAACTTGAGCTAGATGGTATGCTATTAGGAGTCACAATGATACATCTAGACGCCGCCATTTTGCAATACTGGGGAAAAATATATTATGTGATGTATTACATTGTTTCGTAATTTTATGTTTGAGCTATAGAACATTTTTATAAGTTGTAGCATTATACAAATGTGTGCTTATTTATCTATTTATTTATCTATTAGTTATTTATTGTTATTTATTATTCTTATACATTAGGAAATAAAAAAAACAATATGACACAACAATTTTAAATGAAGTCAACTCATACAAAGCATTAATCAATCTTCTGAAATGTATATATGATAAATATATAATTAATTCATAATGCACACCCACATCAGATTATTTCTACTCTGAAACTGTTTTCATTGAATGAGTGAAGTCGGTTATTTAGTATGTTCATCATGTAATCGTGTAGTTATGAAATAAACGATATTAAGCAAAATATTGAGTGATAATAGGGGAAATCTTCAAAAAGTCTAAATATTTATATGGCTAACTATCAAAATCATGATATAATGTACCATAATTATTGATTTTGAATGAAAAATCCATTAAATTACCAGTTAAATGTCAGTTGCGTATGATTTTTGAGGTCAAAACACAACGCGGGTGAAACCGAGTGATAATAGGGGTCGCTGAGGGTGGTTCCATATCCAAATCTTTTTTATATGCCCTAAGGTACATGCATGCCAAATTTGGCGCTTATACCCCATTTTGCACGATTCTCTCAAAATATGCGATAACAGACCACGCTATAAATTATATTCAATAGAACACTCATAGTATTACAACCACACCAATAATGGACTATAACCAATCAAACATTAATTCTTACATCACCCATAGCATGGCCACAGAGGAGAGTGCTGATAATGCAATCTTGTTACACGATCAAGTATAAAGACATGCATATGATAGTTATATTCGTAAGAGTTTCTATTCTTGAGCCTCATTTCCTACTTAATCAAACATAGTTTACTATTGCAAACATGTGGTTGAAAAGGGGTATCTCTTGGTTCTGGACTACACCTATAGGGTGTACCACTCCGTCATGGATCTTCAATTTATTGGACTGTCACAGACACCATATTTCACGTTTCTTACCGGTTCGCCTCAGATGTTTTTCTTTTCTTCCAGAAACTGCTCTGTTTACACAAATCCGTTAGAAGATAGGGGCGGAGATATTTGATGATTAAATCCATTCACGTGTTCTCTTATCTTGTTCAGTCGGTGAAGCAATTGTAGCTCAAGGTTTGATTTATGTTTTGGGGAATTGGCCTGATATATCTGGGCTCGCGCTAAGGTTGAACCTTTCTTAGCCAAAATGGCTAAAGGATTTAGATAAACATTAGCCAATCGGAAATCATTTTAGTCACCATTTTAGCCAATCCATTTTTTTCTTAGCCACCTTTAGCCACATTGGATATAATTATTTTTAGCCAATTTGATTTTTCCATAGCTAATAGTAGCCATTTTACATAATTATAATGATATTTTTCTGTGTATAATAACACACAATGAATGTATTTTCAGGGAAATACACTAGTTTGAAATAGCACAAGTAATAAATATGTTAAACAACACAGTCCTGAAAGGGAAGTTTAGCGCTTGACCCCGGGCACTTGTCACTGATCACCAAATATTTTAAAACCTCATGAAAACGTAAAACTAGGAGCTCTTTTCTTACTTTTGTGTGTTTTTCAATAGTTGTATTGTTTTGGTCTTTTTATTACATTTTCACTTGTGTAGCATTTTAGAATTTTTAATGTATTGTAGTAGTGAGTATGTACCTATGCATCTTTAGTGACCCTCTGCAGTGTGCCTTTCTCCAACAGCTTTTGTAATCTAGATGCCTCATAATCATAGAATGCTTTCTCATTCAACTAGTACCAAACTAACTTGGTTTGATGTTGGTCGTAGAGGTTTTTCACTGAAATAACTTTTAAATATTGCATGAATGTTGGTGGTACTAGGTAGAGTTTGAGGTAATTTCTTTTCAGAAAATGTATTTCATAAACAAAAGTGACTTGTTGTTGAGAAATCCAGACCAGTGACGCCATCACCTTACGTTTGAATGACGTACATCAGTTACTACGTAATTATAAGACGTAATGATTTTTGCGCTCATAATATTCTTAATTTACATTAACAATAGGTTGATTTTAGTAAATACAGCACTACTAAATTATTAAATTACGTTCTAGTGACAAACAGATAAAATTGAACCACGGCGCACAGTAAACGTTTACTAGTCTAAAAAGAACTATATTTAACATCGCTGGAATAATGGTGTTGCAAGGCACTTCCGGTTTGTACAAAAACTAACAATGTTATGAAAATTAATTGATTATTTCTTGTTATGTACGAAGTTGACCCAAGATAAAGCATTTGATATACAGTTTACTTATAAACTCAATGTTACAAACTATTTGCAGACGGCGATGAGAGCCGTAACTTACATAGTACGCTAAATAACTTGACATCTTGACTACGGACATGCTTCCCGTGACAATTAGTTTTACCAGTCTGTTCCAGCCTTGGGCGATATCGGTCTTTTGCCATCCTCGCTAAGTTTGATGGAAAACTTTCAAACTCAGTCTTCAAGAGCCACACTTGACTTGACACACACTTACCACACTGATGTTGGATGATGTATCCAGTTCTATGCCATTGTTGCAATTGACACGTTCAAATGGACGGTTTCGCCCAAATCCACCTTTGTAGTCACTTCTTCCTTCGTCGTGTTTATGACTTCTTTGTTGATCCCCTAAACACAATGTCTTCCTTCTATGGAGTTTTTCTTCATGCCATCCAGCTTTATTTTTTCTTCAGGGTATTTTCAGTACCATCTCCATCATTCAAATTTGACAAATGAAATGGCAGTGGTTCGACCTGTTCATTTTCTTCCAAATTTTGAGCGAGTGATATTTGCAGATCGCCTCTCGTCGGACTCCTTGGACACCGACGGTGACCTCGGGCGTGGACTGTACATACGCCACCATTATCTTCGAGGCCTTGGAAACACGAGATTCAACTTTCCTTGTCAAACGATTTTAAGATTGTGAGGAACCAACACCCAACACCACAATCAGTTTGTTTGCTATTTGCTGGACACTGAAGAGGTTCTGTCTCATTGGGATCTTGACATAGTACACATAATTCCCAGTTTACAGATACATTGCTTTCAGAACTTGAGCTAGATGGTATGCTATTAGGAGTCACAATGATACATCTAGACGCCGCCATTTTGCAATACTGGGGAAAAATATATTATGTGATGTATTACATTGTTTCGTAATTTTATGTTTGAGCTATAGAACATTTTTATAAGTTGTAGCATTATACAAATGTGTGCTTATTTATCTATTTATTTATCTATTAGTTATTTATTGTTATTTATTATTCTTATACATTAGGAAATAAAAAAACAATATGACACAACAATTTTAAATGAAGTCAACTCATACAAAGCATTAATCAATCTTCTGAAATGTATATATGATAAATATATAATTAATTCATAATGCACACCCACATCAGATTATTTCTACTCTGAAACTGTTTTCATTGAATGAGTGAAGTCGGTTATTTAGTATGTTCATCATGTAATCGTGTAGTTATGAAATAAACGATATTAAGCAAAATATTGAGTGATAATAGGGGAAATCTTCAAAAAGTCTAAATATTTATATGGCTAACTATCAAAATCATGATATAATGTACCATAATTATTGATTTTGAATGAAAAATCCATTAAATTACCAGTTAAATGTCAGTTGCGTATGATTTTTGAGGTCAAAACACAACGCTGGTGAAACCGAGTGATAATAGGGGTCGCTGAGGGTGGTTCCATATCCAAATCTTTTTTATATGCCCTAAGGTACATGCATGCCAAATTTGGCGCTTATACCCCATTTTGCACGATTCTCTCAAAATATGCGATAACAGACCACGCTATAAATTATATTCAATAGAACACTCATAGTATTACAACACCAATAATGGACTATAACCAATCAAACATTAATTCTTACATCACCCATAGCATGGCCACAGAGGAGAGTGCTGATAATGCAATCTTGTTACACGATCAAGTATAAAGACATGCATATGATAGTTATATTAAGTAAGAGTTTCTATTCTTGAGCCTCATTTCCTACTTAATCAAACATAGTTTTCTATTGCAAACCTGTGGTTGAAAAGGGGTATCTCTTGGTTCTGGACTACACCTATAGGGAGTACAGGGCCGTGCACGCACCTTAAGAGTGGTCCGACAAAATGAGCACCGTAGTCATGAAAACAGTGATATGTAGTCGCCGTTGGGAAAGGTGGTCTGGGGCATGCACCCCCAGGAAAAAAAAAAAGAATTTACAACACAAATGATGCAATTTGAGAGCTATTTTTCTAAAAACAAATTACTTTTCTATGACCACTCCCACATGGGCGATAATGGAGGCTTCAGTATGATTTTTTTCATTGCCTTTCGGCTTTTATTAGTGATAAGTAATACTACCTGTGTATCAAATTAAAGTCCATTTATTGCCTTCAAATTCACCAATGTATTATGTTAGAAAATGTTGAGCCTAAACACGAACATATTTGAACTTTAACAGTTAATAACTATGATTTAGTTTTGTTCTAGAAGTGAAACGTAACTAGCACGTGTCCAACATTCCGTGCATATAATCAAAATAAACCCTCATGTGCCCTGTTACAAAGGAAGCATTGTCACGTGACCATAATAAAAGACAACAGACAAAGACATCATTAGGTCATTTAGGGTCATTTAAGGTCACTGACCACTTAGTCAAACTATATATAAGTCTCTGGAAGTTACGCAACTACGCTAAATATATTGCAGAACGGTTAGTCCACAGATTAGTTAAACTATAGAGTGGATAATGCGTAATTAATCGTTATTATTAATAAATTCTTGAAAAATAGTGGTCCGACAAATGTCCGGATCTGTCGGAGCGGGTGCGACGGCCCTGGAGTACCACTCCGTCATGGATCTTCAAATTTATTGGACTGTCACAGACACCATATTTCACGTTTCTTACCGGTTCGCCTCAGATGTTTTTTATTTTTTTTTCCAGAAACTGCTCTGTTTACACAAATCCGTTAGAAGATAGGGGCGGAGATATTTGATGATTAAATCCATTCACGTGTTCTCTTATCTTGTTCAGTCGGTGAAGCAATTGTAGCTCAAGGTTTGATTTATGTTTTGGGGAATTGGCCTGATATATCTGGGCTCGCTAAGGTTGAACCTTTTTAGCCAAAATGGCTAAAGGATTTAGATAAACATTAGCCAATCGGAAATCATTTTAGTCACCATTTTAGCCAATCCATTTTTTTGTGTTTAGCCACCTTTAGCCACATTGGATATAATTATTTTTAGCCAATTTGATTTTTCCCATAGCTAATAGTAGCCATTTTTTACATAATTATAATAATATTTTTTCTATGTATAATAACACACAATGAATGTATTTTCAGGGAAATACACTAGTTTGAAATAGCACAAGTAATAAATATGTTAAACAGCACAGTCCTAAAAAGGAAAGTTTAGCACTTGACCGCTGGCACTTGTCACTGATCACCAAATATTTTAAGACCTCATGAAAAATGTAAAAACTAGGAGCTCTTTTTCTTACTTTTGTGTGTTTTTCAATAGTTGTATTGTTTTGGTCTTTTTATTACATTTTCACTTGTGTAGCATTTTAGAATTTTTAATGTATTGTAGTAGTGAGTATGTACCTATGCATCTTTAGTGACCCTCTGCAGTGTGCCTTTCTCCAACAGCTTTTGTAATCTAGATGCCTCATAATCATAGAATGCTTTCTCATTCAACTAGTACCAAACTAACTTGGTTTGATGTTGGTCGTAGAGGTTTTTCACTGAAATAACTTTTAAATATTGCATGAATGTTGGTGGTACTAGGTAGAGTTTGAGGTAATTTCTTTTCAGAAATAGCTGTACTGTAACACAACTGTATGGTCAGCGGCGCTGCAATTTTGTCTCTTTTCAGAGATGCTGCATGGTGCTTTGCAGGAGAGTTATGCAGAACATCTCCTGGGGTTGGGAAAGGCTCAAATATTAATATTTTTTATATGATTTAATATAAGATTTGCAGTTCAGTTTAATATGTAGAACTAAATATTGCTTGGTTTTAATTGAATGAAATTGTGTGTAAATTTACATGGTGTTGGTGTTTATTTTTTGCATGGATGTATCATTCTATAGTCTTTGTGGTTTGTGTAGTAATACTGTATATATTTCAAAATAAAGATTATGTAATATATTATTGATATTTCATTTATCTGGTGAGGATATTGGTATTAATATTATTATATTTATATTAATATGTACTAGATCTCGATGTGTATTTGTTTGCATGTTCATTAGTCTTTGTTGCTGTATTTATATTAATATTTTGTACTTTTGTTTTTCCAAAATAAAACTGGCTTTGAATACATGTATACTTTTAAGCTAAACAAAACATATGAATTCTTTTAAGCTTGTCTGATACTAATTCAAAATGATCTTAAATTCAATGAACTAAAAAATATCACAGGACACATATTATTTCAAACTTCAACTGGTTTATTTACAGTACAAACTAAACATAAGTGTCTATACTATCAATGCTTGTGTGTTTAACATGACATTCATTCAAATCAAGAGGGATGAATTCAATTTGTGCACAACACAGGTTGCCAACAAATGAAAGCTGATTCTTACAAAACATATAACCAAATACTGGTTTAATACTTCTGGTTTGACTTAGATTCTATTACACCACCTTTACTGGTCACTGGGTTATTCCAAATTGTATTTTCATGTCAATAGAGTCATAACATATTAGGCACCAACATGTAATTTAGTGAGTTTTGAACCCCCTCCTTTCGTTCAAGAAAATGTTTGTAAGCATGTCAGCATGCTTTACAGAGAGACAGTTTCTATTAACTGTTTTAGTGTTGTATGCGCTGACACCTCTTTCACAATTTACTGACGTCAGAGGCAACACAATGCCAATGGAAGCCAAAAGTGTTATGTTTGGATATGCCTGGTTTCCATGTAGGTGGCATTCAAAAACCGTTTCAAAGTTCATTGAAGGGACTTCTCTCATCAACAATTTAAGTGACTGAAATTCTTGTTCCGTTTCATCTTTAGAGAATGGCACTCTCTCCAATAAGTTGTCAAAATGATTTGTGATGAGATTAAGCCGCGTGCTCATTTCATCCTCATCTAATATCATAAATGCAACAGCAGGGTTGAAAATCTGAAATGCACTATACATCTCCATAGAAGTTTCTGGAAAAGTGTTCTTTAAAATCAGTTCATCACAAAACAAATCTTTGGCTCGTAGAAACTGATCTCTTTGTTTCTGATTATCCTTTATGTTCATTCCATGTAATTCGACAACGACATCATTGAAAGTATCCAAGTTATCTATACCCATATCACATAGAGCCTGTGCCATTTTCCTCCCTGTACCTGGAGATTCTTTGAGGGCTTGAATTCCAGCAAAGTTGCCTGCAGTTGTACATCTACTTTTGCATACATAACATTGTTACTCTGAAGGTCCAAGCAAAATTTCCCTGTAAGATTCATAACATCTGCCAGTAATGCAGTCAACAAATCAAATTTCATCTTACCAAAATTATCAGCCAAGCCAAACAGTTGTGCACGTCCTTCAGCAGCCCAGTCAACACCTGTGGCCAGGAGGGCATGTATTACTGATGATATACAGTCTACACGAGCATTTACACTTTTTTCAAAACTCAACCAGTGTGTAAAGAAGACTTGATATATTTTGTTTGCTTTTTCACCTTTGATTTTTTTTACAGGCTTCCAGTGACCGGAGAAGTTTTGGCGAGTATTTCAGTGTTCGGGCAAAATTGTTTAGTATTCCTATGTATTTGGAAATTTCTGGTACCTTGCTGGCAGCTTTCTCAGAAGCCAAGGCTAGCCTGTGTGCCATACAGTGGACTGTAACCAAGGATGACTGTTCAGCCTTAAATTGGCTTGCTACCCCAGTGTGTACACCCCTCATCACACTAGCCCCATCCGTTCGCAATCCAACAATGTTGTGTGTGTCCAAGTTATATCTATGCAAAATCTCCATTACCCCTTCCTTTATATCATTTGCCCTGCCACTTTCGAGTTCAACAGTGCCAAGATATCTTGTTTTAAGCTCCCCCACCCCACTAATATATCTGATGTACACTACAACAATAGCCTTGTTGCTATTGTCCGTAGCTTCGTCGGCCTCAATTGAATAAAACTGGTATGACCCAGATAATTCACTTTGAAACTCTTCGTTTAAAACTGCCTCAATGCTTTCAAAAAAGTTTGTTATTCAAGTGTGATGGCTGTAAGTCTTTGCAAAGCAGTCTGAACCATTAATTTTTTTGTAATTCTATCAATGATTCATGTTTAATTGATGGAATTTGGAATTTGACATTTGGCTTGGGTGTAGGCAGTTCTCAGTTGCCCCATGACGGAGACTTCAGATTTTTCGTATGCTTTTATCACCTTTGTCGAAAACTGCTCTCTACTATGAACTCCTTCTACTGCATGCAAATGCGATTTTGACAGCTGATGTTTTGTTAAATCATCCTTTTTAGGTTTGTTAATCATCTTCCCATGGGCAAACACATTGTCTTCTCCAGATTTCTGGCAGATATAACAGTACAGTTTTTCGTCTTTTTTTCTCAGCCATTTGAAGATAGAAAACCAAGAATTTTGCAGCTTCCTGTTTTTTAACGATTCACTAATAGATGAGATTTCTTTCTCAGCTTCATTGGCTTCATTTTCAGAGGGTATCATATTTTCAGTATCTATCTGGGTCTTTATTTTTATTTCAGCTTCAGATGGAGTCTCTATTTCTATTTCAACTTCAGGTGTAATTTTTTATTTGAAAAAGTTTGTTATCTTCGAGTTATTTTCCCCCATTTTTATTTTTTTCATTGGTTTGGTATTCCCTGGATTCTTTTTCTGTTCAGACCTCTCCTGACTTTGACCTGACTGTTGTGTCAGACCTCTTCTGACTTTGACTTTTTGACGCACCTTTTTTGAAAAGGTCAGGCCTCAATTGAAAGAATTTCATACAAAAGCCCAACGGAACCTGTTCAAGGCTCAATTGAATAACCTACACAACGTACCATCAAATATTGCAGATTTTATTTACAAAGAATTAGCACTGGATGCTGCGACCATCAATAAAGATATGGAAGAGAGATTGAGGTTGATTTATATTGGAGCCGACACTAGTCTAATGGCAGATCTGAGGCAGCTGAACAGCAAAAATTCTGTATTTGATCCATTCTGGGTTGCTCTTGAAGAAGTAGTATCAAGTGCTACAGCAGCAGATGAGCATCACAATGGAATGGCTCATGTAACTCCATGGATAAATATGAATGATCTGACGCAAAAGGCCGTTGATAAGTGCCCTAGAGGAACATCAATACCGCAGTTCTATGATGCGTCTCCAATTTGCCCCAAAAATCCATACACCCACAGAGCACTGAGCTTCACCTCACGTATCAATGTACAATATAAGATTCAGAAAAGACAACTTAGGGTAAGCCACCCTGATGCTCATTATTGCAATGTGCTCTTGAAATACATCAAAGAAGCAGCTGTTGAGTCACCAAAGAACATTGCTCTGTTATTTTGTGATGACAAGGCAAAAGTTCCTTTCGGGGAACCTGGAATAGCGATTTCAACAGGTGTACAAGGCAAACGAATCCTTGTCCCTTCATCAACCACCCTAGCAGCTCTTGACCATGACATGGGTTCTAAAGGGTCCATAGTACCATCAGTAATACTTAATTGTGATAGTCCTGATAGTGCTGATAAATCATTTGTACAGGGTCAAGTTTCTCTTGCACTTAATGATGCAGTGTTTGAACAGGTGAGTCCATTTAGGCATGCAGTTGTGTTCTGTAAAGTGTTATCTCTTACACATCGAGACATTCCAATTGTTTTGAAATATTCTGATGGAGGAACCGATCAGCGCAACACCCTTCAAGCTATAAAACGTGAAGGAATATGTATTTTCAAAGAGATGAATCTTGATCTTTTGGTGCTGGCCAGATGTGCTCCTGGACAGTCTTTTATGAACCCAGCAGAGCGAGTAATGTCAATATTGAACCTTGGCCTGCTAAACTGTGCTTTAGAGAGAAAGAAATTAGACGAAGAAGCTGAAAGCAATTTAAAGAAGTGCAATTCTATAGCAGACATAAGATCCAAAGCAAATAGCAACCCAGATATGAAGGATGACTGGAAATCATCTATTCAAGAAGTCCATGGTGTGATCAAAGGTAGAATGGAAAGACTATCTTTAAAGGGCAAGGGTGTACAAATTGTCAATTCTGCATCTGAAATAGAAATAGATATTTTAAAAAGACATCTCAGACAACTATTTCCTAAATTAGATCTAGAAAAACTACAAAAATCTCACACCAAAAAGTGCAAAGAGTTCAATGAATGGATGGAAAAGCATTGTAGAGAACATTTATATATTACTCAGATTAGAAAATGTGAAAATGAAGAATGCTGCCTGCCATCTACTTTGCCAAGAGAAGAATTAAATTGGATTCCTGATCCAATGCTGAAAGATGAGCATCATTACAAGTCATATGTTGAATTAAAAGGAACTGAGACTTCACAGAAAGATCTGCCTTCTAGAAACCTGAAGGCCAAGAAAAGTACAAGTAACTCTCACTACACTCAACAAGCATACCTCACATTCTTATTACTCAGATTGTTAAAAAAATAATTTCTTTAAATTAATATGTATGAATATTGAATTGTAAGATATGTAAAAGGGTTGATTAGTTATTTTGATATTAAAGCTAAATACCTTTTATTTTTATTTTACACCATTCTCTCATAGGTTTTCATACATTGTATTAGACACAAATGCTTTTTTCATTTCATAAGATGTGATGGGTAATACAACTCACCTGTCAAGTGCTGATGGTGATGCAGATCTGGCTGACCAAAGAGAAGGTAAACATTTCCAGATATTCAATTTGATTCAATTTTGCTTAAATTGATTTAATCAAATCATCTTCATTGTAAAATGATAAATTGCACACTTACAATATGGAGATTGATATAATGGTTTATTTCTTAAACAGGATAACATATAAAAGTCAAAATACATTGAGCTTTTCGGCAAACCTCTTGCCTTGATCACAACAGAATGGCGTCATAAGTCGTCACTGTTGGCGCTTGGGAGTTCCCCAGCTGCATGTCCCCCCCCTTGAAGGGTCAACACGTTGTTCCATATGGAAGGAAGGGTGTGTCTGCCTCCATCTCTATTGAGTGAAGGTCTCAGTCTCCGTATCTGGATGGATCGCCTTTACTCCACGCTCAAAGTACTTAGGTTCAACACAAAGGATTTTTGTATCCTCAATTGAAATGTCATGACCCTCCTGGTCGGAGTGCAAGTGGCGAGATACTTCCGACCCCGTGGAACTTGGGCGTCTGTGTTCCATGAATCTGGCTTTCAGGGATCGTTCTGTCTCCCCAACATAGGACGCATCACAGTCATTGCACTTGATCTGGTATACCGGACCAATCACTCTCTGCTTGTCTATGGGATCCTTTGGTCTTACCAACAACTGTCTCAGAGTGTTCACTGGTTTGAAAAATGCCTGGACGTTGTATCTATGTAACACCCTCCTTATGTGTTCTGACACACCCTTGACATAGGGTATAACTACTGGGGGTGTCCTCTTTTGCTCAACCTGGGCATTATCCTTAGACGAGGTACTTTCGTCCCTGCTTAACTTCTTGCTGGACAACACATTCTCCGGGTATCCATTGATTTTCAAAACTTTCCTAAATGTCTCTTCTCATTTCGCACTCAACGGGTCGCTTACTACGCAATCAGCCCTATGCATCAAAGTGCGTACCACTCCTATCTTGTGTTCCACCGGGGTGGTTGCTCCCAAAAAGTTCAGATACTGATCTGTATGCGTCGACTTTCTGAAAACTCTTGTGCGTAGGGACCCGTCTTCATTTACCAGGATGAGAGTGTCTAAGAAAGGTAAAGATCTCTCACCATTCACTAAGCTTTCTCCCTCCGTGGTCCACTTAATAAAATTATCCATAGAGTTCAGGTGGTCTTGGAACTCATCCGTGTATTGTCTTTTCTGAATGACCACCGTATCGTCCACATATCTCTTCCAGAGTCTGGGTGGGTGGGGAGCCGAAGCTAAGGTCTTACACTCAAAATCTTCCATATATAGGTTACAGATTATCGGGGATACTGGTGATCCCATGGCTGCACCATGAATTTGCAGGAAATATTCACCTTGGAATGTGAAGTAGGTACACTTTAAACATAATTCCAACAATTTCGTCACCTCCTCCGGTGAAAGGGATGTGCGACTTGCTAAGCTACTATCAGCTTTCAGTTTATCTGCCACCACCTTTAGTGCTGCATCTACTGGGACACTCGTGAACAAAGCACTCACGTCGAGAACGAACGAAGTTCTTCATCTTCCTCTAGAGTGTATTCCTTGATCTCCTCACAAAACTCCTTCGAGTTTTTCACGTGGTGGACTGTCTTACCAACCAACGGCGCAAGGACAGTGCTCAAATATCTTGCACACTCATAGGAGATGGTGCCAATGGAACTCACGATCGGTCTCATGGGCATATTCACCTTATGTACCTTTGGAAGACCGTAAAATCTGGGCGGTTGGTCAATAGTCGGGTATAATTTCGATTGTAACGGTACATCAATGGAACCATTATGTTTGAGTTCACGTAACACATCTGCAAACTGTTTCTTGTACCTGTTTGTGGGATCACCTTTCAGTTTTTGGTATGTCTTGTCATCGGTCAACAAATCATGGCACTTACGTGCGTAGTCCTTCTTGTTCATCACTACAGTTACCCGGCCCTTATCTGCTGGTAGTATTAATATACTATCATCCCGTTTGAGGGCGTCAATGGCAAGTCTTTCATCTTTCCCTATGTTTTTGGTGCTTAACCATTCTGTTCTTTCTAATTATATCCGCTATCCGCCCCTGAGTTCACTAGCATCACCCTGGTTTAGATTCCTACACGCAGATTCAGTAGCAGTCACTAGTTCATCCACCGGTATTTCTTTGGGTGTCACAGCAAAGTTCAATCCCCTCAAGATCGACAACTGGGGTTGATAATATCTTTCTAATTGTATTCGTCTCCGTGGTCTTCTTTGGCTCTGCATTCTTATCATCCTTTTCCGTTAGTTTACAAAACTTTGTTGCAGCTGGGAACGTCATTCTGTTGTGATCAAGGCAAGAGAGTTTGCCGAAAGCTCAATGTATTTTGACTTTTTATATGTTATCCTGTTTAAAAATAATAAACCATTATATCTATCAGATCCAGGATAAATGAACTTCCATCAAACAATATGGAGATTGATACACAATACTTAGTAGTAACTTTGAACTTCATAACACTGGATATAAAACTCACTAGAGCTTTCTAAAGCTACAGCAACTTTCTTCAGTTTTCAAAGTGCACATGATGTTAGTATCTTGCACACAACATCCCCCTACCATCTTCAGACGTAGTAGACAGAATGGGTTGTAGCGATTGAAAGCTCTCGTGAGTTTAATTTTGCATCCTGTGTTATGATAGTTAAGTTCAAAGTTATCATATTACTCTGAAATATGAATTGGCATTAATATATAATTACGCAAACCAGCTGTTACCTACTTTTGGCCACCACCCCCTACGAATCTCGGACCTTTATCCCCCTTTGCTCTTATCAGTGGCGTTTAGGGCTTCAAAACTGGACCCGCTCCCTGCCTTACTACTGTGTGCATGTTGCCATATGCACCATACATTTCATTCTCTACTCATTTAGGCGGATACTTCGCTGAATCTGCTTGGCAATGCTGATTCAACGAAAATGTGACATTTTTCCTCTCCTGGCGCTCGCCACTACAGATTTGTCACTTTAACTTCAACTTGAGCTGCGTCAGTAATGTACAAATGGGTTCACAAGCCGCACACATTCAATTATGTCATCATCTATGAAAAAAATGGTTTGAAATGGTCAAAAAATACCTGGCACGATAACTGGAAGTAATCATAACAGAATATGGCGCAGTCACTCGCTAGACATATAGATGCATATGGTCGGATTTCTGCACTACGGACTGTAGTACAGTTACGTCGGCCGTATGCCTGCTACGCACGCTGTTCTGTGCATCTCTTTGGTGTTCATTGATTTTGGAGCTTTTCTCCGTAGTTTAATAAATCAATAGAGGTTTCCCTAGAAGTAGCAGGTGTGCTCGATTCATATTT
>CM032669.1:26626503-26641460 GCA_019095985.1 Streblospio benedicti | reverse complement strand
AGGTTAATATCTCTGTTTAAGGCTTAAACAAAGTTCGCCTTCATGTGTTATAGAACAGCTGTCCTTTTTCTGAATTTGCTGGGTCACATAGAGGTGAGTTGCAACATATTGTTTTGGTTTCTGAAAAACATGCAGAGTAATGCACAGGCTTAAACAAAAAATAACGATGTTTTGTACACAATCTTTTCCCAAACAAATTTTTCATGAGATGATCATAAATAAATAATGAAACTGCTCGTTCATTTTTGGGGACTTAAAAAAACGTTAACCGACCCCCTCCATCAACATTTTAAAAGTCCTACATAGTCATGGCACTTCTGTATAATTGCTGAAAGAAAACATTTGGGAAAAAAATCATCAGCATAATAAAAAAGTTTTGGAAGACCCCCTCTCGAGACCACCACCGCCCCAGTATCATTATTTATGATCATTCCCCAACAACCTCTGTCATACACAAATATACGGTTTATTAATAAAAACAAAAGATATATTCACAAGAGACACTTGTAGCTTTCACCCCATACTAGCATACTACCAAATAGTAAGAATCTAGGGTTTCATAAGACTGTCAATACAGGCTGGCTGTGCAGCTAAATCTAGTCTGAAGACTACAGTATAGAACCTAGATCGGGCAGTAAAATGTATATATAGATCTAGAGATCATTTGCATGAAGAGCAGTGCACATTGAGCCCATGTGAACGTAATCGTGTATCTCATTAGTGACACTACTTTTTTGCAATGTATGTACTATTAATTATATTATGTATCAGACCATGTAAAACATGCTTGTAACAGAAGCAATCTTAATCTTATATTTTAATTCAGATATGTAGATCTACTCTAGTTATGAACATGCATCTGCTTACCTCTTCCAAATAGTAAAGCACCAGTTTCTATGCCAGCAGAAGTATTTGCTGCTGCTACTTGACAAACATATCTCATGTATGTAATGGTGAATTCATTGGCTTCATTTTCAAATATTACTTTTTGCTAGTATTGAAAATTGAAAAATTGTCAATTGTCAATTTAAAAATTCCCACCAGATGACGTCATGATAAATACATGCATGTGGAATCATAATGCAATCATCGCCTATTGCATCTAGCACCTGCACTGGACGATTGCATTATGATTTTACCAAATATGGAAAATATAAGACCGCCCCGCCCACCTGCCACCCGCCACCTCTTTACCAAATATGGGACAGAACCAATTTGTCCCATTTACACGCTCAATGACAAGAACAGCTGTGTTTATATGCTTTTAGAAACATCAATAATCCCTCTATTAGGTGAAGATTTCACATCTAATGTTTGCTTAGTCATTAATGACATTGTAATCTCCTGTGCATTTAGATATTATTGACCAACAGAAGTTATGCTCCCTTCACTGGTTTGATTCAGTGAGAGTCCCAACTATGCAAATTGCTCTTTACATTTTAATTTGGCCTTACCTCTTCGAAATGTGTAAATTTGCAAATTTTCAGTTTGAAAATGATGGAATGATGAGATTTCTGTAAGCCTGCATATCTAAATTACTTAGAAGCATGAAACTTGAGTTGGTGCAGTATTTTAGTTTATATCATGTCTAATAATTTTTAGAATTAGTGTCTTCGGAATCTGGCGAAAATCAATGGAACAGAATTGGTGTCAGTACGATGGGCTGATTTTGATAGAGATTCCACTCAGATTGTGCAAAGTTGTGAGCAGGATCCGATATGCCTCCATCTCTCTGATCATGTCAGATTTCAAGTCTAATATTAGAATGCCCACCCTCAATTGCCATTTGAACTGCTAATGTTCCACATCAAGCATCGTAACTTATGGGTGTACAATAGCTAATATAAACGGTTGTCCGTGACATGCCTGCTGCATGAGGTGGAGATTTGCTATCCGTGGGAGGCTGGGTCAAGTAATGCACTGTTACATTCATGTTCTGGTTCATTAATCCACAAATAAACCAGATCCAGTTTTGGGGACTGGCCTCCTCTGTCATAAGCACATTTTCAACAGCATGAATAATAAATTTATATCAATTTGTATTGCACACATGTCCTTGAGATATACATATAAGCTGTCTCTTGCAGTGATACTATCAACTGATATGACAACTGCCGACTAGACTATGATAAGTTTATAACTAAGCGTGTACACAAATCACAAACTCTGGCATATTGTACTACTTTAGCCTAGATACTGTCATTACTGACACTTGACTATTCACAATATCGTCTTATTATTAATATATTGACACAAACTGCCAACATACATGTAAATCCATCAATGTATGACAATGTCTCTACCATTCATCCATCACCAGTGATACTAGATCTATGCACAATTCAGATGCACAGTTCACATCTATCCTTATGAGTCATGAAAAAAATATCCATCTAGATCTATATAGTTCTACACCATTGCACCATTATATCTGATTTGAATTTTCATTTATCAAACTTTAATGAACTCAACTGTCCTACCACTGCTAATGCAAATACTAGTAGAATCGGCCATGGATACTGAAATTTGATAGATTTTAGTAGATCTAGACTACTTCGCCAACACCAGAAAATCTATGCCGTTTTTATTGATTTTAACAGATTGTTGATACATTGTTACACCATTAATCTACTACAATTTTAAGCCTATTAGTCTAGGTTTAGGTTATAATAGTTTATTTCAGTGACAAAGCCATTTACATAAATATACAGTAACATATACATTAATATAATATATGAGAGACAAAAGAAATGTTACATATAATATATTACTATACAATATGGCCCAGCCCTATGGGCTTATAGAGTCACCTATTAAATTTGCATATATTTGGTGTGATTATATACATGTCATTATTATGAAAATATAAAATCCTTTCTTCTATTGAAACAATTTACAACGTATTTTGCAGTATTCGCGTGCAATTTTCAAACATAAATTTCAGTTTATTTTCTAAAGATAAATTATTAAAATTTTGTTTTTATATTACATAAATTAGTTAACCATGTATTTCTTAGTTCGCCATAAAGAGAACACTCAAAAAGGAAATGAATTTCATTTTCTATTTTTTGTCCATGTTACATAGCTTAGATATTCCGTCTTCAAGTTTTATATTGTAAAATCTTCCCATTTCAACAAAGAGGGTAGAATACCAGTTCTTAGTTTGGCAGTAGAGACCTTTGAATTAGTTCCAAGTTATATAAAACATAGTTTTCAACATTCAATGAGAGTCTTGAATAGTTTATATAATGTTTTATTTGAATAGCTTGATAGCATTTTTCTTGTTGCAACACAAACAACATTTTTTTCCAAAATATCAATATCACACAGTAGCGGTTATAAAATAAGTCTTCTAGTCTAGTAGTACTATATTCAGTATACTTATTATTTGACATTGCATTTTTACACCAATTTACCTTATTATTTGACATTTGGGCCTGTTCTTACTGCCAAAGTAGGAAAATGCTTAAGTTTGGTCCGAGTCCTATTCATTTCAATCTTCAAAGAAATTTCAATTTCCTACCCCGACCGAACCTTAAATAACATATCAATTTTGCGTAAATATGAAGTTGGAATATTTATAGAAACATGAAATATTTTTCAACTTTAATATCTAGCCTCAGTGCGATTATTTTTTATAAAATGATGTGAGCGGACCGAATAAGGCCACTGTAGACAGAGGCTTGGATCATTTTACGACTGCAGTCAAAAATCGTGTCGGCTGTAAAAGAGACTAGTGTCATCATGGAAGGCGGCATACGGCAAGGTTTGTTATTTTTCACTAAATACACTCATGGCCCGAACATATCAGTTCAAATATGTAGTGTCATCATGGAAGGCGGCATACGACAAATCATTTTTTATTTTTCACCCCCTTGTCACCCCCTGGCCCGAACATATCAGTATGAAATATGTTTATCTGCTTCCGCTAACTATTTAGCAATTCCGAGATACTGCCTTTGTTTACATAGAGTACTGTGTCAAGGTGCTATCAGTTTCGTATAATTTGGCTGCAGCCATGAGTTGATTTTGCAACGCTGTGTAAAGTAGCTTTAAAGTGGTCCTGTAATAGCAGCAGAGTAAAGCCTTTATAACCACTGTGTCTGTGCTGCTGGTGTTAGCATTATAGATCTATGATATTCTTCTCCCTCTTGTATCCTTGAGATATAAAGTAAGCATATGTTTGAACCTGGTAATTTATTTATTTACTTTATTTTTTTTTTATTTCAGTAATGTTATAGCCATAAAATAGGATATGTATATACACTATTTGCAATAAGAACTCTATAATCTTAAACGGGTTTTAATGAAGTCTAAATCCAATTGTGAAAGTGCATTGAATCTACATATGCCTGTAAAGGAGACATGTTTCTTCAGAACCAACAAATTCTATCAGGAGGGTAGGGGTGAGGGTGAGGGGTTTGGAGAGGAACAGAGTTCCCTATCTAGAGGGGTGAATTTGTGAATTCTACCTTATCTCATATCTGCTAGATCTAAAACATGCTTGGATTTTGGTTTCATTTTATTACCAATTTGGTCATGTAACTTGGTAGAAATAGTATCACAAACTGAGATATATTTAGGGAAGTTGAATAATAGTGTGTACATGTATTTGTCACTGAAAATGTTTGCTTCAAGGGACACAGAATCATCAGTACAGTGCTCATTTATACTTAACATTTAATCCGGGCACCTTACATACATGTATATCTATTGATTCAATATATCACTGTTAATCCGTGCTCTTAACATTGCAAAGGACATATTTGGAAAAACACTCATGATGACATTGTCTTCTATTTGAACACTTTTAGGTGCAGATTCCAGTCAATCTTTTGTGGCACCGCTGCACATCATTCTACAGCCTTGCCAGCACAGTGAAATGGAAAAAAGAGTACCATTCATAAAACCTTTTGAAAAAAGAAGGACCATTAATTCAATCTTTGAAGAGATTCATGGAGAAGATCATTCTCAGGCATGGTTATTGAAACAAAAATCGACATCTACATTTAGCTGTATGGGTAGTGTAAAGATACAAAATACTAATGGTGATATTGCTATTTCACCGTCAACAATAGTTGGAGATCTGGTATGTCTTGGAGTGAAGTCCCTTAATTTCAAATGTAATGAAGAAGCTTCAAGTGTAAAGGCAGTTGAAAATGCCACAAAAGTCGTTGTGAATGCATATGAACTATTAATGACTAGGAAGCGGAAATATGTAGACGAGGAGAATGAAAATCATGACAAAGACAAAATGTATAATTCTGTTGTAAGAATGTTGAAAAGAGATCATTGCACATTTCCAGATAAAATTGTAGATGGTAATTACTTTACACAAGTCTTAACAAATGCCTTGTGGTATGTCACAAATTACCACTCAGTGATAAATGATGCTGCAAAGCATAAAGAAAAAGTGCTTCCAGTACCGCCAGTTTTTCAAGACTTTCAAGGATTTGACAACTACAAGAGAAAGAAAAAGTCACTTGGCACCATTTCTCAAAAGCAAATTACAAGTCATAGTCAAGCTCTGTATAGTCTCCTGCTTAAGCCTTACATGCAAGGTCCTGAGTGGTCTGACTATCATGGTCATGTGAAAGATCTTGCAGACTGTTTCAGTGCATATGGTGATTACTTAAAAGACCAATGTTTTACAACTAAAATGAATCAAAGTCAGCTTTTTCCTGTGCGAACAATAGGAAACAATGCTACTTTAGAATACAGAAGAAAGTTTGTATTTCCAATGATTGGTAAGATGGCCAAATACAAGCCACTAGATAAAGCATTATCTGAGGCAGAATGCTATGTCATATTTGATGAAGAGATTCATCTAGAAAAGCCCTTCGAATCTAATTCTCAGAGGTACCACTTCTTCAAAGATTTACAGCTATCATATCCTATTGACATTATCAGATATTGCCCTGGTGGCTCTATAGGTACAACTACATGTATGCAAAAAGTGAAAGACGGAAGAAACCCGACAATGCAAATGAATGATGGACTCACCTTTTTTGAAAAGGTCAGGCCTCAATTGAAAGAATTTCATACAAAAGCCCAACGGAACCTGTTCAAGGCTCAATTGAATAACCTACACAAGGTACCATCAAATATTGCAGATTTTATTTACAAAGAATTAGCACTGGATGCTGCGACCATCACTAAAGATATGGAAGAGAGATTGAGGTTGATTTATATTGGAGCCGACACTAGTCTATTGGCAGATCTGAGGCGGCTAAACAGCAAAAATTCTGTATTTGATCCATTCTGGGTTGCTCTTGAAGAAGTAGTATCAAGTGCTACAGCAGCAGATGAGCGTCGCCATGGAATGGCTCATGTAACTCCATGGATAAATATGAATGATCTGACGCAAAAGGCCGTTGATAAGTGCCCTAGAGGAACACCAATACCATCGGATTCTATGATACGTCTCCAATTTGCCCCAAGAAATCCATACACCCACAGAGCACTGAGCTTCACCTCACGTATCAATGTACAATATAAGATTCAGAAAAGACAACTTAGGGTAAGCCACCCTGATGCTCATTATTGCAATGCGCTCTTGAAATACATCAAAGAAGCAGCTGTTGAGTCACCAAAGAACATTGCTCTGTTATTTTGTGATGACAAGGCAAAAGTTCCTTTCGGAGAACCTGGAATAGCGATTTCAACAGGCGTACGAGGCAAAAGAACCCTTGTCCCTTCATCAACCACCCTAGCAGCTCTTGACCATGACATGGGTTCTAAAGGGTCCATAGTACCATCAGTAATACTTAATTGTGATATTCCTGATAGTGTTGATAAATCATTTGTACAGGGTCAAGTTTCTCTTGCACTTAATGATGCAGTGTTTGAACAGGCGAGTCCATTTAGGCATGCAGTTGTGTTCTGTAAAGTGTTATCTCTTACACATCGAGACATTCCAATTGTTTTGAAATATTCTGATGGAGGAACCGATCAGCGCAACACCCTTCAAGCTGTAAAATGTGCAGGAATATGTATTTTCAAAGAGATGAATCTTGATCTTTTGGTGCTGGCCAGATGTGCTCCTGGACAGTCTTTTATGAACCCAGCAGAGCGAGTAATGTCAATATTGAACCTTGGCCTACAAAACTGTGCTTTAGAGAGAAAGAAATTAGATGAAGAAGCTGAAAGCAATTTAAAGAAGTGCAATTCTATGGCAGACATAAGAACCAAAGCAAATAGCAACCCAGATATGAAGGATGACTGGAAATCATCTATTGAAGAAGTCCATGGTGTGATCAAAGGTAGAATGGAAAGACTATCTTTAAAGGGCAAGGGTGTACAAATTGTCAATTCTGCATCTGAAATAGAAATAGATGTTTTAAAAAGACATCTCAGGGAACTATTTCCTACGTTAGATCTAGAAAAACTACAAAAAGCTCACACCAAAAAATGCCATCCATTCAATGAATGGATGGAAAAGCATTGTAGAGAACATTTATATATTACTCAGATTAGAAAATGTGAAAATGAAGAATGCTGCCTGCCATCTACTTTGCCAAGAGAACAATTGAATTGGATTCCTGATCCAATGCTGAAAGATGAGCATCATTACAAGTCATATGTTGAATTAAAAGGATCTGAGACTTCAGAGAAAGATCTGCCTTCTAGAAACCTGAAGGCCAAGAAAAGTACAAGTAAGTAACTCTCACTACACTAATACTTAAACCATGAGTTTATACCAACAAGCATACCTCACATTCTTATTACTCAGATTGTTATCATGTAGATTTTCTTTTTCTTTTTTAAAATAATTTCTTTAAATCAATATGTATGAATATTGATTTGTAAGATATGTAAAAGGGTTGATTAGTTATTTTGATATTAAAGCTAAATAGCTTTTTTTCATTTTACACCATTCTCTCATATGTTTTCATACATTTTATTAGACACAAATGCTTTTTTCATTTCATAAGATGTGATGGGTAATACAACTAACCTGTCAAGTGCTGATGGTGATACAGATCTGGCTGACCAAAGAGAAGGTAAACATTTCCAGATATTCAATTTTATTCAATTTTGCTTAAATTGATTTAATCACATAAACTGCATTGTAAATGATAAATTGCTCATTAGTCTGAAAGTGGTGTTTTCACATTTTTAAATATTGCCCACATTTGACAACTATTCCATTATAATACTAATACATGTAGGTTCCACTACCTGTTGACCATTTCTGTACTAAGCAAAGTAAAAGTTTTTGGCTGGGCTGTAATGATTGTTTAGCTACTTTCCCAGGAGGTATTTAATTCATTAAGTGTTAACTCAATTTTTTTTTATTTGAATGCATGCTGAAAAACATTGCATCACTTCTTTGTCAAATTGACATAAAGTGAAGTGTTAATTTTATCCCCCCTCCTCGCTCCTTTCTTTGAAATCATATATGTATATTATGGCCCCTTCCATATCACTGAAAATCACAAAAAACTGACCCTTGTCAAAATTCACAAACCACTCTCTACAGCCCCCTCCACCCCCTCACCCGAGATACAAGTTTGACCCCTCATCAAGCATATGACCTTTAGTCCAGGATCACGGGCAGGTTTATTTATGTCGGAACCGCCATATGTCTCAGATGGTTGTTTCTCATGTAGAATTTACTCAGGAATTCAGATATGTAAGTCTTACGCGATTTTAGGTAGTAATTATATTTGAAAATTTGCATTTGAAGTAAGGCACTGTCAAATTTTCTGACTAAAAACGAATTTCTGGTAATTTTTTATTTTTGTGTTTAAAATTAAGCAAAATGCTATGTACTGATTTATAAACTCATTATATTTTGGTTGCTTAAATGCTTCCAGAATGTTAGTGATACTTACCACCAATATGGTTGAACTAAATTTCCAAGATGGCCATGATTTTATGATGGTCATTTTGTGATATTGTTATTAAAAACTGCCTATATTTCTTTTTACAACAACTGCCATATTCTTAATGTGATGTTCATTATTTGAACACATGCTATAATCATTTCTGAAGCAAACAAGACATCTTGAGCTCTTTTTATCTTCATATTTGACAATTTTATTTGCATAATGCTAACCCCACCCCAAACATGGATGAATCAGTCTTTGTGCGCAGGAAGGTCATATAACTCTAACAATAGTTCAAATCTGAAACAAGCACCTAATTTGGCATAAATACTCCTTGGTGGTCACTCTGTCAATATATTATGCTAGTCACCTCAAATTCAAGATGGCCGCCATTTTTCTAAAATGGCCGCCACGAATTTCATACAAAACACAAATTTTGTCATGACATATCTCTCTATTTCAGAGATAAATTACGTTTTGTAAATGCATTTTAAAGATTGAGATCTGAGAACAAATACAGACTATCTATAACATACTTCTTTATTAACTATATAGTACAATAATCTACAAATCATCATCTTCATCTCGTACGTCATCTTGTTCATCTGGGCCACACAGGTGTTCACCATGTGTCACATCTTCATCCTCATCATCTTCTGCTATTTGCATTTTAGAAGTATCACTATTCAGTGCCCTGAAATGTCTATTGGTAACTGATCTCCTTCATACCATTTGATCTGTTATTGATCATCAATCAAGGTCCCTCCGTGGCTGATAGGTGACAGCTCACATGGATTGGGCTGAGCAGCATGCTTCCACATTCTGGCAACATAGTTTGCCCTTTGCAGGTGACACAGAAGTGTAGCAGCACGTGGTGGTAGAGTACTTGGATTAACTCTTTTTCTGGATGCAATAGGCGTTTCCATAGACTTTGGAGCATAGGTTTTCTGAGAAATCATGACCCTAGCTTTGTTTACATTGTTGACCTTTGTCTGGCCATACATATAACAGGTAAATGTTTCTACTTGGTTGATTGTTTGCTCATGTAGAGTTTCTACTGTTGTTTGAGAAAAGATCTTTGATGTACGCCTCACGGAAAATGCACCATTTTCTAGCATGTGCATTATGCCAGGATGAGTTTATTCACAATTGATAAGATTCATGTAGTATTTCACCATCCATCTGGAGTAATTGGGTCTATTGCCTGCAAAGAAAACAGGAATCATCCTTTCCAAGGCATACATGAACAATGAAACATCATTTGTGCAACAGGCTCGATTGAACAGAAGCCACCTCTGAACCAGTTTGATGTACATCATCCAGTACTTTTGTGTGGATCCATGGCCCCCCAGCAGTGTTTCATCACAATACTGCTCATATCGTGTCATCAGATCAAAGTATTCTTCAGAGTGCTCAAGTACCTCCAGGGATGCAGGGCTTGGATCAGCATTAAAGGTTTGTAGCATTTGATGTATTCCATCAGTGTCTTTGTCAATTGTAGCTGGGTAGGCCTGAAAATGGAGCTGTGTGAGAGCTGTAGCTAGCATTGGGTGAATTCTCTTGCAACGGTTATAATGCTTACCAAGAGTGAATCCTCTCAGAGAACCACTTGCCAAAACTTCTGTTTCAGTTAATATCTTTCACTTGATCTATCAATGAAGGATCCCAAACATCCAAAGAATGCCAGAGAAATGTGGAAGGCTCTGAAGCAAATGAAAACATTGTCAAATCTGGCTGTCTCTTCAGCTTGTATCTGCATGGCAAGTTTAGCAATCGCCAAATCATATGTCACAATGGAATAATCTTGCTGGCACTCTTCTGCTACCCTTTGTGAAACTTTGAGAGTCTCCAAAACAACATTGAGTTGAGTAGGTGGCAGAGTGATGTTTTCCATATACTGATTGTTGTGTAATGGAAGGTGATCTTCAGACAGTTGAGCATTCCAGCCAGTCCACAGAGGGACACTTTCAGTATTCATGCTTAACATCCAGAGGATATCCCTCCATTCTAAAAGTGTAGCATGAGCTTGTTGCTTGATTTGGATCTTGGTATAATGGAATTGGGACATCTTAGTTTTTTTCTGTAAGGCTCAAGTGTCTTCTCTGCCATTACAAATGTTCTAGCTCTTTCTTTCTTCTTTCGTTGACCTGGTGGTGCATCCACTACATCTTCCTGGCTGTCTGTCATACGATTTTGGTAACAAATTCCAATGGTATCATGAACTGTTCCAGCACCTGACAAAAACCCAATGTTCTGATCAAAGTTATCCCATGCCAAAGAAGTCTTGAGCCCTGGTTTTCTTTGCAAGCCATCAGGGGTAGAAGTTCATACTTATTTCTGTAGCAAGTTGTGTCTCTAGTTCTTCTATTGTTGGGTAGCTTATGGAATGACCCATCCGATAAAGGATATTTATTACTTTTCTTGAACCTGTAAGACTTTTTACTCCAAGCCCCATGGTCAAGTGTTTGCCAGTCTTCACCCTTCCATGACTAACAGCAAACAGAACATCAGATGATACAGACTTGATCAGTCGTGATGTCTTTGTATTCTCTATTTTCGCTGCAAATAGAAATATATAACATAATTATTGTTTGTATTGTATGATAGAAGGAGAATTTTTATGGTGATAAAACATATGTATCAAATACATATCTGTGGATCCAGTGTAGAGAACACGAAAAAAATCTGTGTAATTCATCTGGTGGTTCTGCTTGTCCCTTTGCCACAATATCTGCTGATAAGGGTTCAGGTAAATTCTTTATGTTCTTCTCCTGGTCTTTCAGAAGACCCCTCAAGTAATACGCTGCCTCAATGATAGAATGTTGGTCAAAGTTAGCCCGTTTTATACCATTGTCTGCTGAAAGAGCGGGATTGTACAGAATGATGACAGATTTATTTGACTGTTTGATTACCTTTAAATGTGGAAAGTCTGCAAATCTTCTCACAAAGAGATTGTGATTGCATAGGTTGTTTCTTCATCAAAAAAGGTGGTGTAATGTTTGTGTAAGGAAATCAGTAAATCAGCACCTTCTGACTCTACCAATGTTTCTTGAATGTGGCGTTTCAGTTCTAAAAAAAGCAAGATCGTGAATAGAAGGTTTCTTAGATGAAGACCCTGAAGGAATTTTTGTCTGCATTATGTAAATAACTTCTTTTACAGCTGTGGTGATATTTGACCTCTTTAGCTATCAAATCAATGCCACTTATCCTTGCAAGCATGTGTTCCTCATTGCATTTTGACAGCAGCATTGTATATTGCTTCTGCAGCATCTTTTGTCTCACAGTTTATAGGAAATTCTTTAGAATGACGTCCCTTGATTTCGCATTCATGCCACAAAATAGGCATGTGGTAGGCTAATCGAACAATGATTTGAATTGAGATGAGTCCTAGAGAGTAGCACTGCTTTTACTTTAATCCATGTTTTTTCTTCAAAGGGTCTGACGTCTCCTGTGCTTTCACCTTTTAGGTGGAGTGCATTTACGTTTCTTGTTAGCATTGCTTGGCATCACCTTGTATCATCTTGTATCATCATGTAAGCAATAACATTTATCTTATACATTCTAACCTAACTACAAATTATAAAATTATAACATTAAAGTGTTTACCTTATTCTCAATATACACCTTGACATGCCAAATTAGTACACAGCAATACTCATGCAAACGGTTCATACTAGTAAAAATTAGAAATGGCACGTTAAGCACATTCGATTGTACAATAGCAAAGATTTCTAAACCAATAAAACCCCTAGTCACACTGCACTCCTAATTTGGTACAAAGTTGACTTTCTTACATTCAAAAACATATTGTTCAACATGAAAATCACCCAAATCTAATCTGTCATGTGAGAGATATGTCATGACAAAATTTGTGTTTTGTACGAAATTCGTGGCGGCCATTTTAGAAAATGGCGGCCATCTTGAATGCGAGGTGACTAGCATAATATATTGACAGAGTGACCACCAAGGAGTATTTGTGCCAAATTAGGTGCTTGTTTCCAGATTTGAACTATTGTTAGAGTTATATGACGTTCCTGCGCACAAAGACTGATTAATACATGTTTTGGGTGGTTTTAGCATTATGCAAATAAAATTGTCAAATATGAAGATAAAAGAGCTCAAGATGTCTTGTTTGCTTCAGAAATGATTATAGCATGTGTTCAAATAATGAACATCACATTAAGAATATGGCAGTTGTTGTAAAAAGAAGTATAGGCAGTTTTTAATAACAATATCACAAAATGACGATAAGTTACCATAAAATGGCGGCCATCTTGGAAATTTAGTTCAACCATATTGGTGGTAAGTATCACTAACATTCTGGAAGCATTTAAGCAACCAAAATATAATGAGTTTATATCAGTACATAGCATTTTGCTTAATTTTAAACACAAAAATTTAAAATTACCAGAAATTCGACTTTAGTCAGAAAATTTGACAGTGCCTCACTTCAAATGCAATTTTCAAATATAATTACTACCTAAAATCGCGTAAGACTTACTTATCTGAATTCCTGAGTAAATTCTACATGAGAAACAATCATTGAGACATATGGCGGTTCCGACATAAATAAACCTGCCCGTGATCCTGGACTACGAAAGCTCTTGTGAGTTTAATTTTGCATCCTGTGTTATGAAAGCTCTTGTGAGTTTAATTTTGCATCCTGTGTTATGATAGTTAAGTTCAAAGTTATTACTCTGAAATATGAATTGGCATGATATAATAATTCCCAATACTAGTAAATGTGTCTGCTTATCTAGGAGCAGCATCTTTACTTGGCAATGCTGGTGAACCGGTTGCAGTGCAGCAAACATGTGTCCCTGCAGATACTGTCCAAGATCTCCAGATTGAAGGTAAAATCAACCCAATTTTCATCCAAAATCCTCATTGTCTCAATTGATGTGATTTTTCAACATTAAAGTTGTATGATTTAGAACTGATATACTTGAGAATGCAATCAAACACTAGTAAATATTCAGATGAAACCACAATTATGGGGATGTTTCTGAATATCTGAACCCATATTCAAATTCTTAATTCAACGTTTCAGTTAGGGTTTTCTTATTTATTCTGTATTTTCTTTTCTATGTATAATTCAGACTTAATCTAATCTATTAGGAAAAATCAAAGATAAGAGAGATATTGTGGAATATACAGAAAACATGATTGAGGCATGAACATAAACTTGAATACAATATAAGCTGACAAATGTATTGAATATTGTTACTTTTCAGGTGAGACGCTGGCTGGCAATGCTGATGAGCCTGTTGCAGCTCAAGCTATCTCTGCAGATGCAACCCGAGATGTCCAGATGGAAGGTAAAATTTGTTATGAATTTTACTAGATTTTCAGACTGTAAGCTACAATGGTCAATATTAAACAGTCCCTAAATAGCAATCATCATGGTGCTTTATAATGTAGAAAAAACACTAAAAGGCAAACTATATTAGCTGCCAAATAATTGCTATCACAAACAGGTTTGATAGTCATATATATTAAATACATTGCAATGCATCGTCATATCACCCGACTATATACGCAGTATTATATAAGCATGAACTGTGTAATTGACGATTGCAATGTTGAGTTTAAGTATCTAAACTTATCAATGCCATCCCCATTTTTTCTTCATTTTATTCTTCAGGAAATGCTGCTGCACAACAAAGAATCAGGGCAACTAGGCTCTTCAGTGCCCAATTTGCTAGATTTGTGTTACAATGTGTGGAGTGCCGTAAGCCTAGAGTAATCTACTCAAAGCAAGTTTTAACAGAGGAAAAAAAAATCAATCTTTGTTTAGCATTAAGTGAATACGATTTTACGTGTGGAGCTCCTATACTTCCACCATTCCACCCTATGCTGGCTCACTTCCACACTAAAGCAAAATTAGAGTGTTCACACCCTGTGGAAATCGCCTACTATTCAAGTAGGCTAGGTAGAAATGACATTTGTGCTCTTTGTGCAGATGAGGATGCGTTTATTAATCAAGATCTTAAAAAGAGTTTTAAAACTGTGCTTCCAATATGCCAAACTTGTGAGGATGATGGCAAGAAGCCCATCGTACAAAGACCATTTGGCAGCAAGAAGTAAGATCTGTCCATATGAGAAAATGTGTTGGAGTTTAAAGTC
>CM032669.1:26571447-26623844 GCA_019095985.1 Streblospio benedicti | reverse complement strand
GGCTCTTCAGTGCCCAATTTGCTAGATTTGTGTTACAATGTGTGGAGTGCCGTAAGCCTAGAGTAATCTACTCAAAGCAAGTTTTGACAGAGGAAAAAAAATCAATCTTTGTTTAGCATTAAGTGAATACGATTTTACGTGTGGTGCTCATATACTTCCACCCTTCCACCCTATGCTGGCTCACTTCCACACTAAAGCAAAATTTGAGTGTTCACACCCTGTGGAAATCGCCTACTATTCAAGTAGGCTAGGTAGAAATGACATTTGTGCTCTTTGTGCAGATGAGGATGCGTTTATTAATCAAGAAAGAGTTTTAAAACTGTGCTTCCAATATGCCAAACTTGTGAGGATGATGGCAAGAAGCCCATCGTACAAAGACCATTTGGCAGCAAGAAGTAAGATCTGTCCATATGAGAAAAATTTGTTGAGTTTAAAGTCCAAATAATGGGGTTGGAATATACTCAAACATTTACATATGCAAAATAAGTAAGTAGTAATAAGTAAGAAGTAAGTTATGGCACAAAAGGTGCGTGTGGTGTATTTTGTCCAAACTATGGTAACATTGCAAACTTTTATTTTGACCATTTCATTATTGAATATTTGTGAATGATTAGTGGTGTGTGGATAAAATAGTTCTTCAGTTTGCAGACTGTACATTGCTAGTAATGTGACAAATACTTTTCAATACTGTATGATATGTTTGTTGTTTTGAAATGTTAATCAATTTGATTATTTGTTAATACTTTTAGGGAGTTTTTCATGATATAAAAATGTTTATTTGGTAACTTTACACAGATTAGATACAGTGGTTGAAGTTATAATACTTAAATATGCAGTTTCTGTGGTTTGTGTAGTGTTGCAATTGAATCTCTTTTATGTTCTAGTCAGATAGGTTTTCGGAAAATTTTACATGGTTTCTTTTGTTTGTGATTTATATATGTTTGTTTTTTGTGATTTATATATGGTTTCTTTTGTTTGCAATTTATATCTAGTCAATTTGTATAAAGTTATTTGATAAAGTCATTTTTATATGTTTTATAGAATGTCATTATCATCAGCGTTCAACATTTTAATCTGTCATGTTTTTGAAATACAGTGAGATTTTATTTTTACCTTTAACGTGCTTTATGTTAATAAAGTGTCTGAAAACAGATTGAATTGTTAGATTGATATTTTTATACTTACATACTAAGACCGACTTCAGTTTGATAGCTTGGCACCTAGAATTATAGTGGGAATCATATTGATTACTTCTGTGTTGGTGAATATAAATGTGACCAAATACAGATTTATTGTCTGAAACATACACTTTAAGAACTTTCAAGAAAGAAAACATATTTTATCGACCAACCCGTATATAATTCTTGATAGGAAAATTAAAAAAGAAAGAAAATCATTACCGACCGACCGACCCTGTTTTGAAATCCTACGCCAAACTTGGTAAACTTAGTTAAACGTAATTTATTGGGATAAAGCATAAGGCATGCAACATGGTAGGTTTCCAATAACAGAATGACATATCACGTAATAGATTAACATATAAAGTTTTATTATAAACATATATCATACAGTACACACTACACAGCCTGACAAGCCTGTGTTTATGGTCAGCGCTGTGGTAGCCATCACTGGCACTAGGTGACTGGAAACTATGAATCAATTTTGTTTGGCCCGAACATACAAGGAGCTTCCATAAAGCATCCGTGGATGATCCGTCTCAGAATGAGGATGTATTGGGAATGGAGCAATACACGTCATTAATCCCAGTCAATAATCAGTGCTGGTGCCAACTGTAGCTTGGAAATCATTCAATTAGACCTGTCTGTGTATATAATGACTTTCTTCCCTTCACGTGACCATTTCAACACCCATCGCCCTGGCAGCCCCTTCCACTAATCACTGTCTCTATCCCTAGCCTTTACCCATCCATTAAGGGACCATTCAGTATTTGTGACAGGGTGGGGTAGGGGGTAGGAGGATTTTCCGAAATTGCTGTGAAAAAATTAATAACCCACCTCAAACCTCTGTGAAAAAATTGGTAACCCCCCCCTCAATTTCATGTGACAAAAATTCATGACCCACCCACCCCACCCACCCGACCCCCAACAGTTAATGCATTCATTGTCGGTTAACTAAAATCCTATTTGATGGATATCCATAATATATAAAACAGTAAATTTTAGTACAGAATCTCTAAAAAATAGTGGTAAATTTTATGTGAAAAAATTGATAGCCTTTCTCCCCCCACAAGTGTGAAAAAATTGATAGTTCATGAAGTTCATGGCCCGTCCTAAAATCCTCCTACCCCACCCTGTCATAAATACTGAATGGTCCCTAACCACATTACGCCTTGATTAGTCTCAATTATCACCGGCCCTAATCACGGTCACACAGTAACTAGGTCGGTGGACTGTGTATCCACCTGTCTTGTTGGTTTTAGTTGGAAATAGCTGATTCTGTGACATACATTGTACGTCCTTCGATGACACATATTTTTATTGTATTTATATTGATTGTGTTAACTGAGATTTGTGTTCCACTCTGTGATGTTTTATTGGATGATTTTGTGGACTTCGGCACAATGTCCCAGGTTCGTGTCCTGGTCATGGTTCGCAATGTGTGCTGTATAAACTCGAGTGTAAGAATTCGCTAAGGGACGGTGCAATATTTACTAGGCAGGGGGACCGGTGCATATATCGAAAAACTTGTCTGAAAAAAAAGGTCTTGTCCCATGCTTATGTGATGAAAAAAACCTTAGGTCCCATGACCTTTATTCATAAAAAAAAGTCTGCGTCCCCTCTCATGAATATTCGCGTGAATAATTTGTAGCGATTCGCTCACGTCAAAGTGGGATTTCAGCTGCTGAAAAAACGTAGACGTCCCATGCCCAACGAGAATGAAAAATTATCAGGTCCCCCTACTTCGCACCTTGAAAAAAGTACCTGTCCCCCTACCAAATGCACCGGTCCCCCTGCCTGGTAAATATTGCACTGTCCCTAACTGACCCGTGGTATCTACATATTGAACACATTGAATATGCATTGCTTATATTATTTGTTCTGAATGGAAACATTAAGCCATGCTAGTAGCCTGTATGATTCATATATTCTGATGGAAGTTCATCGATCCTGACCCGAGAGAGGAGGGGGGGGGGCACACAACCCCACCTTGTGATTTCCCGCGATCCCGGTGACGACGAAAACGTCATCACTGTGAACAAAACAGAAGATACTATTGAAAGCTTAGTGCAAAAAAAATGCTTGTGGTATCCTGTTTAGAACTATAATGATTACGTTTGTCTATGTTTCATACCCGGGGTTTCATATAGACATATTGGACATTAACTGACTGGCTGTAAGTATTAACATTAAAGGATTCTTTCTTATTTACGAAGACAGGATCATGAACACCCCTAGATGGAATGACATAGCTTTTTAGTTGTGTCAAGATGGCCGAGTTCTTGTCTTGAGTAGCTTGGTGAATAGGTAGCACAGTGGCATCTAGCAATCCTGTGGAAAGCCTGATCGCAGATAACGTCAAAGTTCCATCTTCTAGCGACAATAAAATTGATGTCTTGAATTGAAGTCTTCATCTCCAATCACAAAACGTCCCTGACTTGCTTCAATTAAATTTTCACTGTAAACAATTGTGAAAAAACAAAAACAAAAACAAAAAAACAATCTTAATGAAGCATGAATTATTGGTTGAAATATTAGTATCTTAGATCCGTTACCCTCACCACTTATGAAATTTACCTACATCAGTCAGGATCAAAATAACTCCTCAAACAGCCAAACCAAGCATTAAATCGTATTGTTTTTGTGTTTGTGCTTCAGCGAGAAAAATGTTTTGTTATTTAAATTGTTTTGATTTTGGTATAGTCTTCTCTGTGAGGAGGGTAAAGGTCGCCACCCGCGTCACTTCTGCACAGTGTAAAGGTCATTGGGTTGAAAGAGTGAATGAGGGATTGTGTGAGTGTGCTGCCATTGTAAGTATGTAATAATTGATCAATTGATCTTTAAGTGTGCCAATGACCGTGTGTAAAATATAAAGTCGTAGAATAAAGCTTGGATCACGACTAATAAACCACCACATTTAGATTCGCATTTATATTTACAATTGACACATAGACAGAACAAACGCAGGTGTTCAATACAACATAAAGTATGTAGACTACAGGTGTGTTCAAACGTCTAATGTCCGCTTTTGGAATAATATCTTTAGTACCACCTAAATCAAGACAATATCCACATAGTTGCCTTTTAAACACTAATTGCGCTCCTACCTTTGTAATCTATAAACAAAATTATCATCGACTGATTTCCTCAACTTATGTGACACAAATTGTCAACTTATGTTTCATGAATTGTGATTCGTCGGCATCCAAAGTGATATGGGATATGATCTAAGCCAGTGTATTTTTAAGGAATTTGCCGTACGTTTATTTGATGTGTGACATTAAGCACCAGGACAAACATCATAAAAATATAACTTGGACACATTCCATCCTTTCCCCGCAGCAAGCATGAGCCTGTCGCCGGCACGGCCAATACCATATATCCGCATGTCTCTGATACCCAGCTGTTGGTGGTTGACCTCACCCAGCCGAGTTCCCGTCCAGTTGTAGAGATGTAAAGTGAACCAATTAGCAATGACAATGATGTCACCCACGCATTACGGGGCCGCGGGTAAAACGTCAGCTGAATGCGGCGTACGTGCTGGGACGGGCTGCGGTAGATGTCCAGGGTTTCAACAGACCCGTCCACAACGACGATGTATCCCGAGTGATGACAGCACACAGAGATAGTCCAGTCGTCACTGACCTCCATGGGCAGGGTGGACACTAGCTCGTGTTTATCTTTATGCTATAGAGATGGAGCCTGTTTTTGCCAGATTTGTCTTTTTTTTTTACAATATAGCACTTTATCTCCTATAGCTCCAAGCAATATACCAAAATCACCTTCATGCCGCCCGAGTTTTCGGTTCAGGTCTTTTGAGTACACGTAAGTCATGCTATGATAATATCTCACAATACACCCGTTGGCAAGGATACACTTATTACTATCTCTACCAACATCCTGCGGACGCTGTGCACTCAGCACCTTTTTGAGGTGAGGTGTAGGATCACAATCTACTGACCACTTGACCAAATCATTCCCACTTTCTACAATGAGACACCCACCACCAAAACCAAGGTCATCTTTGCCAGCTGCTTCTATTTCGGCCACTTTATTGATTTTAGGTGGACCAAACACAATTTTAATTGATGTTATCATTTTAGTCAATGACTGTATAGTGTCCTCCATGAGTCTTAGTTCATCTTTCATTTTTGTTATGTGGCTCATCTTTTTATTTAATTCGGCTTCATGTTTAGATTTCAGTTGACAGTTTTCAATCTGTATGTCACTCATTTCAGCCTTTAATATACCTAAGTCATTTTCCATCACATAATCTATTTCTGGTGTCAATTTTGCATTTTCGTTTAGGCGTTGTTGTTGTTTCATCCTTTCAGCTACGTTAGCTTCACATTTTGTTTTTAGTTGACATTTTTCTCTCTGGATCTTACTATTTTCTAATTTTAATATATCTAAATCCTTTTTTACTTTATCATATCCATTCACTTACTGGTCATATTGCATTTTCAGTTTCTCATGCTCTTTGGCCAAGGCTTGATACAGTGGACTTTCGGTTGTTCTATCTACATCTTCCACAATGTCAGTTTGAACAGCTTGATAAATCACATCTCGGTTATTCACATTGGTAAAGCAAAGCCTCAACACATGTTTTACCACCTGAATGCTGAGCCTGTCTTTGGGCCCAAAACTGGTCATAAGTACAACAAGCATAACTAGTGGTCCATCATCCGCGTTGGCTTGGAACGGAACCCAGTCTTCCCCCAGCCTGTCCCTTTCCCACCAGGTTAAGCCGATTGGTTTGTTACTATCAGTGGGAGGTTCCAAACCTTGCAGAGGCTGACGATGGAGAATGCTCCACATGATGAGTCCGAGTGCAAACAGATCGATGGATTTGTCATACTTGATGTCTTGGGGATTTGGCTTGAAGAACTCAGGCGCTAGGTAGTAGCCAGTGCCACAATAGGTGGTTTGATGTCTGTCCTCTCCTGACATCACAGACACACCAAAATCGCAAACCTGCAAAATTCAAGGTAAGAACTTAATAAGGGTGTCAATGTGACATGTTTTATTATCTATTTCATACAGATATGCCAATTATTAGCAATGCTTTGAACAATACAATTGAAATATTTCTCTTATTGTACAGTTTCAATCAATGAGCACATTACTCCTGTTTACAAATGTGAGGTCAAATGTGATGTTTTACTTTATATTGTATATTAGGCATAGGAAAATGATTGTTTGGTTCTGGTAACATGATTTTGAAAAATAGGTTAGTTAGGTAGGTAATCTTTTTTTGTCATTTTTTACCGCAAAAAAATTAAGTTAAGTAGGGGCAGCTTCGTTTTCACTCTACATATATTAACCAAAGTTTACTAGTCGGTGATGAACAGTTGCCGTTGGCCTCACCCATTGTAGACGGCACATTGCCAGACTATCAACATATAAACAAATGGGCGGAGCTTGTGACGTCATGGAGTATTTGCATGGCTTAATTAAGACGTTAATTATAAAAAAAATCCAGTAATTATTAAATTACTAGATTAAAGGATGCCAGAGCATTCTATCAGTGGAGTAATTCTAAAAAAAAATCAAGACATTTGGTCGAGCCGTTTGAAAGTTATAACGACAGCTGTGTCAGTAATAACATAAGACAATTTGGCTGGCCGTTCACGCCTGAGCGTCATCACAACGCATCCGGTCAAAAGGTCAAAGATGGCGGTAATTGCAGTCATTTTTCAAGATAAATGGTCTACATATCATGTGTAGGTCGTGTTTTGATAGTGACAAAGAATGAGAAATATCTTCCCAACAATACTCAATTTATTTGGATATGCAGTTCACTGACACAAATTAGTTATGAGCCGGGATTCCTTGAGGTACCCGATTACACTAGCTAATGGCCGATTTTTTTTGATTTTTTTTTAAATTTTTTTTTACATTTTCATTTTCATCATACAACAAATAGTGTCTATAGGAGACGGGCCAGCTAGTCGATCATTATACTGAGGTAGAGGCTTCTGGTGATCTATCTGGTACAAGTACTACTACATCAGAAAAGAATGCCAAAAAGGTTAGAAAATAGTTCTCTGTGCTTGCACATAGCCACACGAATATTCATTTATGCATTAGATAATTAACACTAATCCGTTCGGACCCCAGGGGCATACTTTTTGTGATATATTTTTGTACACTTGGTTTTCTTCTTTTTCTATTTAGTAGTTGTCACCATACATCTTGCCTTTACCAGGACTGAAGATTATTAGATTTGGTTAAATATTAGGATTTCCATAGAAAATATTTGATTCGGGTCCGCTTATAATAAAGAATTGCTGATAAATATGTACAAAATTGTTTTCTTGAGGTAATTTTCATAATGGAGCATGGAACATGAGAAATTATAATGTAACACGTAACATAGGGGCAAAATGATAGTGGAACATGGAACATAGGGGTAAAAACAGTATAACATGGATCTGATTGATTGATTGATTGATTGATTGATTGATTGATCGATTGATATTCTTCAGGAACTAATGTTCTTAGGATAGCACATGAAAGCGTACATATATATGTAATGCTTATTTCCAATGTGGTCCTGTTTGTTTGGCAGGTTAGGTAACCAACTGAGCCAAGGGTATGTGTGGGGATCACACAAGCTATTGTTTTCAAACTACGTGAGTTCTTTTACATGCAGAGGGATGACTGTCCTCTACACGGGACACGCCTTTTAACGAGGCTTCCCAACCTCCCGCTTGGTGTCACCGTCTAGCAGTATACTCGACTGAGGCAACACGCTCCGTGGAGATCAGCAACGCAGTGGCATAGGATACTAACATATTCCATGACCATGTTAGCGAGTCCTCCATGCCCGTGGACGCACATGGATGTGACCCAGACTCGTTTCGTTCAACCAGAATCTATATTGCATATTATAGAGTTAGTGAGCGCACGCAACCACGGAGTCTAGATGATCGAGGCTAGACCCAGACTAGTGTTGACTGTACGTTGAACGTACTGCACGTTTACGGCAACCACGTCAAAATACGCAGAATAACAAGTACAATCAAATGCAGTAGTTGACCTTGAATGTGTATTTTGCTGAAATGTAGATTAAAATATTCACAAAGAACACTTGTATCTATAAAACTGTTATTGATATATTAGCAAGAATCTTTCGGATATATCTAACTTTGTCGGCGTCATCGCAAATATTAGATCTAGAGACTGATTTTTGTAAAAGATAAATGCTGACTGTCGCTAGTGTCGATGTCAAGGACAAGTCAAGGGCAAGTCAAGTGTAAAGCCAAGGTCCACTAGCCGACTTGAAATCTGACAGACCAAGCTGGACTTTCCTTGATTCTAGGTAAAACAAAATAAGTCTTAATAAAGAAATACCATGGAGACCAATAGTTCTACATAGGGAAGCGGTAGACAACTGAGTAATAAATAGATCTAGATCTAGTATGTGAGCTAGTTGAAACCACTGGTACTAGTCACGAACAAGGACTGATGATTAGTTTTAAATAATATGTTTCTGGCCCTCACAGTAAATATATAGTTATATTTACTGAGCCTGAGGGCCAGAAACATATTATTTAAAACTAATTATCAGTCCTTGTTCGTGACTAGTACCAGTGGTTGAAACAACGAGTTGAATCAATCAGTTGATGTTGGCCTTTTAATGGTTGAACTTGAAGTATGAATTCCCTTTTTTTTACTTTTTTTTTATCCAAGTTTATCCTTTTATAGTCAAGGGTAATTCATCCAATGAGTTTATAGACATATTCAACTACAAAGAAAAAATGCTGTTTTTGTGATTTATTTTACATTGCCTGCAATGCCCTTAAGTATGGCAGCTTTTTGCCAGATGCCTCCACAATGTTTAAGTAGAGTCTACATATGGGGGCTATAAATGTTGATAATTTGTAATTGATTTTTTTCTATTTTAATCTAGACATAAGCTCAATAGAATGAACATCCCGCAGCCCCCTTCACCGCAGCAGCATGGCCGCGTGTCGCCCTGGCACCTTTGGTGTGGACTGTCTGTATGAGTGTCACTGCGCTGATAATGCTGCCTGTCAATACGAGACGGGTGAGTGTCCACTAGACTGTGCCGAGGGATACAAAGGACCTAGCTGTTCACAACCAGTAGAAACAAGTTCTGGGAAACTGGTGGTTACCTCTCAGGCTGCGTCCCTGTTGTATTGTATTCTGGCAGTAGGCGGCCTCGCCCTGCTTATAGGAATATATATTTGCTGTAAAAAAAGCCTCAAGAAATATAAGATTGAGGACGACCCTGAGCTACTGACACAGCGAGATGAGCTAGAACTGGAGGACGTTCAGTCAATAGAACTCGATCCGATTTCAAGGCGCCAATCACGCCGCGTGTCATGTCGCATGGTGCACTATCAGGAGAGTCAGGTGGAAAAGGACACTCTAAACAAGGAGATAGAAGAGGATGCTGTAAATGTGGATACAAAAAATGCTCTAAACACTGACCCTCAAATTACCCTAGATATGGATACTAAAAACACTGAATCCTAATAATAAAACTACTCTGATTAGGGATAATGAAAAAAACTGAAAATACTGAGTAGGCAGTAAATTATTAATGTTGTTAAAGCATAGTGTTACTTCAATTTGATTCTTGTCTGTTTTGGAACAGAAAAATGTTTTCAACACAAACAATTAGTGTTTTGTTGCTTCTCACTTTGTACCACATCAGCAATGATGTATCAAGTGTGGATGCTATTTATCCTGATTTCTCCGTAGTCAAGACCCATAATGACACGCAAAAAATGATCTCCACCAAAGCAAAGCTCAGTCATGATGAGATCTTATTGGCATATATTTTCAATGGCATATGTTCTGCTATTTTAGGTGTAGGAGTGATCATGGTTTTTCTGGTCATTGTTTTGCGCATTAGGAAAATGCTTGATAAGAGGAGAGTTCACGATCATCTGCGTATAGTCAGAGCGCACAACAGGCAAAAATCTGTTACTTTTAAAATGCCTCTTGTGGTGGTGGTGGGTGATGGTCAGAATACTAAGGACACCAATAAAATATGAGCTTATGGCTACTTTTTCTGTGGAGTTGAAAGTGTTCTTTACATGTATTTACATTGTGTGTACATTGTGTGTAAGCTAATATTCAACACTTTCTGTACTCTGTGAAAGATGACTGTATCAAAACTATTTTCTATTTTTAATATTAATTTTGTAGTATGCAGGTTAATTATTAATGTTGTTAAAGCATAATGTTAATTCAATTTGATTCTTGTCTGCTTTGGAACAGAAAAATGTTTTCAACACAAACAATTAGTGTTTTGTTGTTTCTCACTTTGTACCACATCAGCAATGATGTATCAAGTGTGGATGCTATTTATCCTGATTTCTCAGCCAAAGATCCATAATGACACGCAAAAATGATTCCACCAAAGCAAAGCTCAGTCCTGATGAGATCTTATTGGTGTATGTTTTCAATGCCATATGTTCTGCTATTTTAGGTAGGAGTGATCATGTTTTTTAATTGTTTTATGCATTAGAAAATGCTTGATAAGAGGAGAGTTCACGATCGTCTGCGTATAGTCAGAGCGCACAACAGGCAAAAATCTGTTACTTTTAAAATGCCTCTGGTGGTGGTGGTGGGTGATGGTCAGAATCTTATGGAGAACACCAATAAAATATGAGCTTATGTTCTGTGGAGTTGAATTTTAGCTTACACACAATGTAAATACATGTAAAGAAAACACTTTCAACACTTTCTGTACTTTGTGATTTTAGAGTAAAGATGACTGTATCAAAAATTTTCTATTTTTAACATTAAGAGGAGAGTTGCTGTTAGACTTGCTAATTAAAATGGTATGAAGTCTAACATCTAATGTTAAGTATGTGTACAAAATAACGATGGTGGTTCTTGAGGTATGAATAAGTATTAGAGAATCATTCTAGATCACCAATCGCTATGACCGGCCATCCACATATTCCGTGAATTTTACCACTTCTTGTTGAATGTTCTGAGTTTTCTTGTTCAGTGTTCTGAGTGTCTTAGAATAAAGATGCTGATATAAAAAGTATTTTGTTGTTTAAATGTTTGTGATTACTACTTCTATAGGTTTATGTAATCTTTAGATTGATTTGTCAACATTAATTAAATGCTCACAGCCAGTGATTGCTCAAATTGATTCAATAGAATCAATGACAATATCTGAATGACAAATTAGGAATTGTCATTAGACCCAGAATTTTAAAAATAAAGGATAAAGATGTCGCTTGAGGAACCGCATAATCTCTATGCAATCTGACGCACAACGGAAATTTGGCGGTCACCCAAGAAATTTTAAATTCAAACATAATCAACCCCCACTGTTTAATTCATCTCTAAGGTGTTTTCATGGTTAATGTAATTATTGTTTGCATTGTAACCGTGAATGAAAGTTCATTACAGTATATTCAAAATTGCCAGTATAAATTATAGATTACACCCGCTTTAAATAATGATAATAAATATTTTATTAGGGTCTCATTCGCATGTATACAAGTAAAAACGTTTAAAACACATATGCAACCATTCATATATGAATTATATGAGACTAGTGCAATTAAAATTGCAAGAAATATAATGCCTACGCCTATCTAAAATTTGTTTGCAGGTTTTAGCTGTACTGTATTTCTGCGTTTTGTAGCCTCTGCCCAAATTGTAGCCTCCCCTCAAATAGACGCCTGGTTAGACACAATTTTAAATCAATAAACGCCGCCCTCTTATAAACGCCTCCCTCATATTAACGCCTATTCAAGGCCGGCGCTTTTCAAAGAGATCATCGCAGGCGCCAAGTTGATTAATATGTTTATTACATACGATGTGGTTTGCTTGTAACTTCGTTATTATCAGTCTATGTATCATTTTGAGTTATTTCTTTATAAAATATGCCTAAATTCCAAAATTAAAACCATATAATTACTAAACTGTAAGTTGCTTTCTTGTAACTCTAATTTTGAATTTCAGCATTTTCATTGTAAATTCTTTCACCTTACCATACTTCTCTAGACATACATATTTACTAATTGTATGGTTTTAATTTTGGAATTTATGTATATTTTATAAAGAAAGAACTCAAAATGATACATAGTCTCCAATATGCTATGAGCCTTACTCAACAAATTTTAAGTTATTATCAGTCTGATTTTGACAGTTAACATATCATTTTAAAGCTGAGACCATCGTGGATATGATTATCTACACCATTATATGAATATCTATATAATAACCAAAAGGAAATAATGTTTATGACGTTTAGAGAGGGATCACACACTAATCCCTGTAATTATACACTTGGAAGCAAGTGGCGGCGTTTTTATTTGAAGTTACATGAGTAATTTTCTGTGGCTTCCTCACGTGTGTCTAACTTAAGGTGATCAAATCATTTTGCGTAAATTATTGCCTCCTTCAATTAGACGCCTCCCTCATTTAAACGCCTAGACATGTTTTGAAAACAATAAACGCCTAGGCTACAAAACGCGGAGATACGGTATATACTTGACATATTCTTTCTTCAACAGACATATACCTTCCATTGCCATAGTGACCGAATTCAACTCTAATTGGTGCAACACCACATCTAATTTTGCAAATGACTGTCTAGCCCCTTTGTTTATGGAAGGAAGGATCTAACCGGTAACTCTCGGGTTCATATTTATGTTTGAAAGTTCGGTACGTCCTTGATTTATTATGACCATAACACCATATTTTTTGCAACTACCGGTAATCGATTTATGCATACTTTCCATGTGTCATTTATATACTTATTCTTAAATATATCTCTATAAAATATCGACATAACATTTTTTGTATTTTTCTTCATTTTAGTAATTTAAGAAGTAAACAAAGATTCTGATAAGAATAATTCGATAACCCGTGTTTCAACACCCAAATTGCAAATGTATACCGTAACACTAAAAATGTATGCGCACAATTTAATTTGCGAATTTTGTGGGCAGGTGCAAAAACGCAAACTTAAATAGTCAGCAAACATTAATAGCTTATGTAAAGTGGGTCCAGGATTGACAAAAATGGCAAAATTAAATAGTCACAAAATAATTTATGGATAAAAATCGCAAAATTAATAGCCTCGAAATATTCTAGTTTTACAGTAAATATTTTTTGCAATAAGTAACATTCTATGTCTTTAATATCATTAGGCATTTAAACAATATATACAAAATAACAACTGAATAAATATGCAAATGTATATTGTAATAAATGACTGCCAATAAAAGAACAAAAGAATAAAAAGCGGTTTCAAAACTTGTTTTAAAAGGCATTTTTTGTGATTTAGAAATATAACTAATAATATGCTTATATGTTGAATATTCATTTGTTCAAAGTTCTGTTAATCATCTTGAGTAATACTTGTACTTTTGAACTATAATTTTGAAGCTACCTGAAGCTTTCAGCCATCTTCACATTTCCCCTTTTCCCACAGTGCACCAGTCATCACGAGATTGTGGTGCGATGACCTTGGCCCCCAGGATGGTGGTAAGTAACATTTCTCAGACCAGACTTGAACAAAAATGTGGGGGCTTTTGAAACTTCCTCCCAAATATGACAACATCCTGGGACATTGACCAATACATTTTCGGTATTAATTACTGCAGTCTTTGAATAATTGGAGTCAATTGTACTTCCGTTTTTTACTTTGTTTTGAGCAATTCACATTACAAATTATTTCAAAAGTAGTTATAGGGACTTCTATTTTGATAATATGACTAACTTATGAATGTAAATGAAGCAATCATCAACATCTCTGTTAAAAACTATTGAAAAGGATTTTCAGTACTTCTGTACAAATTGACTCTGAGTATCAGATGTCAAGCAAATTGACCTCTGAAATGTTTCGCCTGAGAGTGGATTAACATAATTTATGTGACCTGTTTAAATACTGCAAGCTGATTGTTTGAACCCGTGCCACACCCATCTGAAGGTCTCTTCTCATGACATCTGGATACTCAGAGGTACCAATTGCTTTAAATGGAAAAAATGAATATGAAATCAAATGGACAAAATAATTAACGAATTTAAAAAATAATCCTCACCAATCTGACAGACAGGATGGTATACTGTATAGTAACACACATACATGCAATATTTTGCGCAAGTAACCGGATATGTCTATCCTTTTATCAATAAAAATTATCGCTGCAAAATCGTAGCTAATGCCTCTCTTTGTTTAATTTTCATGAAGTCATTTAGCAACATCTAGTTTATTTCGTCAATAAATATGCAAGGGCTTACATAACATAAATATCAACTACATGTAGCTTAGTGTCTGTGTTTCGATTGTAAAATAACATGATAGCTCATTATCCAAAATTACCCATGCATGCATATAATATTAATATGTCATTCATAGATAAATTGAAGAAAAGTTCACTCTCTTGGTTTCACAACAAGCTTGCATGGTGGGTTTGACAAAATCGCGCCTCTACGTTTTCCAAGCCAACCTGGTAGCCTGGTTGAGGCCTCGATAGTGAATCTGGAATAACCATGAATAACATCAACATAGAATATGAATTTATATCTTCTTAGCATATGAATGTTGAATACAATCTAAAGATTCTTGAATGGCTAACAATAATTTCAGAAATATGAATTTAAGATACGATTAGGAAACCCGCTCTTAAATCTTACATTTCGTGGCGAGTTTTCATTGTCTCAACAACTTCTTTCGGGCCAAACGACATTCTTAGATTGAAAGTCACTTTGACCGCCATGGCGGCGGCGTCACATGACAGTGACAGGAAGATGCTGGGAAGTGCGCTCGTAGCTGGCACTGCGATTCATTTCTGGGCGCCGGAGGATCTATACAGCTTCCTGTATCTTTCTTTAGCTTCAAAGCTCTGTTCTCACGTGCCATAACCCGAAGCCTTTGGGGCTTGAGCGAAATCTGTGTCGTTAAATGTTCTGTAAGTGTCGTAATTAAATTGTGGCAGAGATTTAGGACAGTGCGACCACTGATCTTTATGTTCCAAATGGTAGTTTGATTGGAAAAATGAGATATTGATCAGTGCGGAGTAGACTGGTGATAAATTTCAATTTGAAGTGATGGCATCGTCACTGATTTTTACAAGATGTCAAGAAACGGTATCTTGAAATCTATACCCCTGGTTCATTGGTGAATTTAATGTTTGGATCAATGCTATCAACATGCTTGGTAAACCTTCTATGAAATGTTCATGGATGAGCACAAAGGTATCATATCACGTATCGGTACCACGTGTTGGGGGGTCAGTGCTGTAGCCAGTGCTCTACTCTCTCTCAAAGTCATGTGACTAAAGAAGTTCTTATGACAAGAACGAACGCCTCGCCAAAATGTGAGTTTGACTTGTTCCTATAATGGTATCTTCACCCAGTTATATCATGAATGAAGGAACCCAGGGTGAGAGAAGTCACATTCTGTACCTAAATACTGTTCAGAACAAATTTTTCAAGAATAGGCTATATAAGAAATTGTGCGTTCAATTTGACAGTAATGATAAACTCACCTCTGCAGCATCATAGTTGTGAGCATGTGTAGTTCCAGTTTCACACACGACCGGTTGCCCACAGAAAAAATGCATTGGAAGAGAAATAAAAACAAGATTTATAACTAATAGTCCTCACAATTATGGATTTTAAAATGTATTCCATAAAAATTTTAAGTTACCAGAACTACTCTTTTGTTGGAAGAAATATTTTCCGTTTTCATCCAGCCATCTCCTCTGGTATAAACGCCTTGGGTCCTTCCAGTTTTTTGATCCATATGAATTGACTATTATGTTTGATACCGCTGTGTGGTGCTTGGTATGTCATAACCACCTGTACAACAAGAACATATAAGAGGCAAAAGCAGCAATTACACAGATATATGTAATTTGAAAAACCATTTTGGCTGTTTTTGAACAGAAAACATTGAAGGGTATCTAAAATCATTACTATTATGAGTGAAGCCACATCTATATTTTCCCGTATTTGCTGGTGTGGATATTATAGTATAATTTTAAAGGTATAAATTAATGTATTTTGATAGGATATTTCTTTTTGCGAATTATGTGTGTTTAATGTATTTAATGCATAATAAAATAGCAACCTTTGAAACTGCATTTTGTGCATTTGTCATAACGAAAAGGGAATCTCATGACGGTATGTTTACCTCTGATGATTATTTCCCAGAGTACGCCAAATAAGAGGTGATAAGCTGAACGTGCGCCTTATCAAACGTTTTGTGGGTGGAGGTCAATTTTGCCAGCAGGTGGATAAGGTCCTTTAACTAAATATATCACCTGCTTTTAATGTCTTCGCTGGTCTCGTGGAAACGCCAGTTGCCGCCACTTGTTCTGATTCTCATGACTTCGTGTAGAAGTTGTCCACAAAAGGCAACTGCTCTGCTGTTCACGGTGACTTTACCATCACGGCTATCTTCGAATAAAGGCAATTTGTTGACCTGTTGCAGATTGTAATCTACCTGTGATGGCTGCTTCAAGAAGGAAATGTTTCTCACCAGCAGCAATATAAAGAGTTCATACTAAACTACTGAAGATTTGACTAATATTCTATAACGCAGCATTTTTGCAACAGCATCAGCTAATAAAACTAAATGTTTAGCATGATTTAATTTTGTAAAATTTCAGTTTGGTATAAAAGTAAAAAACGCAAACTTAAAATAGTCAGCAAACATTAATAGCCTATGTAAAGTAGATCCAGACCAAATCGCAAAATTAAATATTCACAAAAATACTATAGATAAAATCGCAAAATTAAATAGCCACAAACACTAGTTTTTATACATGATTAACCTGGAATCAGTACAATGAGAGGGAAATATTTTGAAAACAATAATTTCTTGCCAAAGCAAAACAATTTACCCAGAACCTGATCCACTCTGCCCTGGGCCTGTTTCTGAAAGCCCGGAAAGCAGCCAGGTAAAGCACATCCACATCAGGTCATTCTTAGTGTCCGGTATTCGCTACGGGAGCGTGAGGAAAGAAATTACATGTGAAATAATATGTAAGAAATATAATTCAATTACCTAGAACTTGATCCATTTCAAAGTCTCTTGGGCTCCGTTTCTGTACAAATTGACTCTGAGTATCAGATGTCAAGCAAATTGACCTCTGAAATGTTTCGCCTGAGAGTGGATTAACATAATTTATGTGACCTGTTTAAATACTGCAAGCTGATTGTTTGAGCCCGCCACACCCATCTGATACTTTGCTGTGATTGGTCACTTGACCTCATTTATATTCATTACCGGCTAGTGATGATTATAGATTAACAGCCTGTGATTGGTCAGAATTTTTGATGAGATTACTTATGTGTCAGAGGTCTCTTCATGACATCTGATACTCAGAGTGTACTAATTGCTTTAAATGGAAAATGAACATGAACTAAATGACAAAATAATTAACGAATTTGCAAAAAATAACTCACCAATCTGACAGGACAGGACGGTATACTGTATAGTAACACACATACATGCAATATTTTGCGCATGCCATAACTGGATATGTCTATCATTTTATCAATAATAATTATCACAAAATCGTAGCTTAATGCCTCTCTTTGTTTAATTTTTCATACAAGTCATTTAGCAAATATCTAGTTTATTTTCGTCAATAAATATGGTATTTATGATAACATAAATATCAACTACATGTAGCTTAGTGTCTGTGTTTGATTGTAAAATAACATGATAGCTCATTATCCAAAATTACTCCATGCATGCATATAATATTAATATGTCATTCATAGATAAATTGAATAGTGTTCAATTTCTTGGTTTCACAACAAGCTTGTGATGTGGTGGCTTGACAAAATCGCGCCCTACGTTTTCCAAGCCAACCTGGTAGCCTGGTTGAGGCTCGATAGTGAATCTGGAATAACCATGAATAAATGACTAAATATTAGAATATGAATTTATATCTTCTTAGCATATGAATGTTGAATACAAATTCAAAGATTCTTGAATGTTTAACACAATTACTCTAAATATAAGCAAGAATTTTAAGATACGATTAGGAACCAGTCAAATTCACATTTTGGCGAGGCTTTCATTGTCTCAACAACTTCTTCGGGCCAAACGACAATTCTTAGATTGTCACTTTGACCGCCATGGCGGCGGCGGTCACATGACAGCAGTGACAGGAAGACGGGGGGGGGGAGGTCGTAGCCGGCACCGCGATTCATTTCTGGGCGCCGTATGCGGATCTATACAGCTTCCTGATCCTTCCTACGTAGCTCTAGTTCCTCACGTGCCACAATACTAAAGTCTTTGGGGCTGATGGTATGGCCCGTGTCGCGAATGTCTTCAGGCGTGGTAATTAAATTGTGGCAGAGATTTAGGACAGTGCGGACCACTGATCTTTTATGTTCCAAATGGTAGTTTGATTGGAAATTGAGATATTGATCAGTGTGAGTAGATTTGCGATAAATTTCAATTGAAGTGATGGCATCGTCACTGATTTTTACAAAGGTGTCAAGAAACGGTATCTTGAAATCTACCTCTGGTTCATTGGTGAATTTAATGTTTGGATCAATGCTATCAACATGCTTGGTAAAACCTTCTATGAAATGTTCATGGATGAGCACAAAGGTATCATCTACGTATCGGTACCACATGTGTTGGGGGTTGGGTGCTGTAGCCAGTGCTCTACTTTCAAAGTCATGTGACCAAAGAAGTTCTTGAGACAAGAACGAACGCCTCGCCAAAATGTGAGTTTGACTTGTTCCTAATGGTATCTTCAAATTCTTGCTTATATCATGAATGAAGGAACCCAGGGTGAGAGAAGTTTACATTCTGTACTCTAAATACTGCTGAGAACAAAATTTTCATGAATAGGCTATATAAGAAATTGTGTTGCTCAATGGACAGTAATGATAAACTCACCTCTGCAGCATCATAGTTGTGAGCATGTGTAGTTCCTGTTTAGCAAATCCTTCTCCTACACACGACCGCTTGCCCACAGAAAATGGCTGGAAGAGAAATAAAACAAGATTTATAACTAATAGTCCACACTATGGATTTTAAATGCATTCCATAAAATTTTAAGTTACCAGAAATCCATTTTGTTGGAAGAAATATTTTCCGTTTTCATCCAGCCATCTCTCTGGTATAAACGCCTCGGGGTCCTTCCAGTTTTTTGGATCCATATGAATTGACCAAGTGTTTGATACCACAGTGGTGCCTTTTGGTATGTCATAACCACCTGTGGTATTAAACAAGAACATATAAGAGTAAAAGTAGCAATTACACAGATATATGTAATTTAAAACCATTTTATGTTTTGAACAGAAAACATTGAAGTATATCTAAAACGTTTTACTATGATGAGTGAAAGCCACATCTATATTTTCCCATATTTGCTGGTGTGGATATTTTAGGTATAATGCAAAGGTATAAATTAATGTATTTTAATAGGATATTTCTTTTGCGAATTATGTGTTTAATGTATTTAATGATAATAAAATAGCAACCTTTGAAACTGCATTTTTGTGCATTTGTCATAACGAAAAGGGAATCTCATGACGGTATGTTTACCTCTGATGATTATTTCCCAGAGTACGCCAAATAAGAGGTGATGAGCTGAACGTGTGCCGCCTATCAAACGTTTTGTGGGTGGAGGACAATTTTTGCCAGCAGGTGGATAAGGTCCTTTTAACTAAATAGATGTATCACCTGCTTTAATGTCTTCGCTGGTCTCGTGGAAAACGCCAGTTGCTGCCACGGTTCTGATTCTCATGACTTCGTGTAGGAAAGCGTCCACAAAAGGCAACTGCTCTCTGCTGTTCACGGTGACTTTACCATCACGGCCTGAATAAAGGCAATTTGTTGACCTGTTGCAGATTGTAATCTACCTGTGATGGCTGCTTCAAGGACGAAATGTTTTCAACAGCAGCAATATAAAGAGTTCATACTAAACTACCATATTTGACTAATATTCTATAACGCAGCATTTGCAACAGCATCAGCTACTGTAAAACTAAATGTTTGTGCATGATTTAATTTGCAAATTTCACTGGTATGTGCAAAAACGCAAACTTAAATAGTCAGCAAACATTAATAGCCTATGTAAAGAAGATCCAGGACCAAAATCGCAAAATTAGATATTCGCAAAATAATTTATAGATAAAAATCGCAAAATTAAATAGCCACAAAACACTCTAGTTTTACAGTACATAGATTAACCTTGAATCAGTACAATGAGAGAGAAATATTTTGAAAACAATAATTTTCTAAGCAAAAGGTAAACAATTTACCCAGAACCTGATCCACTTCGTCTTGGGCCCGTTTCTGGAGCTCCGGGAAAGCAGCCAGATATGACCAGATCCACATCAGGGTCATTCGCGTAGTGTCCGTGCCCGCTACGGGAGCGAGGGAAAGAATTACATGTGAAATAATATGTAAGAAATATAATTACCTAGAACTTGATCCACTTCGTCTTGGGCCCGTTTCTGTACCTCCGGGAAGGCAGCCAGATATGACCAGACCCACACCAGGGTCATCCATGTCGTGTTTGTACCCGCCACAGGAGCACGGGAAAGAATTGGCGGCATCTACTAGCTGCCAAGGTTTACAGTATTCCCAACTAGACTAGTCTGATTTAAAAGTTAGACTAAAACAATATGGATTTATTTTGTTATATGCATTTAGTGGCTTAAAACGTTATCGGTATATCTATCAAAATTATCTTAAAATTCCTATATCAAAACTTTGTTTAGATACAACCTAAACATTAAAATAAACATGATTTTATATTGTGATAGATCTCATAATGTTCCTCGTCAACTTTTTTAAACTTTTTTAATAGTGCTAATGATATGAAGTCAAACAAGGGTGATGGGTTAGATCAGGGATTTTGTGACCTCCCCAAAGGCCTTAGGAATTGAAAACTAGTGGTCCTGATTTATGACCATTTATGATAATGTATGATTGTAGTCTTTAATAAAACAAATAAAATAATATCCATATTGAAAACCATACAGAACTTGGGCCAAAGATACAACAAAAGCAGTGGCCCGAACTAACCTTCTAGTGGTCGAGAGATACCATGAAATCAGCTGTGTTATCTTGTGACCTTATATAAGCTACCTTTTCTTTTCAATAAAAAAACCTCAGCAAATATTTGATAACTGTAAGCAGCACCATACCCGAGAAGAGATCAAAGACTGTGAAGAGTAGGTTGTCCTCAGTCAAAAGCTTCATGGCTTTGTGGTCTTCAGGATGTGCTTCTGCTTCTTTCATCTCATGGATCAAGTGGTAGGTGAAGTCTGTCAACTTGTCTACAAGTACAGATTCAGAAGAAAATAGCTGACACAACTAGCTTCAATAGCGTGGTGTGCCACAAAAGTCGGAATCCCTGCTCATTTTTGCATCATTTATGCCCTTAATCCTTAGAGTCATAAATTTAATTTTAAATTCTAGTGTGTAAACACGGGGATGCACTTCAAGATTTTCAAGTGTTGACCATCCTCATGTATTTTGTTTGTTTGTTTTTTGTCTAGTGTTTTGGGTGTGTGTTTTTGTGTTTTGTTTTTGTGTTTTTTTGTGTTTTTTTTGCCCGTAAATGGTATTAACATTAGCATCCCCATATAATCGTTCTCGAGGCGTATATATTCATTACTCAGGATGTAATAAGATTAGTCCTTTTTACAGTCAAAACCCCATATAGACTAATAAACATCAAAAATCAATGTCACCCATGTTATTATCTGTTTTAGGAGGAAACAATGTGCGTAGTAGTATAGAATCATCTAACATGGCATGAACTCCCTAATGACCACAATAACCAATCACTGGGTTACCGGTTAATCGTTTGATGTCTAACACCCAGTCCCAGTGTCTGGTGGGCAGCATTACCATAGCACGAACTCTCAGCACGAACTGGCTGTTGCGGCAAATACAGGTATTACAAAAGACTGCAAAAACTCTCATTGACCAGTATAATTATATACTACTGCAGCAGACTAAATGATTTCCGCACACAAGCCCGTGCTGCAGACAATGAATCAATGTCCAGTTTGGAATCAATTGTTAGTGTGATTCACATATGATGGAATACTGAGTAACTCGAGTATGAGGCGGGTACAGACAGGCAGGCGAGTATTCGAGTAGGAAACATTTCTACCCGTGGGGACCCTAAATGATACACTAATGGTTAGTATTAATGTTATGCTCATCAGAAGCCCGAGCATACATGTGTTGTGCTTTTGTTAACACTAAAGCACTGTAAGCACTAACCTGGATCATAAGACTTCATGTGGTCTCTCCACGCTTTCTCAATATACCCCTTGAATTCCTCCATGAACTCCTACAAATATCACCGAAATGTCACCAAACAAAATCAATTGCTTTTTAGGTGGTCAAATTTTCTCATTTGTTTTATCTGCAAGCTGTCTCGGAAAAGTAGGCACCATATATCAAATATGAAAAATGACGTGTCACATCATGATGTCATTGGGTTTGCTCCCTTGATATCATGAGCGATCTCAAAATGTTAATATGTGGCTAAAAGGAAAAATGTTCATGGCTTTCGTCACAGTTGCAAGGCTACTCAGTATTTATACATTTTAGACGTGCTTGAGTGTTTTGGTCGTGTTATTTACCTTCATAACTTTGGAAGTTTTAGTCGGAATAAATCTCAACTTTGGGTAGAATTCAGTCAAGTCAAATTCTCCAAAACTTTCTTCTGCTTTCTTCATCAAAGCCATAATATTCTGCAGAAAAGGATCTTGAAACTTGAACCTGAAATAATATTTTCTTTTCAGATGTAGATCTAATATTGCTTGAGCGTACTTTGTTCCAATAGCCACTTGACTAAACTGGGTAAATATATAACAACATTTTTTAAAGTATTAAAGCTTGAATTTTTAAAGAAAAAAATGTTTATTGAAATTACTAAACATTAAACACGAGTTATTGATAGTGGTCAAGTTATTGGCAACATCAAAAACATTTATTAACATTCCCGAAACAAATATTCATCTACTACACCTTCTATGATAGTTTTGTCCACTACGGTCACACAAATGTAAAACATGCATGCTTGGAGGAGATAAGACGTATGATTGTATGGATGTTGCCAATAACTTGGGCAATGTCAATAACTTAAGTATGATGTCTAGTATATCTGTGTCACAATTCTATTTAAACCTACTTAGTTCCAAAAGCCATGGATGCGAGGATATTGTAGGCCAGTAAGAAGGAGCACTCGTACGGCTCCAAGTGTCCGGCTGTCTCCACGTGATCCACCAGACACTCGAACGCAGACTCCAGGTAAGACTCCAGAGACTCGCCGGTGGAAAATTTCCTGCTCGACAATGTTTCAGTATTTTAAGATACAAGAAAAAGTACCGATTACTGCACGCTGTAAGTTTTGTCATGTTATTGGTTGGGTTTTGTTTTTTGATTTTCGTTATTCTTTGTTCGTTTACGCCAAAGCAGCGTTTGCAAGCATCAACAAGCAAGTTCATTTAAGAACAATATCCATGTACTTATAGCATAATGTATAGAAAATACCATGTGAGTGCGAATACGTCGTTCTTGTTTACGGTGAGCGCGTTATCTCATCTGACGAGTCCAACAAACCCAATGAAAATATGGCATTTTGGTGGGAAAAGGTGGATTTTTTTTTTTTTTTTTTTTTTTGGGGGGGGGGGTTGCTCCGACCTCCCTAGATCTCTCTTTGGGTTGACAAGATCCTAAACACAGCTGTGTGGACCCGCTGTGTCTACCTCAGTGCAGCGTGCGCCAGCTTCCTCTGCATGGTGAGCCGCGGAGAAAGGTTGCCTACGATAATGTCAGCGCCATCACCAGAAAATTCCATCACTGCAAATGAGATACAAAAATGTTAAATAATGAAGTATATCTTGGATTTTACTTGATTGACATGTACTTTGTTATAACCAAATCTATTTCTATAAACAAAGTGGTCCCGGGCACGGTGATCCTATGATATCAAGCTGCCCTGTACTCAGCATTGAATGGTTTAAGAATGAATTGGTGAATTGAGGCAAAGTACAGTAACGTTCAAGTGGTACCCCCAACCAGCAGCAATGCCGCCGGTGGTGGAGGCCACCAACATTAATAATAATGTCTTGTGTGTCCCCAGATGTAGACGTGTGACGCCTCTGAATGTGTGGGACGATTGGTCTAATAGCTAAGGTGCCAGAGAAGACATTTGCATAAAGTTGTCATTTTAAGACATGTATTTCAGTAAGATATGTTTGAACCACTCGAAAGGTAAACTAACATGTTATAGAACCGAAGTTACTTGTTTGCATGTATTGGAGATTGGAATCCTTACTTACTTGTTCGCATGTATGGCCGATTCGAAGCCTTGCTTCCTTGCCTCAGGAAAACTTCCCGTACCAAGTCTGGGGAAGTCAGGATCACCATACGCATAGGACCTGGTGTCATAGAATGTCATAATGTAAATTGATCATTGATGTGTTCGTAATGTAAACCGAATGTACGTCACTTGGCGTCACCTACCATCTTGTAAAATGCATTCTGCTGTAATTAATAGTGTTTAACACGAGTCACTTCAGTGCCGAGTTATCAATGCAAACACTAAATAAGACCTGGTACACGCAACACAGAATTGTCAATGAGTTCCTTAAACCACCTAGTTGTAGCTCTGGAGTATATGCAGAGAACAAACAGATTGCCCAATTAAAGCCTCAGTCACTATCTGCCGTCCATAGCAATCAATATATATCTTATTTTGCTCCTGAAATTGTCTACCATTCTCCCTTATGAGTGCAACGAATACCACCTGTTGCTTGCCTAATATTATGTATCATACAATATTACAAGTATATGTTGCTTTCATTATAATTTCTACGATCACTTTTAAACTCCTTTCAAAATTCCAACTTCATACATACCCATGTAAAATGTTGCCATGTCGCCATAGTCTTTTGTCAGTTTACCAAACGTTTTGTACATACAATTATCCACCATTTCTGCAATAGATAAAATAATTCTGTGTTGGACGTTTATTAAACTGTGTAATAATCTACCAATAACTTGAATGTGTATCAGGTACACACTCACACAAGCAAATGCAGTTGTGGATGAAGCCAACGAAGATACAGTAGACGCTGATACTTATATCAGAAAAATCAGTTGGTGTGTATAAACTCCCCACACCCGCAAATATATAAATAAAAAACTCCAAATAAAACAAACATTAAAATTTGTCAGAAATTGTATTTACAGACGGTGTAAGAAATAACACACATTTTTCTCTTTTTTTAGTTGGAACATTAGTGAGGCAAAGGCCTGCGTGCTTTGTCTCATTGCGGCCAAAACCTCTGCAGCAACCAGGATTTGTGGAGTAGATGTCCATATCTATAGACACTGACACGTTAATTGCTTTTCTCAACATTCTATGAAGTTGTATACCAAGAAATGTTAGAATTACACTGGGATTTACAATCTGGCTTTTGTCAAAGATATTATACACATGTACCATGAAACGTTTTTACAAAATACATGCATATAATTTGTACGTTGAGTCTCTTATGATTGTACGCACGGTGCAAGTTTCCCAAAATTGGCAGAGGCCTAGGTCCTGGAGGCAGCTTGTACTGACTTGGACGCAGTACTCTCCACAGCACATATACTGCAGAGGCGGCCTCTACTGTATACAGCCCGATCCTGGCAGCGTCCCCAGACAGGCTGAGTTTGGAGGAGACATAGTCCACCAGCCAATCAGGAGCCAGCTTCTCGAGGTACTCAGCTGGGAGGCGGAGACTCATCCTGGTGAAGATCTGGTGGTAACCTAAAATGAAACAACTGTTAACAAAGTAATGACAGCCTGTCACTAGTCTGTAAAAGAAGTGCCCCAGGGGATGGCTCTATCGAGTGTCATGCACACGCCTGATGGCTAGTAAATGTTTAGGGATAACGGCTAAAAGCAGTGAATCAAAGACAGAAATAGAACACAGAAGTGTGGCACAAGTGGGAGAGCCTAATCCATATGTGATTAAGAAGCTGGCCAGGTATGAACACGTCTCTAAGCGTCTGCGAAGGTTGGCCTAAAGGTCTAAGGTGCCTGTCCATGCACATACATGTATGACCGGTATGTTGTGAATAGGAGATCGTGAGTTTGATTCCACGGCCTTCCAAAGCTTTACAGCGTTCCCCGAATGTTTCACACATTATAGCATGCAAAGTAGCTCAAAGTGAAGTATAATAAGAAAATAGTTAGCATTCCACATATGGTGCACGATATACTAATTCCTGAATTAGTAACATCAAGTTACCGTGAGATTTTTTATTCCCTTGCTTATTTTTAAGTATCATTCTGTTCTCCCAAAGGCATTTTTCCACGTCAGAAGTGGAGATCGTGTTTTATAATGCAATAGAACATTTATAAATTCATAAATGAAAACCTATCCTCACTAGTCTACAGTCAGACATAAGTAGTCGTGCATGAATTTGGAAAAAATATATGTGCAGTGTGAGCACTCTGACAAGTGTGCAGGGGTGTGGCTAAATATTCTTCAAGAGTTTATATCCTTTCTTGCTACCAGTCCCAACCCCATTACTCTGACCTGCACTGATGAGTCCTAATAGGACAAAACAGTACCATCTGCAAATCCAAGTATGTTTTAATAAAGGTATTGGATGGTTTGTTGATATTTACTAGGGCTCATTTTAATGGATGTATTCATCTTATGATACAACTTAATTCAATTACAATTGAAAAATGCCTCCTTTGAAGTTGAAAATTCTGGATTGTAATATCCTTTATAGGAAAATGACTAGCAGGCTATAAACCATTCAAATATACATAGCTATCAAGGAATGACCCAATGAATGACAAACCACTGATAAACAAAATGTGACCGAATGAATAGCCCACACAGCAGCGGCACAGTTACAAAGACACCATTGTAATGTGAAATCAGTTTTTGTAGTGATATTCAGCTTCTAACCACAATATACATGTGACATTGAGAATGCTTATTCACACGTAAGCTAAATGAGTGAATGCTTTAACGGGGCGTGCAGTTTACGGTTGTAAATATTCTCTTTCCATCAAGTTTACATGATGGTTGACATGACTTCCCTGTTTACTTATTGTACACAGACTGATTATTTAACCAATTAAATGCAGTATTATAGGAAAGTGACCTACCGTATGTGTCATACTGACACACTTATAGGCCAAACTCGATAAGCAAACATCATGCTAACAATAACACGTGATAGCAATGTATGTGATAGCAATGTCTGTGTCAAAGACTGGACCTCCAGCGGCAATATTTGATGAATATTGATGAAGGATTTGAAAAATCTGCCATTTTCCTCTGATTTTAACACGTTTTCCTCTTGTTTTACCATGATCCACTGGAAGCCCTCAGTTTTATCCATAACAGTCTACGCACGAGACAATGCTATGATTTATTATACATTATTATTATAATACTCATCGATTTTAATCCTACCTGGATCAGCCTGTTAATCCCGCCAGTAGCACGGCCAGAATGACAGGACATAAACCATGGCTGTTTAAATAAACTTTTTGGATGAAAGTGTTGACAATTTAACACTGTCAGTAAGTGCCTATCACAGAACCGTTATCATTAAGCCCCAGTCAGACAGTCACGAGTGTTTTACCTCGGTTGTTACTGTGTTTTGGGAATTGATAAAGGCATGGTGGAAACATTATTCTACTGCTTCTGTTTTGATACTCCTGTAAAGAAACAATGAGATATGCCAAATAATTGAACTGAACTTAAGCTTCAATATTTGAGACCATATGACATGGCTTTCGCGCAAAATCATGTTGGCGTTGAGGTCATGGATAGAGCAAGTAGGTAGAGCAGCTGTTGACTGCACACTGGCCGCGCATAGTTTTGTCCTGTACGTGTAACAGTTGCTGCATGCCGTATGGTGTATGTTGTCGATGGTTTATATTTCTTCTCCACCAACTTTCGAAGGCACCCATGTAAGCCAACATGTATTGTTCACAAGTAATTATTTTCTGCTTATACTTTATCTTAGAATATGTAAATATACACACGCGTATATTGATTACTGCAATTAAATTATGTTGTTGTGTGTGTGTAGAATTTGGTTTGGTATAATCAGATTCGTGATAAAAATGAGACCACCTCTATATAGAGACTAATTGATGACAGTCCATATATGGTCTTAATAAAGAGAGTGTGTTGTAATTTGCACATTGAGAAAGGGAGCTTAATTTAGGGTTTGTCCATTTGATAGTGTGTGTAATCGTGAAATGGAATTCAAATAGTCAAAACTAATGATTTACACATGGAATACGGGGTAAAAGTCGTCAAGATAGGCCCTGATCCACACCTGAAGAACACAGAATCACTGCATAATCAGTCATTCGACATTATAACATAAACATTCACAACATTGATATGGATATCAATATATTTGTTGTAATTGTTGAACAGACACACAAATAAAGGTATATAAAAGGCACACGGAATACGGCCCCTGGTCTGCGGCTGCGCAGTGCACTGTGGCGTGTGCTGGTGAATTCAAAATCAGTGCCCCCCCCCCCAGTTCTACGTACGCCATTGCCAGTAGTGTATCACCGCTGCCTGGTGTGTGGTACAAATCAGCACAAAAAGGCAGAGGTTGAGCACCATCTGCCTGTGTAACCATGAACAAGTAGAAGAACAAGCACCCCCCCACTCTTCATTGCATATAAGAGACCCGATAACAAGGCATGTAATAAAGGTGCTTTGGAAATCCAAAATACCAACATCAGTACAATTGATATATGACACACCAGAAAAGAGGCGTCAAGGATAATGAAGGATAACATAGTTATACTACACAATGCCCATGGAAAGGAACAATTGCTTGACTGTGAGCTGCACATGTACAATACAAATAGCCATGGTAATTTGCAACTTAATGACACAAACATAGACCTTGCGTCACCTAAGGAAGATATCTTCATACAACCCAGATTTCAAGAAAATTATGCATTACATGACAGTGGACTTTCGGATACACCTTACAGGCAAAACAATTAGATCTACCAAAACGATGATTTGCAATTTAATGCTGTAAAGACGGATCTCATTTCACCTAGATCTATGGGAGATGCTTTTGTACCATCCAATTTGCAAGAAAAGAATGCCTCAAGAGAACTTAAACGTGTATGTTCCTACACCTCATGGTCAAAACGGTAGTTTCAAAGCTTTGCAAGTCGAGGATGCAGAGAGAAATATTGCACATGCACCAACCAAAGAAGACATCTTTGTGCCACCAAATTTTCATAAAAATGATCACTTGCATGACAACGAACTCTCCAAATCCGTCGAAATTTCATCAGATTCTTTGCCAAAATATGAAAATAATCAAATGCAAGCTCATATTTGTCTATTGATATCTACATAAATTATAGGATTTGAATACATGACTAATCCAGACACAAAAGTGCTCGATACAAATGTTTCCCATCGAGTTTTTGGGAAACAGTTGCTGGTGAATATAGTCCTCCTTCTACCCATGCTTGATCAATGCCACTTCCTTCCACGTATTTTCGTAATTATTATTATGCAGCAAGCGCTCAGAACACAATATGTAATTCACCATGTCGAAACAAAAAATGCTTCATTATATCTTCATGCTCCATCCACTGCTTCATGGCCGTATCATACAACTGAAGATCAAGAGTAACAACTGTAATAGCATCTGGTCCCATTGCAAGTTTGCCAATAGCTCGTGCTCTCTTGAACTTGTAAAAAGAGTACCATACTCTGTAGGCGGAGAGCGTATTGAAGGAGGTACTAAGGCAATATTTGTCTTGCACCCAGGTGAAGATTGCAAGGAGTTAACTGTAGAACAAACATATTGTGACGTATTGCACTTTGTTATGGCCCACACAGATCAAATTTCAAGCCATCGTAGGTCTATATGTTTGATTGGATTGGCCCATTTTGGACGCCATTTTCGAATTTGGCTGGTAAACATTGATCAAAAATAAAATATTATTGTTCCATTGGTTTTGTAGTGTTTAAAACATACATTTAAACACTTTATTTGTAATTTTATGACAATTACTTACCAAGGTATCAGCATTTTATTCATCGGCTGCCTATTTGGTGGCCATCTTGGATTTGAGGTCTTTCAAGTTTTCAGAAAAAAATGACACCCTAATTTTTTTTTTCAAAGCTTATATCATCTTTTATCAGAATCAAACAAGTTTTTGCTTTTAACAAACAAAAAACACGAAATTACAAATGTGCCTACACTATACCACGTGATCTGGTGGTGAGTGGGGTTTTCATGTATAGTTGGTTTGCACTGGCAGATCTAGGTTTGAGGGAAAGGTAGTGCATTGCCAGTTGGCTTCATGAAGAAATTCGTCTAAATGCCAAACGCCCACTCAAAGAGGCCATGAAATGAAATTTGTAATTTTGCTCAATTCAATATATATTTAGTAACCAATACCACGTAACACATCTGCACATTCCATTGCTCTGTCAAACTGCCCACAGCTGATAAACACAGCATTTTCAGTAGGTCTACGCTTATCTCACAGAGGTTTTTCAGCAATCCACCATCAGGTTATGAGCATCTACATCACTCTAGGGAGTTTGTGTCAGTAGCTAGATGTGTCTAGCTTATCAAACATAGTTGCTGTATTTTTGCGTGATCGCTAGTCTCATTTATTTGTTCTTAAAATGCCGAAATATTGTGTTGTATTTGGTTGAACAGTCAAAATACTGTAAGTGTTCATCAAAGTCCTAAGGATAAACATTTGTTTTAAACTATGGAAATACTTTCTCTCAATAGAAAAGAGCAAATTGGTTACCCACTTCTTCATCAATCATTTGCAGTGCAGTAAGGATTCATTTGAAAATGCAATGATGGTAGATATTGGATTAAAAGTAAAAACATAAGTTAAACAGTTATGCAGTCCCAAGTCCAAGATTCCAGCATCAATCATAAGCAATACACCCTTTCTTATAACAAAGTTAGACTAAATTAACCTGTTTTCATGTAGATTATTACGTGTAAAGATGCTTTTTATATTACAAATATAATATAAAGGATAATTAGTAATTTTTCTATGACATCAGCTCACTACCAGCAGGCGGCACTCATTAGCTTTGTAGCAGACAGCTTTGTGAGATAGAAAACATGCACACTGCAGCTTATCTATGGTAGCTGGCCACAATATACATGCAGGCAGGCATTTAGAGTGAACTCATACATAACTTGTTGCAATAGAAAAAACAATTAATTGCCTCTTTAAAATGAAATATCATTCACTTCATCTTATTTTTTCATTTTTATCTTTTTCCATTTATTATTTCATTTATCTATTATCATATTGTTGTGTGTGTTTAGGGGGCGGGGGTTAGTAGAGTGTGCACGATGGGATGTGCTAGTCGAATGCGAACCACCCCCTAAAGGAAGTTATGCTAAAAATATAACAAACAAAATCAGTTTATAAATTCTTTAGCTATGGGTGCTGGTTGTGTGAAGTATCAGAGTTGTTTTTCAGCAATGAGAGGATGTTAATAAAAAGTAATAAAAGGTGTCGTTGCCTTTATCAGGATTGGTTTCGTTATGGTTATGGCTATGTACATATTATTTAAGTTTGAAAGACAAAGGTGAAACAAAAGTCAAGTGGATCATTTTATTGGGGGTCCACAAGAAAGTAATAATTAATGTTTAGATATTGAAGAGATAATTTCCAGAAAAATGCATTCAACAGGATCAGAATATAGAATGTGTGTAAGGTAGCACCAATGATTTAAAATATAATGTCACAATATGTTAAGTTAAATACAGTTGAATCTGACAGAATGATGGGTGGCAATAGAAACATATATGAAGATAATGAAAAAAAAAAGACACGAGAACATGACATGATGTGTTAGTTAAGTTGGCTTAAGTGACTTGATGACATTTGGAAAAATATTGAAGTTAGTTTTGATTTTTGGCTGGGTGTTTCATGTGGCTATCTCACTGACCATTGTACATCATCTACATCGGTAGCTGTTTGCCTGCTATGACGAGACTAACTTTTTTTCACCCCAAAAGAACAGCCTATGGCCCAGAATTAGCCAAAACGTTTTTCTGTTTGGCTGTTAGGGGTCTTGTTGAGGCAAGTGCACACAGCTACATCGGTAGCCGTTTGCCCAGACTGACCAGACTGACCACCCCACAAGAATGGACTCAGGAACTAAGTTATGAATTAGCCCAAATGACTTCATCACACAAACAGTATCATCTCACTGACGCATGTGCACCCGACTGCATCGCTAGCCGTTAGCCCACGCTTATGAGGCTAAACTTTCGTCAACTTAAAATGAATTAGCCAACATAACTTCACCATGCAAACAGTATCATAACACATAAAAAAACTCATTCAACCATTCCATTGCCTTGCTATCATTCAACATTTTCTTGCTATTTCAAATGTCTTACAATCATTCAACTGTCTCTTTTTACATCACACATTTCTCTATTGTTCATTCGTTCAACTGTCTCTCACAATACACTGCACTCATCACACTCATCACATTACACGCAGGCGGCGTCGCTACTCGTGAGCGATTCCTGCTTTCTTTTCTCACGAAGTCTCTCAGCGCGTCTCCTTCTGCTCAGTATCATGGATATAGTGGTATTCTTCATGCAGTGACCATCTTCGACCTCATACAATTTGACCTCCACTTCCGCATAGTACCTGACACGGCGTCGTTGTGGTTTGCTAACTGGCTCAGGTGCTGGTGCGGCCCGAAACTGCTGGTATAATCGAATGAGATCGTTCGCTACGCTTTTGGCATAGTTTGTGGCAGGTACTGAGCTTGAGGAAGAATATGGATAAAGCTTGCTTGGAAAGACAATGTCTTCGTCGTCCTTTGCCACAAAGCAGTTCAGAGGGACGCGATAATTGTCTTTGCCTCCACAGACTTTCAGTTGTTCACCACAAACTTTAACTTGAACAACTGATACAGCTTCAGGGCTGTTAAGAGATGAATGAGGCTCCATCTGAACGGATGCAACTTGTTTCCTGAACATTGGAATTGGTTTGACATGTTCACAGTCAAAGGCAACAGATTTAACTGAAGCGAGAGGTTGTACTTGTTCAAAGATGGACAGAACAGCCTTCTGTTCATGGTTGATCGGAACAACTGGACTTGTGATCTGAGGGAGGTCAGCTAGGACTTCAATCGCACGACGACGTTCCTTGGGGATTGGAACAACAGGACTGGAGATTTGAGGGAGGTCAGCTCGGACTTCAACCCGACGACGACGTTCCTTGGGGATTGGAACAACAGGACTGGCGATTTGAGGGAGGTCAGCTCGGACTTTAATGTCACGCGCAACAGCTACTCCTTCCACACGAGGGAGTTCGAGAACTACCTCATGAACGGAAGCTGCAAAAAGGTAAGAGGATCATAAATAACTTATAATGATATGTTCATATAGCTTAGTGTAAATGTATTGCATTGCTAGAAATAGTTTAACGCATCTTTGCATTTATATTTTCATAGTGCAATAAAGGTTAAATGCGTTGTTAAAATTGGTCATGTTTGTCTAAATATATAGATATGTAGGCCACTTAATGCTACTGATGTATTAATCTGTTAATACCTGTGAAGAAGCGGCTGTTGGCTCGTGGGGACGATTTAGGTATGTGGAGAGTGACCTCGTCACACTTGTTTGTTTTCTATGAAAGGAAAGAAGTTAATTAGTACAAAACCTAGTACAGTACCTGTAACAGTGACATTTACTCAACGTGCTGTTCCTTCCTGTGGTCAAAATGTATTGAACTTTACATACGACTTAAATGTATGTACCTCAACATTAATAGCTCATCGTATTTGTTATCTAAAGTTAGTTCTCTGTAACATATTACTAGTCAAACGCTCCATAGAGCCAAAAGAACCCATTCCGAAGTCTATTTGATATTGAAATAATTAAATAGCAGATATCCATTACACAATGTTTAATTGCAAAGCATTCCATATTCTACCTTGGCCTGTGACTCCTCATGTTTCGCCTGCTTTCTGGAGTGTCGCACTGTACTTGTGTACTGATACTGCATTGACAGACATTCAGAATCCATCGTACAGTAAACACATATCTTGAGATGGGCTTTGTAATATAAAAATCGCGTTTGAAATCATTTATCGGTTTAAAATGCTCATTGCTAACAGGCGAGACTGAGTGTGAAGAACGTTCACTGATGCACGTTATACGTATAACATAACGTGCTAACGTTTGCAGTACTGAGAAATACGTACCCTGAAATCGTATTCTAGAACGCAACAACGTTCGTCTCGGTACTCATCGACTGAAGTGACAAAGGCTGACCCATGTGTGTGCCATTTAAATATAGTGTATAGTGTTTTGAAAGTGTATGTGAACAGTATCAAGTGATTAATCTAAGTTTAGATTTCAAAAAGTCAAGATGACTAGAAAGACATTGGCTGGACGTGCAAGAGGGGGCAAGAAGAAATCCAAAGCAAAAGTTGCATCATCAGCTGATGATTCCCCATCATCATCACAGCAAGCGTCAGAGGAAGCGTCTCAGCAACCGTCACACCCAGCGTCACCCCCACCATCACAGCGTGGGAAAAGCAGGAGAGGCAGAGGAGGAAAAGGCAAGGCATCCCAGAAACGACCTGCACCTCCACCATCCCCGACCGTGTGCTCCAGCAGTGAGGGTGGGACCTCAATACCTTGTTTTTAACAACAACAAATCAAATTGAATGAACTTAAAACATGTAGTGTCTTGTTTCAAGACGCCATTATATTCAACAAAACTCCGTGTTTTAACACCGTAATACACCTTGCATGTTTTCATATATTTGTTATTTCCCCGCAGACCTTTTATCACGTGTTTAATCAAGTGTATGATTACTATCTCATTATATTTCTTCTTGCCCAGCCAGTATAACAAACATCTGTTGTCAGGAAACTCAGTATGTTATATTTTATTTGACATGTAATTTTGCAACAATCTTCAATTTGTAATCGAGGTGGTGCTTGGAGGTATATCTTGTCCGTAATCACGAAAACGTGCTGTAAACCTTCAACTTAATTGCCAATACAACTGTATTAGTATGCATTCTATTAAAGTCCTATATATGAACTTGAATTGGTTTTGATGTTTTATTTATTTTACATATTTGCATACATCTGCAGAAATCTCATCAACCACCTTCATAGAATAAGAACTTTACTACTACAACACGCACGTGAGAGACGAGTCCCAGACTAGCTCCTAAATTCAAAGGTCACAAAGGGAGAAGAAAGTTGCTGGAGACTATTACTTGAGGAATCCCATCCTCCAGAGTTCGGCTTCCAGCAACTGAGAAGCCAACATGTCCAGAATCTCGATCATTCAGAACTGAGATTTGCTTGGTGAAAGTCCTTACATTTGTCTGATGGTCAACAAGATCCAATTCGACGTTTTCAAGCTCAGACATCTTGGATTTCATGGCTTCTTTCTCTCTTTGGACCTCAGCAATATCGAGCTCTTTCGGACCTCAGAATTTCCTCATTGTAGCTCCGACATCTTAGACTTTCTGGCTTTATTCTCTCTTTTTTAACATCTACAATCTCTCTTTGAACCTCTGTATTTGCTTCTTGTAGCTCTCTGATCATCTTGACTGACTCATTATGAGAGTGATTTGCTCATCACTATCAGCCGAAGTGGTGGACCATCATAGCCCAGACGAGAGGCAGAAAAGAAGCAAAGTGACAAGCATTGTTCAGAGGTGTAGAGGATGTTCTTCCCCAAAGATGTGGATTTTTTCTGGTGTGGAGTTTGTGAAGTTGAAGATATTGGGTCCACAGTTGCAGTTTAGTATATTTGCCATGAACATCGTATTTCTTCGCACACACTTATTAAATCATCAAAATAAACTGTATTTAAATTAATTTAATTTACCTTTAGCTTAATAATGTGCTTAGTTAAGAGGACTATCACACTGTGCGAAAGCGATCTACGTAACTCCAGAGTTACGGTAGTCAATGATATGCATATAGCGGAGCGGATTTTTCATATTTATATGAGTTTAAGTTCTTAATAGCTTTATATTTTTTGTTAGAAAGACAGTACTTTGCACGTGTTATCTGCATGCTGCATAATTTCGTTGAAAGTTTACTTGATGATAGTATAAAGTGGATTTTAAAATTGTTTGACTACCGTTCATGGCCGACTACCGTAACTTTGCATAGAAAATACTGCAGCTTAGCTTCTATTCTGTTGAATTAGAGGTCACATTCGGAATTTTTATTGCAGATATTAACCATGGAAATCTATGTGCTACTAATAAAATTGCTAGGGATGAAATTGCAACATTTGAATTATGGCATATTCGGGATATAATTTTATTGCATATTGTCACATGGAAAAATATATGGCTACTAATGTAAAAAGCATGAAATCAATTGACACAGATATAATTTCACACTGTAATGTTGATTTGAAGCATATAAATCAGCATTAAATCGTTTTGGATCTCTACTATCTTCAGAGTTACGGTAGTCACGTGAGTGAGTTACGGTAATCATTTGTGTGAGTTACGCTAGTCACTTAGGTGGTTGGTTTCAACCAAAATATGTCATAATACATTTGTTATACATGAAAACTACACGCTCTCTAGAATCAATACGCTAAAATCTAACCTGCAGCATATAATATCATGATATAAGTGCACAGAATAAGCACAATAGTAGAGTTTCTAACGTGAAGCGGGCGCTGTTGACATTGCCATTTTTGTTGAGTTACGGTAGTCGTTTTGGGAGTTACGTTGGTCGCTTTCGCACTGTGACTATGAAACAAACATTTATTTTATTTTATTTATTGTGAATATTTTAATACGACACGACTATACCATTCATTTTGAAACACATACTGATTATCATATATTGTCTATTTAAGCAGGTCATTTATATTAGTAAACAATACATTTGTGGTTCCATGAACTGTAAAGATATGATTTTCTTTCAAGGCCAGTTCCGAATTTACATTAATACACAATATTCGTGGATCATGACATTATAAAAGACACCATTCCTACGGGAACAATGACACCATGCTGGTCTCGTGGATGATGTTTGTTGTTCACATATTGGTTGCACGTAAGTGATAGACATCTAACACATGAATCGCCCACTATGTTTACATCATTCATGCTATTCTAACAATCCTTTTATTATAGGTCATTGCGTTTGCATCGTGAATGCAGACTACACATTAGCTATACTACACATCAGCTACACCAAATGTAAATGTAATGTTGTAGTGTGCATAACAGCATTGGTACTACTAATTATCATTGAGTATTCAGTACTACTCCACACATTGTAACTATTCAAAGCAGTACCCTAAAGATGTGTCCAGAGCACAAAGATAATATGATTGTCCCTGACTCCAAGTTTCCACTGCCTGTGCTCTGGTGTCATTTCAGTGTAGCTGGGGTCACTCTCTGGGCTTGACCACCAGTGTCTGCGGCGGTGGCATGATAAAGTCGTTCACAGGCTCCAGATTTACTTGGTAGCCGGGCTGCGCTGTGATGGTGAATCTACATGGCAAATGTAAATGTTAGTAGTAGAGGGGGCGGTAGGCTTGACTGATTTACACGCCACATGTAAATGTTTTAGATTATAATCATTTTAGAGACTTAACATCTATACCTGGTTTCATAATCACACTTTATTCCTCAGGTCACTATCTATGGCCTGGTCATCATACAAAGGCATTATAATGCCATCATAACTCTTATATGACCTTTATAATTATTTTGCAATAAATGTATTTAAAAGTGGGAAGTTATTGTACATTGTCAAGATACTTTAGAATTGATACCAGACTACATTACTGAACGATATAAAATTTTCTAAACATTAATGTTTTTCATATGCTTTATCTAAGAATATATATTTCATGTAATATTAGAAAAACTCCTAACACTAAACAATTAAAATCAATAACACAATAATAAATGAAAATAGCATGATGATAAAATGTAGTTCACCTCTGCAGCATCATTGTTGTGAGCATGTGTAGTTCCTGTTTCGCAAAGCCCTCCCCAACACACGACCGCTTGCCCACAGAAAATGGCTGGCAGGGAAAAGATATATCCATAATTAATAAAACAAATACTGACAAGAAACGCAAACGGGTAAATATAAAAAAACTGTTCAGATACGATTACTAAAACATGTAAAGTTTTCATTTAGAGTAATAATACTTGTACAATGTGTGTCTCATAGGACATCTCAATTATTAACATAATAGAAATAGTCATACAATAATATTGGGGTACAGTTGACAAGATTACAGTCAATCTTTTACAAAAACTTCCTTCCTTCGTAAATTCCTCTAACATCTTACCAGGAACCCATTTGCCTGGAAGATATATTTTCCGTTTTCATCCAACCATCTGTCTGGTATAAACGCCTCTGGATCCTTCCAGTTTTTGGGATCCATATGAATTGACCAAGTGTTTGATATCACACATGTGCCCTTTGGTATGTCATAACCACCTAGAGATTATATATTAAAAACACGAAGGTAGACAAACGTAATGCAGTGGTTAATCCAAGATTTCAAAGTTGTTGCCAAATGACTTATGTGTATATACATTTCACTTTACCTGCTTTTATGTCTTCAGATGTCTCATGAAATAGACCAAAAGGTGCTACAGCTCTTATTCTCATGACTTCGTGCAGAAAAGAATCTACAAAAGGCAGCTGCTCTCTGCTATTTTTATGAACTTTACCATCACGGCCTGGAAAAAATGTGAAAATAGCATTGCATCATTCCGTGCATAAATCACCGCCAATAACTTATTCTGATTGGTTGTGAGGCGTGTTCAATGGTCGATTGCGATTGAAAGCACGAGCGCCTCGATTTGGAGGTGCTACAGTGATTTACTCATGCGCGGAAACCGCACAATCTAAATTAGACTACTGTGTTGCAGCGCACCTGTTAACAAGCAATGTCGCTTGCTTTATTAAATTAACTTAAATAAGTTTTCATGTACCAGTATTTTAAATTTAGTCATGTACTTGATTCTGTAATCTTCTTTTCTAAAGGATAGAATGGTATTTGACTACTCGATTGTCCTGACAATCGTAAAATTTAGCATGCTGATGCTTGATTGACACTCACTTTGTTCATGTCAATCGCACCTCAGCATGCTAAATTTTACGATTGACACTCCAATCTCGTGGTCAAATCCTACAATTGACAATTTTTGTAACAATATCAGGAATTGTTGTATTTTAAACTCTTGGTATAGTTCATCTTGTTATTGATTTGGTATGTACTTTGTCATAACTGTGGATGTTCTATTGACTACCATCAATGAGTCCCAATCATGTTCAGAGAAATGGGCTAACACAATGAGCTCCCACTGGGAAGACAAGAGCTCACTGCGGTAGTCCATCTCTATAAAAATGGGAAAGGTGGGGGGGGGGGGGGGTTATTAAGTCTTTAATGTGTATAATAGAAAATTGTGTGTCATAAATACATGAACAAAAAATATAATTACCTAGAACCTGATCCACTTCGTCTTGGGCCCGTTTCTGGAGCTCCGGAAAGGCAGCCAGATATGACCAGATCCACATCAGGGTCATCCGCGTAGTGTCCGTGCCCGCTACAGGAGCGAGGGAAAGAATTACTTGTGAAATATGTAATTTGTGTTTCAATTTTGTGATTCTTTTATTTATATCTATAAATATATGTTACAATCTAGCGAATAACAGATCATAGCTAGTCTGTTAATATAAGCATACCCGAGAAGAGATCAAAGACAGTGAAGATGATATGGTCCTCTGTCAAAAGCTTCATGGCTTTGCGGTCTTCCGGATGTGCCTCCGCTTCTTTCATCTCATGGATCAAGTGGTAGGTGAAGTCTGTCAACTGGTCTGCAATCACATATCACGATATAAGGTCCACCATTTAATGAGCAGTACTTTGTGTAATTGTAAGCTTTCTTGTGTCACCCGAGGAACATCATGTGACAGTCAAGATCGTCTGTGAATATATGTGACGTTATATTCTATGTATATTTTGATTGCAAATGTTTACAAACATTCCTGAATATATCTTATCTCTTCTTTTCTAATTTAATCTATACCTTTATGACAAATCACTCGGGCCAATACACTTATATTGGAACCATGTTGTGCTTACTGTTTGGCTATACTTGATTCATATTAGAATTGTGTTAATGAACTGACTTCCATCTGAACTAACACAGAATCTTCTACTACTTAAATAAACATGCACAGCTGTGCCCATCATTGGTTGCACAACTTTATTATTCACGCTCCCTTTACAAGTCCATGTTCATAATATTAATCCGTGAGTTAGAGCTACCTAATCCCGCACAACTTGGCAAGGGTACCAAAAATTCAAAAACTGCTGAACATTTCGGCAGTGGGGATTCTGATTGGTTGGATTTTGGAAATTAGCTACACAGATATTAGGACCTTCGGAGCACGGCTATATACGCATCTGCAGTCTATAGCCATGATAATGAGGAGCTTTGCCATGTGTACCTTTTATAATACAGGCATATTACATGTATATTCCAGTGTTTAAAGGTTGCACTGCAAGGCTAGGGTCAATTTTATGTAGATAAAGTCACTGAACTGGTACAGCCTAATACAGAACATAGACGAACTGATTTTGAGATGATAAAAGTTTCTTTATTTTCTGAAACTGGTAATCGTTTATTTTATTTCAATGAAACAGTTCAATATGTAGATGTAATTAGAAGTGCTACATAAGCTGTATATAATTATTTTGGAATGATTTCATCCCAAATGGCTCCATAAATTAGTATTGAAATGTGTTCATTTCTACTCAATGTCAATCAAAATTAGTATAGAACGAATAAAGTGAGGAAGACATATTGCCATACAAGACGACACTAACAAAAATAAATTTGAATAAATGAATAGTAATAAATCAGAAATCAAAAGTAAATGTAGCGCTTAGTTCATTATAGGTCTAAATGTGTGAATTTAATAAATAATATTAAACATAATCACCTGGGTTGTAAGACTCCAGATGTTCTTTCCAAGCTTTGTCAATATAGCCTTTAAAGACTTTCATAAAGTTCTGCAAACGATTAAAAACACAGCATTTTTTTTTTCTTTTTGTGGTGTTGAGAGGAATGCAAATATTATATCATTAAAGGGATAATTAAGCAGTGTCTTCTTGCTTTTGGATCATCGTATTTTTAAGTAAAATATCAAGTACTGACGTTGAGATTTATTTTATTCAAAATGCTATGATTTATAGTATAGTTTTTACCTGCATAGTTTTACTATTTGAAGTGGGAATAAATCTTAGCTTTGGGTAGAATTCAGTTGGGTCTATATTTTGAAATACCTTCTCGACCTCTTTCATAATTTTCATCATATCTTGTAAGAAAGGGTCGCTGAACTTAAACCTTGAAAACATTCAGTGAGCATATTTGTATCATTCTATATATATGTTTATATGAAACGCAATGCCAGCATGGAATTAATATTTCTCTAAAATCAAAGCTTTTCTTGTTTAACCTTCAAATGCGTTAACATGCTTTTTAAGTGGCAATCTTACTTGGTTCCAAATGCCATAGACGCAAGGATGTTATAGGATAGTAGGAATGCCGCATCATTTGGATCGATTTGGCCGCCACTTGTTTCAATATGATCTACAAGACATTCGAAACCCCCTTCCAGGTAACTCTCAAGAGATTCGCCAGTGGAAAATTTCCTGTGAAACAATATATTTTAGATTGTCAAAACTTGATATATTGAAAAAGGGAAACAAAAATGAGAAACAAAATAAACATAACTATATGTTCGTTCGCTGCTGCTGCCGCCACCGCCGCCATTGCTGTTGCTGGTGCTCGCTACCAGTCATTTTTGGTTACCTCAATGCGGAGTGTGCCAGCTTCCTCTGCATGGTGAGCCGAGGGCAATTATTGGCATTCGCAATGTCCGTACCATCTCCGCTGAACTCCATCACTACAATCAGTAAATATGGACGCCGCATTATTCTACCAGGAGCATGAATCATAGCTTAACACAGAAAACACCAATCAAATCTTATTATAATTCATGAATGCTCATACTCAGTAATTTTCAAGTCAATAAATATCAACATACTTTTCTAGAGTATTTTCCGAGTCATGTGAATATCATGAATTGATTTTTGTGATAAATAACTTGCACTAAACACTCGATTGCAGAGTGATTTATGGTAAATTGCATAGCTTTATAAAAGCATGATCCTTAATGGGCACACTTTTCAAGAAAATGCAAGACTTTTTATTATTACAATTTAGCAATGGTGATCCGACAAATACTTGCTTGCTTTCTCATGCACGCCCTGTTAAAACTCTGTTGTAATGTACTTTTAGTTTACTATACCTATGCACCATATTCACTGGTTATACTCACTTCCTCTCATGTACGGCCTGTTGGCCACTTTGTTCCCTTGCCTCAAGAAAACTTCTCGCACCAGATCTGGAGTGTTCAGGACCACCATTCGCATGGGACCTAAAAACAGCGGTCTTTATTGCTTGTTTTTTCAATAAGTGATGAATATACAGCATTGCCTCATTATCTCGATATTGCTCATGTAAAATTCTCTGGCATCTCGAGTTAAGCTTTATTTCTCTTCAACCTTATCATGAACATATAACATGCACAGTTAGTAATCTGAAATAGCGCCAGCATTTTTACTGTTGTTGGTTATTTCTTGTTATTATTCTGTGGCTGGTCTGTGGCCAGCCATAGAATAATAAAATGAAATATTATAACCAACAATGAGACCATATCTGTGATATCCAAACTGAAACACATAGCAAACAGTTTATTGTTCTCCCTGGAGATACAAGCTCACAAGTTTCAACTTTAATTAATTTTCAATGAATCCATGTACTGATGGCAGTCGTAGTGTATTACCATGAACTTTTATCACCCCCGACTCCCCTTCCCCTTTCCCAAATTTAGATATTTATGTTCACCAATAGTGGAGTGATGCAGGTGCAAGCCTGCTTACTAATTTGATCTTTGATATTTGTTAATGTACTCCAAAATGTTCATAACACTTGCTTTTTCTCTAGTCCTGCAATCGTCACCATGCAATAAATAAAATGATACAATCCCATTATTAACAGAAAAAAGTACATACCAAGGTGAAATGTTGTCATATCTCCATAGTCCTTTTTCACTTTGTCAAGTGCTTTATAAATGCAGCTAGATCTAGGTCAGTTTATTCTGTGGAAAAAAGAAAAGGAAAAAAAAAGAAAAGAAAAACGATGTTGTTGGTTTAAAAAACAAAACAATGAACAGTTGATATCATTGCACTTTTAGACTCGCCCATTTATTGTTATTTTTCCCCCAAATTACTTATTTGCATTGTTTTGAATCCATAGTCATACAAATGCAGAAAATCCCACAAAGATCTCATGAAAATATCTATCCTTCAACATTGCCTAAATTGAAATTTGCGTATAGCTTAGCCTACAATTTAAGAGGTGCAACTCGCCCAACTTTCCACACACACATTAATCCAATAGACATTGCAAATAATCCGTTACTTGATTAATCCATTAATCCATTAGATATACAAAATTATACGTTACCTGGTTTCCCAACAAACGCAAGTGACAAACTACTACTTAATCAAACACGGGACAGCGCATTGCGCAAGGTGTGAGTCTATCAACAGTAATCAATGTCACTTATCACACACATGAAACTGCTTAAGCGAGGGTAGTCTTTCAAAAGACCTTATATCTAATAGTTTATATTTCTATTATTACATAAACCACTCGTGTCAACGAGCAAGTACAATTGTGACGGCCTCTAGCTCTAATAGATATAAGGTCTTTTACAGAACCCTAGGAATTCCACTGATATTGAATATGCAGCCTCAAACATCCTGCCCTGTTATAGCCTTTAAAACCAGAGTAGCAACAGCCGCAGAAGCAGCAGAACATGTATGCATGGGTGATCAGGTAAGAGTCAGCCAAGATATTAAGTATGTAATCCTGATGTTTCTCAGTTACTTGTACATGTATAACTTAGTTTCTTTTTACCAAAATGGATACACCTCCAAATAATAGTCCCCCAAAAGTTAACTACAGTACACCAATAAAAACCAATAAGGATGTCAGACTTCAAACTCCTACCTACTATAAGTGCTGCTTGTTGTGTGAAAAAGAAAACTTAAAATCATTTGATAAAGTAAAATTATTTGAAAATGTTCATATCCAATCTTTTGCAAGCTATGTCTAAAAAATATTACAAAACAGAACTTCATCAAACATTCCCAAATATAAATAAACAGTACCACTGGATGCTAAAACTTCCCTGCAAAATTGACGTCATAAGGCCTTCATGTCAGATCATTTAAAAGGCTTTGAGATAGGCTGGGGCTGGCTTATTTGTGAATTAATGAACAAGAACCACAATAGGCGTGCGTCGGCAAAATAAACAGTACCACGTGCTGATAACTAAAGCACTGCATTCATAGGTTCATGGTTCAAAATACCCAACTACAGCTGGACTGCTGTTTCTAAAATGGCCGCCAGAAAAGGTTTGGCTTGCCATGTGACTTTTCAGTAAATGACAGTCTCACTTTACAGTGCGGCAAAAACTCTTTGCAAAACGTTTAGAGTACTGGGGCCGTTTATGTCAGATCATTTAAAAGCGATGCGGATCCGCCCTTTGCTATGAGATAGGCCACCTCATTAAAGCATTCCTAAGGGGCCCATCATTCCACGTCCACGAGACCTCAACACGCCTTGCGGTGACCACATTCCTAACGCTTTACTAGAAATGGGGACGTTGTGAGAATGTGCCTGTACCATGAACGCCCAGAGAACGTAGATCGCCGGCTCTGTATCTGTACCGACAACGTGCGGCGAAATCCTCTGTGATTATAGCGAGGGGCACATTCCACCGCAAGGTGGGTCTACAGCATGTCTACTGCCAAAAACGCATAGAAAACGTGAAGATCCGTGAGTGTACAGTGCGGCAAACGTACGTTTTTTCAAGGCCGTACGGTGGCCGCAGAAGTTTGGCTTGCCAAACTTCTACGACCACCCTACGTCATGGTCTGACCGTAAGGAGGCAGTGCGGTGACCTTACGTTAAACGCAGATGATTTACCCGCACGTTGTCGGCACGCAGTACTGGGGCCGTGCGTTCCCTGTACATTGAACGTGCCGATCCCGTACTTTTCTAATTACACGGTGCGCAGGACGTACGTTATACGCGAATACATCGCACGTTCTATGCAAGTTGAGGGCAAGGCCACCTCAATAAAAAAAACACTCCCTGTGCCGACGCACTCACAACGCACGGAGCCCGTGCGTATGTGCCCACAACTGTACTTTTGTCCATGCGGGCGGAAAACGTCATAGACGCCGCAGACCTCCGGACGCCTTGCGGCGACCACCGCCGCAAGGTGGAATGTGCCCCTCGCTTTAAACTACGATTACCGCAAGGTCTCCGTACAGCCTCCTTACGATCAGATCATGTCGTAGGGTGGTCGTAGAGGAAGTTTGGCACGCCAAATTTCTGCGGCCACCGTACTGCCTTAAAAATATCTACGTTTGCCGCACTGCACACTCACGGATCGTTAGGATCTCCTTGCGTTTTTGGTCGTAGACTGGCTGTAGACCCACCTTGCGGTGGAATGTGCCCTAGGCATAAGATAGAAATCAGTACTGTGTAGAGAAACTGTCACGTATTACTCATCATTACATCTCTGTGTATATAGCCGTGATCCAACGGTCCTAATATTCCCGGAACTTGCTCTCAAAGTCCAACGAAATGTGCAGTCAAGATATCAAGCGTTAGACGTAATGTAAGATTGTACGAGTCTATTAAGTTCACCTCGCATCTCTCAGACCTAAAGTAATTGGAATCATTTATCAACTTTGAAAAAACTAATATCAAAGCCTGTAATTAAGCGTGCTCTGCTCATTGTCTGGTTTTCTTTGTTACAGAATATTTCATCAGCTGTATTATGTGCAGCTCTGTCATGTACTCCAACAACAACTTTGATTCTGAAGAATTCGGTGCACTGCAACATTTCAAAGCACCCCGTGAGTAACATCAAGGATATTATAAGTACTTATAATATCCTTGGTAACATCAACCATTACATGATTTAGTGACCGTGTATAGTGTGTACCATCAACCACGGACCACACATTTTTTTCCAAAGGCTTTGGACTCAGCTAAGATAAACTCTGCACCACTGCCATGGTGGAATGATCCAAAGCAAAGGACCAAGTTGCTAAATTCAGTGGTGTTGATCATGATTATTTCTCTGGCAATGTGATAGACTCCCTCATCACAGGTAATTTCGGCAGATGGTAAAATGATGCCATGATGTAATATAATATTCAATATAAAGTGATATGATCATTATGATCATTATGTTGATGTTGAGACCCCTTACTGATCTAATGTTGGTATTAGGGCAATTATTATTTTCTTTAGTTTGACCTATTTTGAAACGAGTGCTCAGTGTATTACTGTTACTGTCAGAGCATCCACATTTTCCCCAAAACTGCCCAATGTTGTATAGTTTCAACAGCTAAATAGTCCTATCATCGACACTATTTTTGTAAGCCTTCAACTTTATATAGGTCTGCATTTTAGGCATATGTCAAAGTACATCATAATTTGACCTTGATTGACCTTGACATTCATCCAACGACATTGAACTTGGTATCAGGTTATAGGTGATATTCTAAGCGTCAATTTGAGTGCTTATATAATGACATATGATGTTCATTGTAGTATATTATCAAAGATATTATATGTTCTATAGGAACTGTATTTGTGGAGAGCACTGATCGCAGTGAAATAAACCAGCAAAATTATTCTCATTTTGGGCTCTACTTTATCTTTGGTGTTATCATGTTCGGTTGGGTGAAAGCTAGAGCTAAACATTATAAAGCTTTCATTATCTCATTTCAGATTCACAATGTTTATGCTATAGATTTTACATTGGAAATGGCCATATTCAATTTATTTAAGAACGTTGGATCATCTAGCATATTGTTTGCATATGATTCATTATTGAACGTTACTTTATAGTGTTATATTCATATGTAAGCTTTCCAGACGTGATCACGCCGTAACACCATCCGCAACATTCTCCAAACTCCATTGGTAGCCAGGCTCAGGCTCAAAGGTGAACTTATACACAGAATAAACAGGAGACCTGGTCGACCAGCCAATCAGGAGCCAGCTTCTCGAGGTACTCAGCTGGGAGGCAGAGACTCATCCTGGTGAAGATCTCAAATGAAACAACATTATAACATGCAAAGTGAACTCTATACAATCAGTTTTGTCATAAAAAGAGAACGATTAGCATTCCACATGCACCGCACCACGTAATTATTGCTGAATTAGTTACCTGTAGGCCTACATCAAGTACATCAAGTGAGATTTTCTAGATCTATTACTTATATCATTCGTTTCTCATCAAGCACCATATACTGGTCTTCCAAAGGCACTTCAAAGGCAATAGGTTTGTAAATTCAACAATGAAAACATAGTTTCACTAGCCTACACACTCAAGCAAAGATGGAAAATAAATGATATGTTATAATTAATGTTTTAATAGTTTGTTATTGATATACACTACAACTACATTTTAGTAGGGCGTATTCATCATATTTTGATAAACCTTAAATTAACTATTTAAAAACCACCTCTTTCAAACTTGAAAAGTCTGGATTATGCGTTATAGTAAAAAGACATCCAGTCTGTAAACCATTCAAATAAATATAGTTATCAAAATATGACCAATTGAATGACAGAGACTGATACACAAAATGTGACCGAATGAATAACCCCGCACGGTGGCAGTGGCGGCGGCGGCGGCGGCACATTTAGAGAACACATGCACTCTTGTACTAAGACGCGCATCAGATGTATTTCTATGAGGTTATTGTCAAGCATGGTAGATGAAATAGCCAACTAATCTTATCTATAAGCTTCTAACATCAATGGCGACGTAAAATAATGATGTATATTGACACTCATTAACTTAACATTGTTGTTATTAGAATCAGTACAGTATGCAATAGACGGAATTCCCCAGTGTGAAGAGGCATTCATCAATACATCTATCACACTCTATAAACTGCTATCATAGAGAGTGCTTTGGTCTATATCCGTTGTCTTATTTAGTATAGATCCTGTGAGTATAGATCGAGGTGCTCATTATAATCTTTTGCATAATCTATATCAGATTGGATTAGATTTGTTCAGGATTTGAAACATCAAAATACAGATAGAATTATATGAATAGGCTTGCTTAAATCAGCCGCAGCATTGTTTAATATGCATGGCATGCATGCATGCATGCATGAACTAGAAATAAATAGAAATAATTTTTGGTTTAATGGACTTGGGTATATATATTCATATATGTAATGAAGTCATTAGACTTATGACTCCACTCCAAGTCAGGTTAGGACTATTTCACATAGTCTCTGGTGAGATTCTAACCCAGGACCATACGGCTCACTACTCCACACTGTCACCGGAACCTGGTTCCCAATCCCACCAGAGACTCAATGATATAGTACTAACCCGACGTGGAGTCATAAGTCTAATGACTTAATTACATATGATAGAAATATTTTCTTGCATTAGTCCGTTCAGCTGTAATTACTGTATAATAATGCTGTAGTGAACTAAGAAGCCCCTCCCTTTCGTATGTTATCATGTATGCTCCCTCATGAGAACACGGGTACGTTGTAAATTCAGTCGCCATGTTTTAAGAATAAAGAGTTTGTTGAAGAATATATACATTTGATATTGAAATCCATAAGTACCATTCACAACAAATGTCATAACACTAACAATATTTATGGGTAAAGAAACATGGGCACCCCCTCAAAATTTCCATTTTGCATGATGCACAGATGCATGCGTGAACTAGATCTAGATCTATAACGAATTTTTCAATTCTCAGACAACTAGTGTGCTAACACAAATAATGTTTACATTGATTATACTATTAAAGCAATTTTTTGTTTTTTCAATATAAACGGTATAATGACTGTCTGCATTTCTAAATTACGTTTATAATCACATGTAGATCTAGGTCTAGAGTAGACCTAATCCTGTGAGGAAATAGATTAATCAATATTGAAGAATCTTGCTAATTAGCCTGTAATTGGGATATTGGCTGACACTACAGGCTGTGTAGGGAATCTTCAGGAAAGTATCAGTATCAGTATCATGAAGCATCACTTGTGTAGCAACTTGCTGCAAGTTCTATTTAGTTTAATACATGCTAGGATACTTTAGAATAGTTTAGTAGGGCATTTTTTTCTCAGTAATAAACATGAAATAGGAAATAGAAGACACTTTACTAACAGCTTATTTGAATCTGATGCAAATGAGTTCATGAATTTAATTCCTGTGTATTGTCACTATTGAACCCACTATCAGCACTAGGTCCGAGTGCTGCATATTGTGGCTAATAGTCATGTAGCAATTAGAAGTATGCACAGAGATGTTATAGGACCTACAACCTTGCTTTTCTTCAGACTGCGTGTCCACATTAGAGCATGAACCAGATGACAAGGAAGCTGTTCGTTTTCGTCTTAACAATCGTCACCCAAAGCAGTGAGCAGAGGCGAACACCGACTAAAATTTGTAAGTCTCACCTCTCAAATACTTGGAACTGTTGTCTTCATTGTAGCATATTAAGACCACCCTGGTATTCTTTTGGCCTCAAGTTAGCTCCCAGAGGTAAAACAATTGAATATTATATATATACACAGAATTGAAAGGATTTCACTGAATTGTTAAAATTTCAATCATAATCTATCATATCTGATCATCCAATGTGAATCACCCAGAGCCTTTAAAATCATATTTCCTTAAGCATGGGGAGGGCCCTTACATGGAATTGACATTTCTGTCGACCACTTGAAGCCTTTCAATGGTTTACTGTATATCAAAAGGACTCTCTTTATTTAGTCGACTGTTGACCTTGTGTGATTTGGCAGCGTGTGTGGAGTCTGACACCTTTGCGTGCACGTTGGCAGCCCAAGACCTGCAGTGTGGGCGGAGTGACGTCCAGCACACATGCCCCGTGTCATGTGGACTCGGATACTGCACGCCACGTAAGTACTAGCCAATCATAGCAAGCTTATTTGAATATTTGTTTCTAGAAACAAGTACATGTATATTCAAAATATATTATATATATTATAAAACATCTTTCTTCTTGGGTGTTTTTTTTCTGTCAAACCAAACCTGAAGAGAACAAAGTGATATGATTACCTGACCTATGGTTGAGCTGTCTAGAGCTACATGTGCACACCTCATAGGGCACTATTCACTCTAGTAACTAAAGCAGTGTACAGTGCGATTCGTCAAAATATGAGTAACATTTTTTTTTTCATAAAAATAAGTCAATTATATAGGGTTTTGTAGGATCCCTTGTTTTATTCCGCTCAATACCATTATTATTAAATTTTTTTTTCAATACCCTTATTATCCCATATTGTTATTCTAACCCCTACTACAGGGCCACGATCGACCCGCCCCATGTCGGGTATCTGTGTATCCGGGTAAATTTTTTTAGTTACTTGTTCTATGGATCGTATTCTCAATACTGACAACAGATTGAAATTTTTGTGATTTTTAGGACGGTATTATTATTTTTCCATTCCCTACTATTCCAATTAGGGTCCTGTACATTAGGGTCCACATAGTACTCCTGGCATTGTCTTCCACAGGGAACCTGGCACTGCAGCTGGACGCGTCTGGGCCGCTGCCGCTGGGCTCACGGGCGGCGGTGGACGGGGCCACCCTGCCGGGGGCGCCAGCCTTCTACCTGCTGTGGGACGACGCCCGCGCCTACCAGCCTTACCTCATCGTGCAGCTCGCACGCAAGGTGTGGGTCCAGCGTGTCGTCCTCTACAACAATGTCAACGATGGCCGCAGTGAGTAACATGTAGGCAGACAGGCGACAGTCAACCCCCCCACCCCGCACACACATACTCACACACACTAAACGTCAAACAGGGATTGTTGTTTATCAAACAGTCAGTCAGGCAGTCAGTCAGGCAGACAGTCGCATGAAGAGACACACCCTTTAGATGCATATTATACTTTAGAATCAGTGCAAAAGTGCCATGCTGTTTTGTTTTTGTTTTTTCCCTGTGAAATTCCATAAGCAGATGATTGTGTCAGGATGTTGCATGGGGTTTCTATTGTCAGGTGTCACCTTAACATTGGAGAGATAGGTGGCTTTTTCACATAGTATATTTACATTTCTGCCACTAATAAACACGAGTTGGAGTGACTGAGTTTTTGTCTGTTGCAGGCGATCTGCTGCAGGATTTCCACGTCTGGGTCGGTCAGCCTAGGGTCAGCGTAAGTCACTGGTTATGCTAGCTTTAAGTGTATACACTGCGAATGAATATATTTGTTTAGTATGAAACTGGTAAATATCCAAATGACGCAAATTGCGTTAAGTACATGTTGTGAAGTATATTAGTGTTGATTCTAGGATGCGTATTTGTGCAAATGACACACTTTTCAAGCCATTGGCACAGATGATAATATTTAGGGCATCACATCAAATGCAAATACAAATAGACTGACGCATATCTAGACCTCTGCTGCGCCAGACAAAGTTGAAATACAAGGAAATTCTTTAAAAACCTGTAATTATCTCAACTTTTACTTATCAGAAATGCCATGACACCTGCACCGTGCACCTGGACAAAGAACTTGCTATTTGTCGTCAGCCGTGATAATAATGTATGCTACACAGAGCGCTCCGTAAGAATTGGCAAGCCAACACAAAAAAATTTACACGTGCGTTGTGGGAATAACTTGTTCACACTGACAATATGGCAACCGACGATTGTATTTCTGACCAATATTTTTTGTCATTGAAATTTCTATGGAATTACCAATGCGTCAGTTTATCATAATGGTCAAGAAAAAATGCTGTTACACTAGGTTAGTTTTTGATAATAACTATAGCCATTTGCATGTTGTTTGAAGCTTAGATAAGTGATCTTATATGGGCAAAAATGTCAGTAGTTTTAAGCGACAACATGCACTAACTAATATTCAATAAAATAAATAAAAATATATGATAGTGACTATAACATCACATTTAAAACTCAAATATCATATTAATCTTGAGAGCTTTCATACCAAAAAAATGGCTCATTT